>CM062086.1:8696820-9296820 GCA_031163375.1 Conogethes punctiferalis | reverse complement strand
GATATTGAGTTTCTATTGAACAACTGCAGCAAAGACATCGAACGGATTCTGCAGTATAAGTTCAGAGATCCATCGTTTTTGTTGGAGGCAAGTATTTGAACAGTTACCTATACTTATAATAAATCTGTAGAGAAGTCAATTCCGTACATGGAATATATTTTCAAAATAACTATCAGGGGGTGATTAGTGATCGATACTGATGCCAAAAATGCAATCAGTAAAATTTTTGTCTGTCTGTATGTTCGTTATAGAAACAAAAACTACTGGACGGATTTTAACGAAACTTGGTACGATTATTCTTCATACTGCTGGGCAGGTTATAGGATACTTTTCATCACGCTACAATCAATAGGAGCAGAGCAGTGACGAGAAGTGTTGGGAAAACGAGAGAAATTTTTATCTGCATGTTTGATCGCGCATCACGCGAATACTACTGCATGGAATTAAATGCGGTTTTCACCATTGTATTGCTAGAGGTCTAACTTAAAATTTAAGTACCATTTTATAAAAGTCCGTTATTTCTGAAACGCGATATCCACGCGTGCTACGCCGCCGGCACAGCTAGTTATTCAATATCCTTGGATAATAATTTGCTTCAAGAGATTTTCTTAAAAAAAATTAAAACGACTATCTAAATAAAAAAATGAGATCATCATTAACCTATCCCAGTCCACTGCTGGACATAGGTCTCTCAAGTAGTTCGCTACTTTTGTATGAAGGTTTTGCCCATAATCTCCACGCTGGGCAGGCGGGTTAGGGATCGCAAGGCGTAACTTCTCGCTCCGGTGACGCTGCCTGTGGAATGTGGTGGTTCGTGATGGTTATACCACCAAAAATCGATTGCCTGAGCCACGTTTGTTATTCGGCAGCATGCATTACTGGTTCTCAACAGTGGCGCTTGAGTGGCTTGGAACGAAAAATGATAGGTCGCTCCTGTACATCCCCAATATTCAATGTACATACACGTTTCTTAAATCCCCGACGTAAAAAGAGAGGTGTTATAAGCGTAACATGTCTGTCTATGTATAGGCTCGGTGGCTCAATTGGTAGTGAACCAAGAGTCGTGGGTTCGATTCCCACTCGGGACAAACATTCGTGTGATGAACATTCCGTGTCTGGGTGTTTATATTTTTATTTAAATATTACCTATATTTATTTGTGGTACCTTCATTGTTCTATCAGAACATAACACCATAACACCACAAGTGCTTAAAAGCTACTTACTTTGGGGTCGAAGCAATGTATGTGATGTTGTGTGATATTTATTTATTGGTTGGGTCATTTATTTTTTTCTATCAATACAGGCTATGTCACACCCGTCGTACATTCGCAACCGCGTGACCCGTTCGTACGAGCGCCTGGAGTTCCTGGGGGACGCGATCCTGGACTTCCTCATCACCGCGCACATCTTCGAGAACTGCCGCCAGCTGAAACCGGGAGAGCTGACCGACTTGCGGTCGGCCCTCGTCAACAATGTCACCTTCGCTTCTTACGTTGTGAAGCTGGGATTGTACAAGTGAGTCACTCAATCAATCCACTGCTGAACGTAGGCCTCCACCAGAGAATACCATCCCGATCTTGGCCAATCTGTACCACTCTCGACCAGCTTTCATAAGGCATCGTCCCACCGTGTTGGAGGGCGTCCTACACTTCGTTTGTCTTCGAGTACTATCAGCTGAATCCGGAAGAGCTGACCGACTTGCGGACGGCACTCGTCAACAATGTCACCTTTGCTTCTTACGTTATGAAGCTGGGATTGTACAAGTGAGTCCATATTTAAATGAGGTCCACTATAGATTTCAATCAGAAGCGCGGATCTAACGTGTTGGACACGGTGAGCTGAGCACACTGGCGTAACCATACTATCTGAGCTTTGTCACATTCCTTGAATTAATGGCACCCTTCAAAGAATTGTCGTTTTAAGGGGTTTTATCAGTAAAAATTAATAGGCCATTACATAACTAAGCTCACGGCCTCTTCACAGTGGTGAAGGCCCACGGGCCTACCCTATAATTACAAAAACGCAACCCCTCAACTTATGGGCTGGTCACAAAGTCACAGACCCGAAAGTAGGCACTTTATGACACTTGACTGACTGACTTGGGTGTTTTTTATTGTATAGATAGAAAATTTACTAGTGTTGTAGGAAATCCTCAATTCTATTTCTCGCAACTTCAAAACAAATGGACAGATTATCATTCAAAATCATTAAAGTCAGAAGTATTTCTTCTGATTGGCAAAACGTTCCCTTTTGGAGGGTTTTAAATTTTGACTTTATTGTACGTTATATTTATTAATTCCAGGTTTCTGTGCTCCCAACTGAACCCAACACTGGACAGCGCGATAATGGCGTTCGTGGAACACCAGGAGCAAAGGGACCATGAGGTTATAGAGGATGTCCTGTATCTGATCGATGAAAACGAGTGCCATATCGCTGAGTACGTGGAAGTTCCCAAGGTGAGGCAAATAATGATAGTATATTGAATCTCTGAGGAGACTTGCTATTTAAAGACTTAGCCCTACACTGTCCTAGGCTAGCAGGTAATTGAACTATATCCCCTCCCTCCTCCTTCCTATGTTCCTTGAAATATCACATTCTTGAACAATATGCAGAAGGATAAATTACTAACACACATTTTTGATCAATATGCACGGGATACCATGTGAGACGATGTGGGGTTAAAGTTGAAGTTTGTATATTCAGTTTTGGATGGACGCTTCGATGAGCTTCGACTCTGCGCTAGTATAAATTGACCCTTAAGGTACCCTAACGAGCCATTTAAAAAAAAAAGAAAATATCAGACAACATCACATACATTGCTCTAATCCCAAAGTAAGTAGCTTAAGCACTTGTGTTATGGGTATCAGAACAACGAAGGTACCACAAATAAATTTTTTTTATTTTTTTTTTTTATGCAAGAGGCGGCAGACGAGCAAATGTGATGCCTGATGGTAAGCAGTCGACACCGCCCGATAAATACTTAAATACAAATTTAAACACCCAGACACGGAACAAACACAAGTATTCATCACACGAATGTTTGTCCCGGGTGGAAATCGAACCCACTACCCTTGGTTCAGAAGGCAGGGGTCACTGCCATTTGAGCCACCGAGTCAGTCATAGATAGAACGGGGTCGCGTGGTAGCCAATCTTTGAGGCCCGTGTTTAGCAACTTTAGGCTGATTATGGTCATTACTTACAGGTTCTAAGCGACATATTCGAATCGCTCGTGGGCGCCATGTACCTGGACAGCGGCGGCGACCTGGCTGCCGTGTGGGCGGTTATATACCGCATCATGTGGAAGGAGATTGATGCCTTCTCCAACCGCATCCCTCGCCAGCCGGTCAGGGTCCTGTACGAGCAGATACACGCGTGTCCGGTGTTCGGGTAAGTTGAACGCGGTGTGTCCGGCTCGAAGGACCAATTGTCATTACTTTGTGCCTATTTATTTATTCAATCTTTATTGCACAATTTAATAGTCTACGAAAAGCGGATATAAAATTATTTTATTAAACGCAAGCGAGCAAACTATCATCTCATGGTCATGTGATATTGTCATCTAAGTAATCTCCTAATTTGTAGTAAACTTTAGACATGCACATAATTATTAAAAAGCACAGGTTATAAAACATACTCACTTGTTAATACAAGCTTAAAACGATGGACCCGCGCTTCAAAACTCATTTTCTCATTCCAGCGAGTCCCGTGTGACCGACTCTGACGTGCCCAAAGTAATGATACCCGTGACTGTGACGAAGAACGGCCGGCAACACACCATCCACGGCTTCGGCAACAACAAGTTTCAGGCAAAGCGAGCCGCTGCTAAACTGGCTCTGAAGATATTGGCTCTGTAACTTTTCAAAAGTGTTTCTTATATAGTCTTTTTATATTGTCTCAAATTCAGTTTTTATTATTTAAAAATAAATTATTTTATATGTAGTCTCTCACGAAAAAAACGTTTTCTATAACGGAAACACGTTTGAATTCGGAAAATATGCTTTCTTTTCGGAACGTTTCCGAAGTTTATGTAATAAGCAAGTTTTGTTACGAGTAAAGATCAAGCTACGTATGGAATTTAAGGCATTGGATAATTAGTTATTTATTGTCTGTAATAAATTATTCGTTTGTGGAAATTTGATAGCTGTCTGTCTGTATTTTAATATAAAATACATTATTAAGCATCGTGGGTCGTCCCATAGTGGACATAACAAGTCATAAATCATTTCCACATTACCTATAATATAACATGAAATCAAACATTATAATACATTTTATAATGGTACCAAGTCGTATCATTTTTAGAATTATCGTTGGATAGAATAGAAAATATGAATAAGTTATTTTAATTGAGAGTGGTAGACTTAAAAATTTTATTACTGCGTGTCAAACACGTTATATTGAAAATTGTGATCATAGTTTTCGTCTACTTTACCATATTAGATAATAAAAAATTAAGAATGTTACATAAGGTAATGAAATTTTAGTCCCAACAATAAGCATGCTAGAGTTACATTTTAGATGAGAGATCATATTTCTTTTTAAACATTTTTTTTATTTTTATTAGCATTATAAAATATACACATTTTAAGGAAACAATTGTAAGGATATATAAAGACAGTTATTATTTGTGCAATCATATTGAGGGAACTATCTAAGGGACTCTATACACCAAACCTTTTAACTTGTACTATGGGTAGGTACTAGTACCAATAGGTTAGTACATTTTAAACATAGCTAACACTCAGACCAATACGAACAGGCATGCTCATGCAGTACCTACATGACATGCACACAATAAGGATTATAGTGCGCGAGGATCGAACCCGCAGCAACTACATCAGAGACAGTATTCACTACCACTGAACTACTACGAGTATAATTATATTTATTGTAATCACAAAAGTGTAAAAAAACTATTGTGTTTTTAGTGATTTGTGTTAAAATAGGTACATATTCTATTATTCTGTAGTGATGATAAATTTTATGTTACGATTACGTACATATTGCGTTATTAATTTTATAGTTAAATGGCCTTCTATTGATGAAAATTTTATTCATAGAACATGTTTTTACGACATAATTGTTATGTTCAAAATTTTGCTGTTAATTATTGAATGAAGGTTTTTCAAATTTATGATATTTCGGTGAGTTTTACATGTCATCAAAAAATAACCTGTTAACACAACGGACTTTTGATAACACCATATTTACAGTAATATTAGAGTATTTGATTTATATGTCGTTACATATATAATAAACTCAAAAAAGTAGTGGATCTATTCTAATAATCCTTTTTTTATTAGAAACCTTCATTATCACTGAGTAACATATTAATATTATCTGAAACACCCGAAGCGAAGCGTGGGCGGACCGCTAGTGTACAATAAAAAAGTCCACTGGCCTGTTTAGCTGGTCAGTGTTTATTTATTTAGTTTTAAATTTAAGTGATTTTTTTTTTATTGAAAGCATAGTTTGTTCTTTTATCGCATATTTATTTACATGGAATGCAAAATACGTCACATCAGATCTTAGTCTAGATTACGCCCTATAATTGTAACATTATAACATGGCAATTATATAATAATTGCCATGTTATGATTTTTAAATTTAAATTAGTGTAAGTGAATAAATTGGTGTTATGCTCTTCAGTGGGGTTTATCACAATACCTCGTATTCAGAAAGAAATTTGAATGAACGGCGAAAGTTTCCGAATTCAAGGTATTGATAATAGCTCCTCTAATTTGAAATTTAAACTTTTGTATGTTCCGAGGAAGTTGGTAGAATGTTGTTTCGTTTTAAGTAAAATGCAGGCTTAAAGCAAGTGTGCCAAAATATTTTGGACACACCGTAATGTCATTCGCACGCGAGTTTTGTCCCATTTTGTTTCTTTACTTTTTGCTTTTTTATAAATTTCCACTATTTTTAAAACCTTACAACAAGTGTTGTTTTTATTATTGTAAATGCATTTTTATAAAATTGTTTTCGCTTTTATGGTTGGATTTTTAAATACAACTGAAATATACTGGATTTTATAGTACATACTCGTATTACTTACCTACCTACCTACTTATTTTATTTGTCTATTAGGCTTAACAAATGGCACAAACACTCAATAGAATATAATAAAATAATTAATGATGTCAATAGCATATGTGTTTGCCTGTATTGATTGGTATTCGTATACATAATGTAAATTGATTTTTCGTTGAAAATATTATTTACATAGTGTGCGGTGAGGCTAGTCTTTAGCTAGACAGTCTTCAAGCCGACCATGAACAATTTAAGAATGTTCGCGATTTTGTTTTCTGGGTGAAATGACCAACCAAGGACTTTTTATATAAACAAAAGTCTCTTTGGCTCTTCTATTGAATTTTATTGCATTCAATGTCAGCAAAAACCTACTTTGTAATAAATATTAGTTAGCACCACGGTTAGCACATTGGTATGGACGGAATGGTCTCTACCAAGCCCAGAGTTTGATGCAGAGACAAATCCATAAAACCACAGAAGAACAAAGTTGTGCCTCTTAATTACAATCCTAGCATATTGAAACAGTCTTCTGCTTTTCCTGAGAAGGAAAGATGAAGTTCTTAACCTTGACTACAGATCTAGCAAAGGTAATAAAAAACCAAGCTTTGTTTCACTTTACGCGAATTTTATTTTAAACATACAGTAAGATTACAGGAAGTATGTGCTCGGCCTCTTGTAAGCGAATGTGTTGAGGCGCTTGTGGTGATGCACGCGCTTGGGCAGCGGGAAGCGGATGGTGCTCGCGTGGAACTGCTTCACCTGCGGCCGGCGGCACGCCGACGCCTTGATCACCTCCACTTTGATAATCTGGAATACAACAAAAGTTTATGTTAATAATAATCCAGAAAACAGTGCACAACTATCCAATTACGCCAGTAGTCCCCCCTTGCCGCCGGTTGACTTGTTTAGCCACCCACCTGCCTAACTTTCAATTTGTTATTCACCCCATAGCCCAGATTGTCCACAATAACCTCTTTGTAGTACCCATCTTAAGGGAAATAGTACTGCATTCACAAAGTATTAACATTGTGTCTCATCTTAGGGCACTCTCGTAATGTCCTGCATATGCATCCCATCTCACATACACATAACAAAATTGTTTGCAAGCCTCTCAAAGGACCAGGATCGGGTAACACCTACAATTAATTGCACAAGTCATTGGGCTGATGACCTTGGAAGAACTGCTGGCATTGGCTGGATGGGCGAAGCTCGAGAGGAATAGAGAATTGGTGTGTGAATTACAGTACTACATCAGCAGTGGATAGGCCAAAACTGTTTATTTATTGTTGATTGATGAGCTCACATTCTGCTAGGAAAATGTCAGAGGGTGTCCCCTCCACCACAATATGTGGGGAGGTTTGATTAGGAGCCCCAAAATCATAATACGGCACATTGAGACCCCACTTGTAGATATGGTGGTTGCATTTTCCATGTCCAGTATAAAAGTTTGTTTGAAAGAAACCATCCGACATTGGGAAGAAGGGATCAGTTTGTCATTGCTAAAAATTGCCCTCAGTGATCCGGTGCACAAATATAGATAGAAGATGATGCACAAGACATGGCAAAATATTGTAAAGCATGTAAATCACCTGGATGGAGTGAGCGCGCGCTCTGTGTCTGGCTCCCATGTCGCGGTAGCACTGCGTGACGGCCCCGCCGACGCTGAGGTCACGGTACTCGCGGTACATGTTGTGCACTCCGGAACGGGACTCGTACCGCAGCCAGATGCCGAAGTTCTTGATCTTCACTGGGCTCTTTTCGGGGATTTCCTGCAAGTGAAATTAAAATTGTATCTACTAATGAAAATATTAATTAATGTTTGCAGATGTAAAATATCATCACTGTTGTGTAAGTAGGTAGGTAGCTTAGTAGCTAACCTTACCAAATTATTCAAGTAGGTAGCTGTTTTGAATTTATTTCATACATTCGGAATTCTGAATGACCACCACCACATAACACCCATAGACTGGTCAAGATGAAAATAGATGGGAGGATGATATTCCAATAAACTTTGAGTTGTACTGCTCACAAGTAGTAGATGACAGAGGTCAATGGAGACAGTTGGAGGAGGCCTATGCCTACAGGCACACTGTTCTGAGGGACACTTCTTAAATAACACAATAAAACTAGGTACATAATTCCTAGTTATGGATATGATTGAATTGGTGGCCTGTTTTACCAGTTATTATGTATTTCCGAATATACTATGTTCTCAAGGAACATTGAAAATAAATAAAAAAAAAACAATCTGGAATTTAACATACAAGATTATTCTCATACACCTGCCAAAAAAGGAAATAATTTAGCACCTCACACATTTTATCGAGGTCAATATGGATTTTATCCATTATTGTGGTATATGATATTGATTCTAAAGCTAAACTCACACACCAAAGAGCCTAATAAGCTGCCTGTTTATAGGAATGTATAGACAATAGCTAGATAGATGTCACTGATGCTAGCAGTGTCAAATATGTTCTTACAAATGAATTAACAGAAATCAGGCCAGACATTTATTATGTACTAACAGTTTGACATTTTAACTGTGCTGCAACAAGTATAGGTACAAGCAGACCCATTGACATAAGAAATTTAGTAAATAAATAGTAGCATCAAGGCAGGAAAGTATAGCCCCAGTTTACCGGCCAACTGAGTTTTGACATGTCTCTCTAAACACTTGACATTGGCGAATTATCCGCGTCAATATATACGCATGATATGAGTCCATATGCAAAAAAAAAGGAGACCCAAAAGTTCCGGCCCAATATTTATTTTTAAAATAAATAAATAATTGAAGCAAGATATGCCAGACAGACAGAATGTGGGAGATTAAAATTGTATGTTTCTCTTTTAAATTTTCATACATAATATTTTTAATCAAACTGATATAGAAACACTAAGATATTGCATACCTGTACATCATGAACAATTACATGAATGTTGTTGTTTCAAAATAAGAAATTCAATTTAAGAGCTGCCTCTGCCTCCTTCTAATTACTTGAAATAATAACATTATTTTATTATCTATGTACTCACCTTGATAGAGACGATTTCACCAGTGGTCTTCTTGAACTTCTTTAGTTGACGAAGGAAATACCAGAAACGGGACTTAGCCACAATGGGGTCTGGCGAGAAAATCCTCATTTTATATAGAGGGGGCTTTGGCTCGCTCTCCGAGGGGAGCTTGCGCCCAATGACTTCATATTCCTTCAACTGGAAGTAGATAATACGTAAATTAACATATTGGTAAAAAAGGCTAAACAAATTCCGATTACAACAAAGCAATCAGAATAAACAACGCGGATAATGTTTTTGCTAATTGTTTTGTGTACAAATTATAATTTCCTTCTCCATTTTAAATTTCAAACATACAAAAATATTGAAATCCGAACCAAAGTATCAACATGACATAACCTTAAAATTTTGAAATCATTTTTTACATTTCCATTCTGCTACTAGCGAAATATATGCCAGATTATTTAAAACGCATATCGAGATAATTCACACATAATTGCACTCTAAAATGTATCGTAAAAATTAAAGAACTTAGAAAAATCGCTTCGGCACAATGCGTCCACAACGTGTACCATCATACGACAGTGATGGTGAAACATTTACTTACGATAGTATCACAATTAACACTGTTTATATTACAATGATTGACATTTTTGGGAAAAACATAACTTTCTTCTGTAAATAATATTCATTTTTCAAGAAACTCACCTCTCCTTTAGCCTTCATTTTCGGAGGTTTTAGCCTGAAAGAACTGTCAACGGAAACGGAACACTGACGCGAAAGAAAGATGGCGGCACTTAATGTTGCCAACAATGCCAAACTTAAAATGTTTTATTGACAGTTGTAAGCTATGAATACACATTAGAAAACTCAATGTTCCTTTTTCTTGCAATTTTGGAGGGTCTTTTATTGGTTAAAAAGTCTTCAGCAATCTCTATTCTACGGATTTTAATTATTTAATAGAGATATAATGTACCTACGTGCTATTAGATCATTGTAGGGTTACAGAGGAGTCTGAAACATTGGGTGAAACATGGGTGAAACATTCATTTAGGAGCATGATTTAGGTGCGATTAGCTAGGAAAACAAAAATATGGTATTAGTTAAAATTTCAGCCATGCGACAAAAAATCATTGTCCATATCAGTTTAGATAATCAGGGCTTTACAATCTTTTTAACAAATATGTTTTTTGCATGTGGGTGAACTGTGGAGTCATGTCAGCGTGAAAGAAAAATGGTGAAACAGGAAATTAACGTCAAAGGTGACATTTTATAGAGGGCGGGCAACAGTTCCGATTTCGGTCTCTTGCTAAAACATCCTCGTCGGTCTGTAAGGTGCTCCTTCACTGGGACCATTCGCTTGTGACGAATGTTACAGCTTCGACCATGACATCTAGAGAGAGAAGAAAACTAATACTACCGATAGAAACGTTGATATTGTGTGTGTACCAAATAAACTTATTCTATTGAACTACTATCAATACCATCGAATGTATCACTTAAAAATGTACAATACATTTCTCACCAGGGCTTGGTAACGTTACCCACTTAACATTATAAGTAGCGGTAAGTAACGTTAATTCGTAATGTTACTTTTTTTACCGGTAAAATAATTACCGGTAAGTCGGTAGCGATACTAATTATAACGGTAATTTTTACCGGAACTCAAACTTAACGTTATGTTTCAGGTATCGACATACCCCATTTACACTCTCGCCTCGCGACTCGCCTCCTACCTCGCCTCGTGACTCGCGCCACGCCCCCCGAAACGAGCTTGGTGTTTACACTCTCGTCACGAGTTCAGTTGTCGTCACAGAGTACTTTGTAATATACTGAAATAGAGACCAATCTTGGCTGTCAAAAGAGGTAACAAATACAGCGCCACTCGACGGTAACTTACGGCAACTTTTCGTCAATATACATAATCACAATACAGCGATATAACTACAGCATACTCTGGTCTTGTAATTAATTATAACGTCGCCGTAGAGCGAAAAGTCACTAAATAGGTCATGACGTGTTTTGAGTTATGGCGGTTTAAAGTTTTATAAAACAAAAAAAAATATAACTTAATTTTAGTAAAAGATAACTCTAATTTCATTGCTATATATCTTAAAGAATAGATAGACAAATAAGATTGTAATATCACTTTCAATTAATTATGTTTAATTACTGAGATAATGACAAAAAAACTGAATTAGTGACTATTTCACTCGTGTTTGGATCATATCGAGAGTCAATAAGTCGACTTAGTTAGTTTTCGCTTTCATGTTTTGTACCGAACCAGCAATTCTAAAAGTAGTTAAGTCACTTTAGGTAATTTTTAGTATGGATTGGGTCCAAAATTATGATTTGATTTGTAAAAGAGAGAAATAACCAACTCGAATTAGGTACAGATTTGCTTTGTTAGATCATAAAAAATAGTGTTAAGTAAAATTGGTTAGTTTTCGACTGCCAATGAGTAGTGCAAACGTAAAGTTAACGTGTTTTCGCTCTCTGTAAAACAAAAACTATGGCGCGTACAGAAATGTCAAAAAGAAGAATTTGTGCAGAAAAATTCGGGGAATCTGGTTAGGTATTTAACTCCATTTTGGCCATATGTCGACTTAGTGACTTTTCGCTCTACGGCGACGATAAGTATTATTTCATTAAGGAATGAATGATGAATTTTTGCTATGAATTGCCAACCGCAGGCATATTTTTCTGAATCATTTGTTAACTTAGGCAAATAAACACAAACTAAGATTGGCAAATCATTCAACATTTGAAAAATAAAAGATAAGTGTAAAAACTTAGAAACTTTTATTAATTTTCACATTTTTACACACCACACTCCACTATAAAATTAAAATATTGGCTTCATAATCATATAAGTTCTTAAAATCACATTTTCTTTCGAATGTAGATTAAACTTTCCGCGGATTTCTTGCAATTACAGTTTTCTTGCGGATTTTAGACCCTTGGTCACAAACTTTAGCAATCACATTATAATCTGCTTCTTGTACGACCGTTTTAAAAAATGCTATGAGTTTCAAGTTCTATTAAAAGCACAAACTTTTGAAAACTTGATAAAATTAATATTGACTAAAAGGAAAATTTTAAAACACGCCATTTTAAGCTGTGTTGCCAGAAATTTGAATCTATAGTTCACAGTTTAAAATCAGTAAATTCTGAAAATGGAGAACAATACGTTATTTACCCTAATATTCAATAAATTAAGTGTAGTAATATATTATATAAGGAATACATGAAATTAAAGTGAAATATAACTAGCGTTCATCTGGTTTTTTAATTTAAATAAAAGGACCGTAATAAAAAAAAAACTACACAAACTGTACAATATTGTCGAAACGTCGCAACTAAATTATGCTACTGAATTTGAAAGGCAATTTAATCCTTACTATTGTATAGAAAATAGATACCAACTTTAATCAATGAATATAAACTCCACCTAGAATTCAAATATGGAACTAACATGGTATAACCCAGGTAAATTGAAATGATCTAAGTTCTAATGTGTGCATCTAAATATTTGTGTACAATTATATTTGGTCAGCTGTATTAATGTGATTGCCATACAATTTGTACTAAGATTGTATAGGCTGGTTGTCGTTGAGCTCGCGACAATGGAGGACGTCGAAATGTTAGCGGCAACAAGTCTTGGTTTATTGAACTTCTGTTACTACACATTAAATACAAATAATAAAAAGTAAAATGTCTTATGTTTTAAATCAATTATAGGTCTATTCATTTCATTTGTAATGACAACCTCTTCCACGCATCGTTTACTTTTTGGTTCATTTTATGGTATTTATTTTTGGGATCCCAAAGAATAGGCTATTATGGCTAAAAATTGTAATTAGTCCGTCTTTTAGCTTATTCAAAAATAAAAGACACGTATTTTTTTATTTGTAAATTAGACTAAAACTTACAAAGTTATAGCCCGTTGAAATTACGCGTGACGTCACTCGGCGAGGCATTTTTTACGGGAGCGCGAGTTACGTCAAAGACTCCCACTCCTAACTTTTGATGCCTTGTATTTTTGCTATTGTTTATTTGAATGAAAAATGGGAAAATACGTGTCTTTTATTTTTGAATAAGCTAAAAGACGGACTAATTACAATTTTTAGCCATAATAGCCTATTGGTTCCCTTTGAAATGCTCCAGTAAATCTAAATGTTTCCTCATAAGACTAATCCATTTTAACGACCTGCGCGGCACAGCGCTGAATCGCGAATGAAGCGAGAGCGCGAGTGTAAACACCCCGCTCGCGTTCGTCGCGAGGCCCTTTGACTCGTGACCAAAAAACCGCTCGCGACGCGAGCGCTGCGAGTGACGAGGCGAGGCGCGAGGCGAGGCGCGAGCGAGTGTTCACACTCTCGCCTCGTCGCTCGCCTCGCGCCTCGCCTCGTCACTCGCACGCGAGTGTAAACGGGCTAACACTGTAATATAACGTTAAAAATATCGATACCTGCTTTAGTTACCGGTAGAAGTAACGATACTTGTAATAAGTATCGTTACGTTACTGCGTCGCCGCTCCGCACGTTTACCTATAGCAGAGCGGCAACTTCGCGACACGAAACCCATGAGACCATGTTGGGTGGGAGCGGTAGAGAGAGAGAATGAATTTATTCTAAAATTAAGTAAGTATGTAACGATAAACGTTTACTGATACTTTTACCGATACTATCATGAAGGTAGCGGTAATTTATTACATTAACAGAAGAGAGGTAGCGGTAAAATTTAACTGTTATATTGGTACTGAATTACCGCTACTTTAGGTATCGATACTTTTTGAGTAGCGATACCTCCGCTAGGCAGAAGTAACGTTACCATATTTTTACCGGTATTCCAGGCCCTGCCATTAACACGTATGCACTATCGGTTTTTTTTACTATAGCATATCGGCAAAGGACTATAGCGGTAGCACTATGTGTCAAACTCAACTGTCATTATCAGCCGAGAACTGTCGTCGGTCGTTAGTGTCATCAGTGATACGTACATGTCAAGTGATTTCGATAATCTTGAATAGAATAGAAAGTGTTCCTATTTTCTATTTATAAGTGGAATATGTAATTAAACTGAACTTAGTGTCACAAAATGTTTTCACGTAATGTTTCTAGAGTGGTAAGGTATGGGTTGTACGGCAGCGTTGGAATAGGGGGCACAGTTGCTGCCCTAAAACTTCAAGATGAAGAACTGGCGACATTGGCAATCGTGAGGATTACAAGGACAGCAATAACCGCAATTGAAATTGGACGGACGTACCAGGCTATGCTATACAGCAAGGAGTGGGATAGAACGTCCGTCGAGTATGAGGAAGTGAAGAGACAAGCTCACCAAATTGGGGCAAACAAACTTTTGGAACTTTGTAGGGCAAATAAAGGTGTGTACATTAAATTAGGACAACATGTTGGCGCTATGGATTATTTGTTGCCAACTGAGTATGTTAAAACGATGAGGATACTGCATAAGGATGCACCGAAGAATACAGTGGATGAACTGTATAGAGTTATTAAAGAGGACTTGAAGAGAGATGTGAGTACCAGTATGTTTAAATTTCACCTATTGACTACATCAAAATTAACTAGAGAATACTATCACTGAACAGTTACTGTTGCCTGATAAATATTGCACAATAATTGCGGAAGTTTTCAGAAATGTATTGTACATTTTTAAGTGTATTTAATATGCAAATAAATATTTCTACGAAATCTGACCATATTATGTTCAAAGATAACTGGATGTATTTTATCATGTATCAATAATGTCTGTGTATTGTTTATCTAATCAGTTATGATTTTTATAAATGTGACTGTCTATTATTTATCTCCTTTCAGCCAAATGAAATGTTTGATGATTTTGAACCGGAGCCCCTGGGCACAGCATCTCTAGCTCAAGTGCACAAAGCTAAGCTCAAAGACGGCACAGTGGTGGCTGTGAAGGTGCAACATCATTTTGTTAAAAAAAATGTAGCCATAGATATGAAATGGATGGACTTTGTCCTCAAGACTATGTCCAAAGTCTTTCCAGACTTTCAGATGCAGTGGTTGATTGATGAGACGAAAAAGAATATACAAATAGAATTAGACTTTATGCAGGAGGGCAAAAATGCAGAAAAAGTAGCGGTTTTATTCAAAGATTACAAGTGGTTGAAAGTACCCAAAATATTTTGGGATTACTGCACACAAAGGGTGCTTGTGATGGAGTATGTGAACGGTGGTTTAGTTAATGATATCAAGTATATTGAAGTAAGTAAATTGCATTTTTTCATCCAAATATTAAGCAATGCGTTTGAAAAATATGTAGAAACACTGACCATAGTTCAAATGTTTATAATTTGAATTTTAACTGACCTATTATTTTATAGGTGTTTCACACATGTTCATAAAATAATTGGGTAAGTCATAAAATGATAGGGAAGTGTTTAAAGCAAATGTTAAGTTTTTCTGATCAATACCATTTAATTTCTACCATAGCTTAAGGCAGTGTTTTCCAAATTTTGTTCTGTCAAACACCAGTAGTTTTAACATTGCCCCTTCATGAATTACCACTTAGGGGGCATCCATAAATTACGTCACATTTAAGGAGGAAGGGATCCAAGGAAGAAAAGAGTCACACAAAAAGAAGAATAATGAGAAGGAGGGGTCAAAAAGTCACGAAATTTTAGTGACATAATTTATGGAAGGCACCATAATACTTTCAAATCCTATTTGGTACTATTGCCTAAATTAATACACATTCATTAATACTTGGTATCATCATGGGCAGCACTGGCTTAAGGCTTGGTAGCAGAGTATCCACTAGAAGGTTATGCAGCTATAAAAAGCTATAATGATGACTTACAAGCATTGTAATATTTGTCTCTTGTGTAAGCAATTACCCAATCAGTAAGTGTGAGTCTGCCATGTACTAAATTGGCATTGCATGAAGTAATATCTCTTTTCTGTTATTAAATACACTCATAACCAGTATTAAAGATTGGATATATGATGAGTGTACATTTCACTTATTATAAGGGTTCGACAGGCTCGGTGGCTCATTTGGTAGTGACCTCTGCCCTCTGAGCCAAGAGTCGTGGGTTCGATTCCCGCACAGTACAAACATTTGTGTTCATGAACATGTCTGTTTGTATTGGTCTGGGTGTTTTCTATGTATAATATGTATTTATTTACAAAAAAAAAAGTATATAAGTAAGTTTATCAGTTGTCTAGTACCCATAGTACAAGCTTCGGCTTAGTTTGGGGCTAGGTGGCGCTGTGTGGCCCAGCGTGGCATGTCTTGGCTTATTTATTTAAGGGTGCATGTCCACAGATGCACAGGGCTGTGCGGATTTAAGCTGAGGCTAACAATTATTTATCAATGATATTGCTCAAGTCACATGGGTTATCACTGCCCCATTTCTGTGGAACAATATTAGGGGACAATTTCTGTCTGTGTGAAGGAAAAGCACCCTTATAAGTAAAGGTGTGATTGTATTTTTTTTTCAGGATAATAACATCAATAGGCTTGACCTTTGTAAGAAGCTTGGGGAGCTGTATTCCCAAATGATTTTCGTGACAGGGTTTGTACACAGTGATCCGCACCCTGGCAACATTCTAATAAATAAGCAACCAGAAGATAAAGAAATCACTGTATATTTGTTGGACCATGGTTTGTATGCTGTAAGTCATAGGAAGTGTGTATTATCTTACATTATTATTATATAAGAAGATTATAATTCGTTCAGTAAAAGTAAGTTTTACCTTAGTTTTGGAGACCTTGGCCCTGATCAACCAAAATTCAGTTACTTTTTTTTGTCGCGATTGTCTTTACTACCGGATTCTGTATATAGTACGCCTGGGTTACGTGGGTCTCACTCCTATCTAGCGGAGAATACCCACTAAACCCGACGCTGATCCGCTGCAAGTGCTCTGTCTGATGGGGGTCCGGATGCCTGGAGAACTGTGACACGAACGAAGGCGGCACACCTTGGGATTGGGTGGAGTTTTGTCCCGCCACTTGGCTATGTATGACGCCACGGACCATTGTGCATAATGTCCTCGTTTTCCATGGGGCCGCTAT
This sequence comes from Conogethes punctiferalis, assembly GCA_031163375.1. Lineage (NCBI taxonomy): Eukaryota > Metazoa > Arthropoda > Insecta > Lepidoptera > Crambidae > Conogethes > Conogethes punctiferalis. Next base: position 9,279,710 of record CM062086.1, on the reverse strand, counting down.
CATCATCATTTCATTCAGCCTATTGCAGTCACTGCTGGACATAGGCCTCTCCAGGTGTTCCCTACTTAGGGCAAACATCTGAGAATATACCCATAATCGTCACGCTGGGCAGGTGGTTTGGCGATCTAAGGGCGTACATTCTCGCTCCGGTGACGCTGCTACCCGTCATCGGCCTGTAGTATTTAGCTGCGCCTTGAATGGTGATGGTTAAACCGCCACCAGTCGGTTGCCAGAGCCTCGTTCGTTATTTAGCAAGATGCACCATGGGCAGGTGAGGGTGGCTTGTAGCGTAACATACCGGGGCCGCTAACCGGAGCGTAATAAATTTTAATTTTTTCTTACTTTCAGCAACTAACAGATACATTCAGATACAACTACTCAAAGTTATGGCTATCGATAATCGGGCGGAATCGTAATGACATGAAGTATTACGCCGAGTCGCTAGGTATACGTGGAGACTTGGCTTGGCTGTTCGCGTGCATGGTAACCGGACGACCCTGGGACTCGATCAAGAAGGGAATAGGTCAAACGAGGCCGAGTTCCGACGAGGTTGGTAATTTATTTGCTTTTTACAATGTTCAATGTTTACAAGTTCATTGTAATTTTGACCTTTTGACGTCAAAATTTATCTTGGTCGTGTTGTGTTAAGTTTTACTGTAAATATAATATAATAGTCGTTAAAATTAACATGAAATGCGCAGGTATGTAATATTTCGATGCTATGACGATATTACGCAAATTTTCAGAAACTAGACAAGGTTAAGAGTTAGCTAAAGCTCATAGACACAGATATGACGTCAAGTTACATTCGCGCCAACACCATAGAAAAATCTGTTTTTATGAGAGGGACGAATACGAGTGTAATATGGGCTTTAAAGGGCTGTATTTTGATTTTGTTTTCACTGTTCATTTACACTGATATTACCTAATGGCTTCCCTACGCCTGATGGAAAGCGAAAGACAAGCCCAAGTCCCTGTGACAACTGGCAAGTAACTGGTCAGTTACCTGTCAGTTGCCACTGCCATGCCGGCCCAACCCTAACCCCCCACGAGCTCCGGAAACCCTACTCACCAGCAGAAACACGACCCGGAGGTCATTTGGCTGCGGTATTCTATAGAATGGAGGTCCTTCCCCAGACGGGCAGCTTAATTCGAGCGAAGATTCGCTATGCCCTACCTCTCTTAAACTAACTATTTTTAAAGTTGGACGACTGCCCCTAGTAAAGACCTATGGTCCAACTAGTTGGATAGAGCAGTTTCAGCAGTGAGACCACTGCCCCGCACTCGATTTGGCGATGTGTAAGCTAAGCAATGACCTAAATTTATATTCACAATAAATTATTCTATTCTATGGATAAACTCAAAAATACTACCGATTTCAAAAATTCTTTCACCATTGGGAAGCTACAATTAACTTGAGTAATCCTCCCTTATGTGTATACCCAATTATTGCTAGAAAATATGACATTTTTGAAATGTTTATCTGATACTAGCTGTGCTCGCGACTTCGTCCGCGTGGAATAGTTGTTTTTTCCCCGTTTTTTTTACATTTTCCATTATTTCTTCGCTCCTAATAGTTGCAACGTGATGTTATATAGAGCCTTCCTCGATAAATGGTCTATTCAACACAAAAAGATTTTTTCAATTCGGACCAGTAATTCCTGAGATTAGCGCGTTCAAACAAACAAACTCATCAGCTTTATAGTATTAGTTAAGATAGGTACTCGAAGCGAAACAAGGGCGGGTCGCTAGTTGTCTATTTCATATCCCCTATTTTCTTTTACAGAAAACAATGTTCCAAAACGAGCTTCCGAACCTAATGCACTATGTGACTCAGTGTTTGGAGAACGTCGATCGTCAAGCGCTGCTCGTGCTACGGACGAACGACCTGATACGCAGCATCGAGTACGCGCTCGGCATGCAGGAGAGGCTCTGCGGCTTCGGCGTCATGACCAAGTGCTGCATGAAGAGTGTTTACAACTATGATTATAAGGTTGGTTGAGTGGCTCGTTGCTAAGTAAGCTTCGAGGAGCAAATACAAAGAGGAAGACTTTTTTTCATCATCATCAGCCCACATCAGTCCAATGCTGGACATAGGCCTCTCTCAATACTCGCCACTTCGATCGGTCCAGGGTAGGTACTCCTGAACCAAATGGGATTGGGATCGAAATCTTCTGCAGGATCTAGTACAGATAATATACAGAGAATGAATGAACTATGACTTAGGGTGGTCATAATGTAACAAAATGTAAACTACCAAATACAGGAAAATTTAAATATACGTTCATTTATGATTAAATATTACTTAATTTGTTAGGATTGAAATCGAGATTGGTTTCAAGAGTAGGCCTACTGGGCCTCTCGCATCCAGCTCTTGCCACTTTGGACTTTTTTTACCAGGGAAAAATGCTTTTATGCATCCCTGCCTCCCGGGGGAGTGACGGGGTATGTGGGACTCACACCGCCCTCTGTAAGGAGAGGACGGAAACCTGCCTCGAGATGGAAATGAGACAGGACTACCCCCTAAAAAACCCTGGTCCCTCCGTCACGCGCTAATAGGCTGGTGTCATGAGGCCTGGAGTAGAACCTATGAACTGCCGTGAAAGAGTTTGTTTGACAATTGTGAACTGTGTTTCCCGACGGGGTCATCACTTCAACATCATTAGTGGACGTGGAATATTAGTCTGCTCTGGTAGCTAATGGTTTTCATTTAATTTATAAGCAATGCAGCTCAAAAAGTTATTCCGATCCTACATAAAAAGACAAGAATAGTAGTTGTGCTTTTAGCCGTCAGATGGACAGAAAGAAAGAAGCGTCAAAATATCTCCCCAAACCTAAATGACTGTCTTTGTTTTTAAGAAAATATTGGTTACAACATCTTCTCTTTGTGTTTTCTTCGTGTTGTGCTATTCCTGCAGGACTATTTACAATCCAATTTTACCGCTCGGATTCTAAAACTTTAAATGAAACTTATAAACATTTGACATTGTACACAGTTGTACTAAACGGATGTCAAATTTCGGACATTCAGTTGTAAGATTTCGGAAACATTAAATTAATGTTTTTTTCTTTGTTTCAGTATGAGACTTCAGTTATAAAGAAACCATTCATCACACTGAAATATGGATGGACATTACTGCTATTCTACTTATATACAGTGTATATCAAATTGTTCGCAAAATTATAACGGCAAATTTTAAGAAATTTAGGCTTGACGAATCTATGAATTTAGGCTGATTAGCACCAAAAACCTTATTTATTCCTCTAGGTAGTCGATCTTGTTGATCTAAAATTTATTTTGCTATTGCAATGCGCTTGTGATTCTGATTAGGCACAATTGTGTGAAACAACTTATTCGCAAATCATATTTTTTTCTTAAATATAGATTTATCGTATTATTAGTTCAATAATAATAATTTAATTATTTACCTGTAAGATTTTTTGATTGATGCTTAACGTTAAATTTATTTAATTTAATCAAAGTAACAAGAAATTAGATTATAAATTGTTCGTTCAAAAATATTTTTATGACTATCACATTTTAGAAGGTCACTTCTATATAATAGTTTTTGCGCCAATAGAAATAAAAGGATATAAGTTTTAAGGGAAATCGTAGGGGTGATAGAAATGAATAAACAAGGCGGCAAAACCTGAAAGGTTACCCAGTACTATAGCACATTCAAATTAACCATTGTACCTCTTTTAGGGCGCACATCATACGGAATCAAACCACAATACATTACGTGAAGTGAATAGTAAGATACAAAGAATAGTATTTTGAACCTTCAAGCCATCGAAATAGGGCTCAATTGTCCACCAAAGATCATAAACTGAGGCTATAACTCTTAATTGTACTGCAATGATTTGCGAATAAGTATCTACAGAACTATTAAATCATAAACTTACCTATCAATTACGGTTAAACCTGCTTGTCCTAGGAAGCAGAGCAATTCCTAGTCAGTATAAAGTCGCTGCAGCTTACCACAAGTTGTATTAAATAATAAAACGTATCTTAATGTAAATAAGAATCAGATGGACTCAATGTTTTTGTACAGAGATTACTGAAAGACTATTTTGTAAAGGACAATATAAATGTTATTTTTCGTGGGCTATTCTCTAGTTACATGTAGTTTGTTAATAAGTTATATTTTGAAATGTAGATTTATTTATATGAATATATTGATATTTTCGTATATGTGCGTTTTATCCTAATATTAAGATTTAAGAGTAAATTAAATGCGAAATAACATTGTCTTATCGTCACCGCTTAATTACCTAAATCTATTTACCTACATGATTATTTCGGAAGTGGTTTCGAGTCCCAGAGAAGGGCATAGGATAGCAAGAAGTTATCACAGAGATCTAGCCGTATGGGGTGGGATTTACTATGATAGTGTTGTATTGGAAAAACCTTATAGCAAATGGTCCTAATGAATATCAAAAACAAAACGGTTAAACAAATCGTACTGGTGAGCAAACAACAAAACGTCTTTTGTCGTTGTTTTTTTGTGACTCCACGGCATCTAACTATCGAAGGTCCGAGGCGTCTTTCCGAGGAAAAAGCCCTTACCAAAAGGTAATACCAATCTTTTTTTTACGTAACATATTTAAGTTCAAATTGTGATTAAGACCTGCAGGTGCAGGTGCGCGGGGATAGCAGGACCAATGTCCTTTCACCTCAATCGTCAATACGAATTATGTGCAGGCGGTAAGCGCTTGTAGAGTGACAGACACCGTCTGCACCTAACTAGTTCCCTGTTCTCGTCATACTTTCGCGGCCCTATACTCCGAAGCGATTCTAAGTCGTACATACTTTCACGGCCCTATCATCATCATCAGCCTATTGCGGTCCACTACTGGACACAGGCCTCTCCAGTTGTTCACAACTTAGGGCAAACATCTGGAGGATATATATACCCATAATCGCCACGCTGGGCAGGCGGGTTGGCGATCGCAGCCCGTAGCTTCTCGCTCCGGTGACGCTGCTGCCCGTCATCGGCCTGTGGTATTTAGCTACGCTTTCAATTGTGATGGTTATACCGCCACCAGTCGGTTGCCAGCGCCTCGTTTGTTGTTCGGCAGGATGCACCACGGGCAGGTGAGGTTGGCTTGGAGCGAAAAGATGATAGGTCGCTCCCTTACATCCCTCACGGCCTTATACGACGGCTAAAAATAAGTCACCCTCAGTATAGAAACCAGCATTTATTAGAAAACAAGTTACATAGGTATTCTATTCTCCAAATTGGACAGTTTGTTGCTCAAAGTGCACAAGTCGCTCTGTATCTTAAGCAGTATGTTGGTGAAGCTGTCCCGATTCTTGCGTCCGTTTAGCTTGAATATGCTCGTGCTGGAGATGCGGCAAGTGACGTCAGAATGCTTAAAATCAGAGTTCAGTAGATTCATACAGTTGTTCTCTGGAAACCTTAAGCCGTTCAGTCCAATCGTTTCCTTTGATATAGCCGTTGTGACTGAAAGTGGAATCGGTCAAGTTTCAGTTTATCTCTATCATCAGTAGTGTAAATACTGGGCATGCCGGCAAAATGCCACTAGCCCCAGCCCTAAGGGGCCTCCGGTCAGAGGACAATCCAAAAATTAAAACTTTAATGCCGCGTTTACACGCTCGCGTTCAATACGACATTCAACGGGCACAAACACAAGCACAAGCATGTGAACGGGCTGTTCGTCTGTTTGAATGTGCACGTGCGTGCGCAGTGTGTAGGACAGGGCTGCTCGCCGAGCTGCTTGCCGGGCTGCGTGGCACGCGTGCAAACCTAGCATTAAGGAAGCATTAGGTGCAGCGCAGACGGCACACTTTATGTGCGATAGAGTCTGCGTCTGAGACATTTAAAAATAGCGTCTAGGTCCCTACAGCTCTGCCGACAGAATGATCGAAGATGTGCGTCGTGTGCATTGAGTCTGTGAAATATCCGCGACAGATTTTTGCGCGTCGTGTGCGTTACTGCATATAATTGCATAGGTTCTATTTTTACAAACTAAAAAATGCGTCATGGATAGTGTATCGTCTGCGCTGCCCCTTACTGATTTATTACCTACTGAAAAAACACGCATTAAAAACTATCATCTTAGTAGCATAATAAAATAAGGAAGTTGGAGTCGCAATGGGCTGGCCACGTCTGCCGCAGAACTGATGGTCGGTGGCGTAGGAAAGTTCTGCAGTGGATACCGCGCACAGGCAAGCCTAGTGTGGGTCCCGCCCCTTGGCTAGATGGAGGACGACCTGCGGAGGGCGGCCGGCAGCAACTGTATGAGTGTGGCTGCTGATCGAGCAGATTGGCTCGTTTTATGTCCAGCAGTGGACTGCCGCAAGCTGTTAATGATGACAATTACCATTGCCAGCAACGTTCCCTGCGTCCTGTCTGTTATCGCAGCACACGATCTGTTCACCGACGCAGCTCTCACCGTTGCCCAAAGTCAGCATGTTGTTGCGTGCAGACGTGGACGCTAAAAGGACAAGACCCGAGATTGGTATTCATCATTGACTGGTGAAAGTGGATTGTTTACGTATATTAGAGAATGCTACTTGAAATGGCTTTCGTTACGCATACAGAGTCGGATCAAAGCCTTCAATGCGTTAGTTCCTTCGCTTAGAGCCATAGTGGTATAGGTAGCGATTTTTTTTGCTTTACCATTAAATAGGCAGCAGGTACCATTTGTCACTCTGTATTTTGAGCAGTAGGTATGTTAGTGAAGCTGTCGTGTTGTTAAAACAATGGACTTTGCCTCAAGAGGTTAATAATTCGCTGGCATAATATGAAATCTACTTAAGTATCTATCTAATTAAAAATATAAATAATAAAGATTTAAAAGCAACTGCCATTTAGGTAGTCTTAGGGATTTCTTAATTTGAATCCATTCTGAATTGGTAGGTATACCTATCAGTATATTAATTATTTTCAATGTCATTGCAATTTGAATATACTCGTACTACCTACAGTTTTCAGATACCTATAAGTACTATCTAGGTACATATAAGTACATGTAATTTTATAAGCTTACACTGAGACTTCATATCTGGCAACCACACTTCAAGTATATACGGGTGTTGAGGGTCGTTCCCCTTCCGCAAATGCGTGAGAGAAATCTCAGTATTCTCATCGGACTTCAGCACGATCACCTCTTCGCAGTAGTCTGGTAGATCCAGCAGATGCCATATTTTTTGACGTAACACCGAAATGGAGGCAGAAGGCTTCACTGCTATGTAACGGAGGTTTTCGTTGAGACCTGGATATGTAGAAATATTAAATAGGATCTCTATTTTTTCTTTATTGCATAAGCAGCCTACAACTTTAGTAGTTCGGAAATGTCTTAAGAATATAATTAGGTTAGGATGGTTTATCCGAACACATTCTCTGATTTGATCTGTGTTGTGTATTGATTTATTATCATAACTTTCTCATTCATCATCATCAGCCTTAAAACGTCCACTGCTGGACATCTGCCTCCCCCAATGACTATAGTCAGTTGGGATATGCTTTAGTCGCCACGCTTGTTATGTGGGTTGGTGACCGCAGTAGGTTTTCTAAATACCCATGTAAATGCTGCTACCCGTTTCCTGATATTCTCTTATTTGTAACATAAAAAATAAAAATAACCGAAAACATGCCACGCTGGGCCACACAGCGCCATCTAGTCCCAAACTAAGCCTAAGTTTGTACTATGGGTACTAGACAACTGATAAACATACTTAGATACATTTTTTTTTGTAAAGAAATACATATTATACATAGAAAACACCCAGACCAATAGAAACAGCCATGTTCATGCAGACAAATGTTTGTAATGTGTGGGGATCGAACCCACGACCCTTGGCTCAGAAGACAGAGGTCACTTATAACACCCACGAGATGAAATGGCGTGGTACTAGGTATACTAAATTCGCAAACCACACGTACAATGGAGATAAAGCTTGTAATAATTTTACGAGAAGGGAAATATCTATAGAAAAACTCCATTGTATACTTACTACCCAGATCATGACGCCGTATTATGAGAAACGTTATAACATCTTTCCTAAACAACTTTACAGGCGCTTTGAGTAATTTTGTCAGAGACATGGTGTTACGTCATATCTGGGCGATCTCCTGCTAAAATATACAACACTTAAACATTTTCACAAATAACTAACAGTTTCGGAAAACCATGAGATTGAATGACAGCTACACACAGCAAACTGTTGACAGTGAATCTCTGAAATAGTCATAGATTGACTTATTATTCTAAGGAAACAGTATTTGTTATCTTAAATCCTCTTATGTCATACCTACACAAGGAAAAAGAATGTATCTTCTATTTATTTTTATTTTTAAAGGTTTTTATTCTTGTGTTGCATTATTCGTTTCAGGACAAATAAGAAATAACATAAATGTGAAAATTTCTTTATTTACAATAACAACTTTATATCTACTTTTATCCTCAAGCAAAAATACATGCCGATTAATTGATGGCGTAAGAATGAAAGAAACTTAGAGTATTTAAACTAGTAATTAAATTATAATACACGCTACTCGTATTGAATAGAATAGACGGATAGATTGTGTAAAAAAGGAAATAGTTGAAAAGGTCTATGATGAATTGATGATTGATCAATGAATGGAAGTGTAAATATGGGATCAGCCAATGAGGCCTACAATATCTACATTTAAGAAATAGTTTTTACGTAAAGGAGTGGTCGTAACCGGCAGTGTGTCAAATAATAAAACTAATATCAATAAATAGCTAATAATTAACAAAATAATCACATCGCATCATCAAAATTAAAGCAGAATCTGTATATATAGTAGGGGATCCCGCCATACAACGACCTTCACCGAGACGATAATTGGATGAAACTGATTTGATCAAATTTTGGTCCAGGGTATGATTTGATGGATGGGGTAAGCATGATTAAACATTTCACCGGTTTGATTATTAGATAAATTCTATACCAATCGAAAGTATGAAGCCCATAGAATATGCAAACGTTATGCTGCCTATACTTTTCCGGTCACAACTCTTGGGTAGCCAGGTATAAACAGGTAAATCGATACTTGCATTTTGCACCGGTCTGATTAATTCAATCTATTAATTAATCAACAGCCCTGGTCCTTCCACTGCTGAACGTTGGCCTCCTGTAATTCGCGCCACATTTCTCCATCCCGTTCTTCCACCATCCAGTAAAACATACCCTGGACCAAAATTTGATCGGCAACCCACATGCATTATGTTTATTGACATATTTAATTACATATAAAATCAGTTTCATCCAATTATCGTCTCGGTGAAGGTCGTTGTATGGCGGGATCTTAGACCAATAATATAAATTGATGTAGTAGATATGTGACGTGCGTCGACATTTTTCCACCAAATACATTTTTGTTTGGATCCACATTTAACATATTACGTTGAAAACACAAAAGTTGGTAAAATCTTTCTTTGGTGGAGAACCACATGCGATAGCATATCACGCAATTTGTGGTATTAGATAACCACCTGAGTTTGTGTAAAGTGCAAAAGTGTTTTTTAAAAACCTTCTATTAGGACTTAGGCCACAAATGTATAATAAAACCTGAATTGAATTACAGATTTTACAGCCTTGACAACAGTCTTACAATAATAAGTAAATCAACCAAAGGACTTCACTATTTTAGGGTCTAATTTCTGTGCTTGAAGTGCATACATAAGAGTTTGTGAACTAATGAAATCCCATCTGTTATTTAGACCATTGTAGATTGTTCCTAAAACCATTTCCACATGACAGTTATCTGAAACAAATAGAGTTGGATTTAATCAGTGAGATGAGAAGATATTTAAAAGATCTATTGTTAAGTCTTTGTACATGACATTGTAAAAACGGATTAATATGATTGTAGATTTCAATAGAATGTAAAAGTTTTACTCAAACTTTCACTGAGGATTGAGTGTTAAATCGCAGAGACAATTTATTAGCATTGATTTTAGATATGTTATGTGGTCAATCCGAAATAAGATGACGTTGTGTCTTCAGACGCAGTGTTCAGTGACTTTGTGTACTGCTAGGTGACGGGAGAACACCACACTCTCTTAGCTGTATGCCGAGGGTGGTGGTGAAAAATACCTTTGGGCATCCTAATCTCCTCTGATTTTGGGCTCGTGGTAGACCATCATCGGGTTTAGTGGGCTAAATAGGAGTAAGTCCAACATTACCCCTTAATTTAAATGTATAACTAATTAAAACAAAAATTACGAAGGTACTTACTTCTTTCCAATAAAAACGTGAGTTCATTTGGCGTGATAAACTTCTCATACTGATGTGTTCCTTCAGGCAATAGTTTGAGAACGTATTCCGCAACATAAATGCACAGTAACTGAGACATTCGCGTCCTGTTCAGTGTTGTGAAGAATATTCTACCTCCAGGTTTCATGGCCTCAACACAGGCTTTGACAAACACCTCTGGGTTATTGACATGCTCTATGACTTCCGATGCGACTACACCATCATAGTAGTCCTTAAAGTCATTTATGTGATCCTGAAACATTTATGTCGTAATTAGAAAGGAATACCTTAAAGTACCTCATGCAAGACAATACATTATACTAATGATGTGATGACATTATTGTCAATTTTGAAGCAGGTATTTATTTTACATTTTCCAGGGCACAAAATTTCTGTAAATTTGAAATTATTCTGTAATAGCACTTTTATTGTTTGTTGATTTTAGGAGTAATTTTTAGTCCCAGAGCATGGAAATTTTTAAATGTTCACTGACAAGCTTCTGGAACGCCTGTTGGTGGTACCATAGCCTATGGACACTTGCAATACCAGGGATCTCACACACACACCTTGCCAATCCTTTAAAAACCTGTAGACTCCCTACTTGAAAAACTTCATATTGTATTTATACTCACTTCAACAGTAGTGCACCGATATGTAGGCTTGTTTGTTAGCTTAGAATTGTCTTCACTATGCTTTTGAGCGACCTCAATCAGCTCTTTATTGGCATCAATGCCCGTGACTTCTGCACCTATTTTAGCTAGAGCCTGAAAAGTGTAAAACATCATGATCAGCAATATTTTTCTCAATAATGTTGTATTTGGGGCTATTCGTAAATTACTTTACACAGATTTCTTGACTATTTGACTCCTCCCACCTTTTTGTCAAGCTGGTCCCTTTAGTGGGACTTCTTTCTTCCTTGGGCATGACACTTCATGGACCCTCTCTCCCTTCCTTACGTGTGATTTAATTTATGGACGACCCCTGATATAATACTTGCTAATTATAGCCTGCCCAGTGTGGCGATTGGGTATATCCTCCAGATGTTTGTCCTAAGTGGCGAACAACTGGAGAGGGCTATGTCCAGCAGTGGACTGCAATAGGCTGTTGACGATGATGAAACGAAATAAACACACATCATCATTAGCCTCTCAGCATCCACTGCTGAATGTAGGCCTCACCAATTGTTCACCTCATTGCTTGATCCTGGGCTTCTCACATCCAGCACTTGCTGCCACCTTTATCAAATTATCATCCCTCATGCCTGAGGGCATCCTACACAATGTATGTTTCCCGACAAGTGTTCGCCATTCCAGAACAAATATAATGACAATAATAAATATATTTTGCTGAAACTCATTGAAGATGATGTTGATTGAATCAAGTAATTATCCTGTTTGTATAATTCAATCAATCAATCAATTTTGTTGTATAATTACATAGATATAAAAATTAATGATAAGATGATATAAAGATAGAATTAGTGTATAGTTAGTAAAGTTGAGCCTTCCTACCTCAGATAAGATGCCACCCCCACAACCAACATCCAGTATCTTTTTGTTCTTCAATGGAGTTGGGTTCCTCTCATTAACCTCGCACTGTACTAATCCATCTCTGACAAATGGGACTCTGCAAATACACAAAAGCATTAAGGTTTTTTATAAAGGCATTTTATAATTTGTTTCCTTTTTATTCTCCACACAGCTATGCAAAGGCAATAATTACTGTGGGGCAACTGGATATAAACTGGGAAAGTAATATTGTCACTGGGGAGAGTTGGCATAATGTGTGAGACTCAAACCTATCAAAATACTAGGGCATACCCCCTAAACCCCCCTGTGCCCACAGTGGACAGCAACTTGCAGGGTTATGGGTAGAATAGAAGCATATGGCTGCATCACTATATCTCTTTAGATTAACTAAACAATTTAGATTATTTTCAAAACTGTTGAATATGGGGCCCCTTTAAAAGCCCTTTAAAAGGGGGTGAAAACTTACCTAAGTTTTCACCTTAGGATTACTATATTCCTGATACACTTGTTGTGGTATTTTAGTACAGTTTACATAGTCTTACAGCCATTTAGGGGTTTAAAATGGAGCTATGAACTTACCTAAGCAAATTCATGGCATGAAGTGCTTTCATAGGCCCCATTGGATTCCACCAATATTCAGAGTGCTTTGTAAACTTCTTTAAGTCTTCTGGATCTATAGTGGATCCTGTTTTCGGGTCATCCTTCTTCATTGCATTGACAGATGTTGAATAACATTGTTTATTTGTTTTGAACCTGTAATTAATGATAAAGGTCCAGTAAGATAGGAAAAATCAACATGTATAATTATACTTTTTGAAAGTTATAGAATTAAAATAAAATAACTTATTACGTATGTATCACTTACGATTATTCAATAGTTTGTTTAGTTATAATAACTACATTGAAATTGAGACATAACCTCTTCTGTTACACTTTGCATTTTTAGTTTGATGTTAGCTAAATTTAAACATATTAATCACAGGAATATAATTAAGATTTGTTTACATTTTGTGTATGTACCCACCTATAGTTTTTATTCGATGTTCTGTGAACTAGCCGGGCCGTGCTGCGAAACATTGTGACGGCACTAAAGTGGATTATCTGACTGAAGAATTGTTATCTGGACCGGTTTGTTTTATATAGTTTCCTGTTACGATGGAAAATTCTCCGCTACATAATTATTGGTCTTTGTATAATAACAGCCTTGGTAAATAATTAATATTGAAATTAATATCGTATCGTTACGTCAAGTCAACCTAACAGCCGGTCCCATATAAAATAACAGTAGGTAACACTGAAATTTGACGTTGACATCGATTGTCAAATTATTTTAACGTAAGGTTAGATATGTCAATCTATTAAGTGTGTCGTGACCTTTTGAAATACAGCACACAAATTTTATAAAATCCAAGAAACTGTTACAATAACAGAGTGGGTTCAAGGTACCTAGTTAAAGGCAATTTCTTTCGTTGAAATTTTTTACTTTCGTTGCATTTTTGTGGGGTCCTAACTGCTAATTTTGGCTGTCAAGCTATTGTATGTGCCTTATCATGACTTTACCTTTTAAAAATAATGCACATATCCCAAATTATTTCTTCAATTTCAGTCTATTTGATTAATTTATTATGAGTAAAACACCAGCAAAAGTAGTAGCGCTTGATTTATCTCGTTTTTGCAAAACCACGTTTACTTTAACATTTGCTGTCGAAGTACTGGGTATAGATGTGTGGCATGACTGCAATGAGGGTTGGCTTGATCTGGGGCCTTGCTCACAAGGAATTAAGATTCAATACCAGTTGTATCCAGGACAAATCTTTGATGTTGATATTTTAGTATGGCCTCATGCAGCAAAGGTAGGTAGAATGCGATATTTTTGGATACTTATTGTAGATACTAGATTTTATGTTTTATTTTGATTTTATGTGTTTTCAAAATTATTTGGTTTAAATTTTTACAAGGTTTTTATCGTATTTCGACACTGTTGCCAGTGCCATGATCACGGATGAACTAAAGTTTTATGCGTGTAGTTTTGGGAATACCTATATGCCTATGATCTACCTTCCGTCGCAATTTTGGGCTTTGGTTTTCACGTTTGATGCCGGTGCCGGGTAGGTACCTACGCAAAAATTGTGCAGAGCTAAATATATTTTAGAAATAAAACATGCCGGTTTGCGGTGCCTGCATATGTAGGTAAGTACTCGTAGGTACTTTCGTTTTTTTTTTAAATTCAAAATCAGTTTGCGCTCGACTGCGATTCGCCTGATAGTAAGCGATATCATAGACTACGATGGAACGCGCTCACCCAGCAAAAACCGGTTCATTCTCGTCTTGAACATAGGAAGATTACATCTCTCGCTAAACGTAAGTTCCTCTCGCAGACCCTTCATATCCTTTATCACATCACATGGCAAGGATAACAACAACTCTTAAGCCGTACGATTTAGAATGGCCGCTTAAAACTTATCGTGCGTCATAACAAAGTTCACAAATAAGGTAAAATTGCAAGCTATTTTTATGCCACCTTGACATTAATTATTGCGCATGTTAATTGGTCTTGCCAACTTTAATTAACAATAATAAAACAAATAAGAAATGTTTAATATTCTTTTACATCCCAGCATACACAATAAAGACTTATAAACACATTATTAATGGCTACACAAACAAAGATGAACACATAAAACAAGACGATTATGACACGGTTGTTGGGACACGACCAAAATAAAAGGGCCTCACTCGGAATGTAAGTAAGCCGTGACCCTCGTAGAAGCCACGGCGCTGGTTTTGCGTAAGTTCTTCTGAGTGAAGCCCACATACGCTTGTACCTGCTCATATTAATATACAGGTACATATAACTATACAGGTGTGGTGTGGCACCCAGTATGGCTGGGTGAGGACTTGGCAATTTCTGGAGCGTCGGTTCTTGACTTTCTCCATCAGTCACATATTCCCAGTGAGGGCGACGGATTTGGCTAGCTTCACGGCAACCGTTACACCATCTGTTGGCATGGGAAGTCTTGGTGCTAAGTAAACTTGATTTAATTACATTACTTAATTAGTTCTAAATACCTATTAGTAGTTAGTATCTAAACAAAGAAATTCCCACTTTCCCCCCTTCGACATAGAACAAGAAGCCTCTCTTGTCACAGTTTCACCATGGAGATCATTCTGAGCGAGATGGTATGATGGATGATTATGACCTCTCTTTCGCTTACCATCAAGCGAGGCGAAGCTTTATGGCTTCCAATTTCATACTATTAAAAATTATACGATCCATGGACAAATCACAAAGTTACCTATCCGCATGGAAGTATCAAGTACTTCGTACAACAGGAAGGCGCTCTATCTATGCATATTGAAGCTAAAATAAAGAAAATGAAACCTTATGTTAAGGTCGTAAGAGTCTTGTTCAAAATAAGTCTTGTCAAAATAAGAACGTAACCAATGAGAGGGAAAATAGTGAACAAAACGTCCCTTTCTAGCAGCGACTAGATTGCTAGATAGAGTACGAAACACCGGACCTGGGCCCCTACCACCAAAAACGAAAACGATCGCTCGCTGAACGGATGGCGTACCTACCCTTGAGCCATGAATCCCTCTCATTTGCCCCCCCCCCCCGTGTTTGAATATACAAACTAAAATTCGTCAAAGTTGATTTTCGTTAATTTAATTCATATATTCAAACACGGAAAGGAATAATGGGAGGGATTGATTTTGCAAAAATACGCAATCCGTTCAACGAACGATCGCTCTCGAACCGGTGGTAGGGGCTCTGACAACTTCACATGACATCGCCGACTTTGACGTTGGTGGCGGGGATTTTTAATTTGTTATATTTTTCTTAATATGTAATTAAAATGGGGAGAATTTGTGTCGTGGGGGCTTGTGAAAGCGAGTATTATCCGGATTGTAGTTTGTCTTTTCACAAGTAATACTTTTAAACATAATTTGTTAATGAAGAATTAGGGTGACCATGCATTATTATCCAATCATAAAGTCCGTTGTTTTTTTGTATCGGAAAGAGCGTAATCTGTGTCTTTTATTATTGCACGTTCCCCGCACGTTATTATTTATTACATTGCCGGTTATATAGTTAATAGCATGATAGACAAAATTTCTTGTTCAAATTGCCGTATGGTGTTATTACACCACAAAACCATAGACCACAACTATTGTGTTGACATAACACAATTTTCGGCATTTACTGCTTTTATAGACCAAGGAAAACTAAAGCATGTTTCCCGATTCGTCTTCGAAGTTTTAAAATACACGGAAAAACTATTTATAACATTATCAAATCAATCATTAAAAAACGTACACAAAAATAAAATTACCATGTATGTTGTTCAAGAATTTTATAGCAAACAGCATACATTGTTAGATCCACCACATCCTCCTCAATCTATATTTGAAGATCCTCATGATATTCAATTGGTAAAGGCATTAGCCAATTCATATTTAAATTTACGTTTAACACATAATGCCAAATTAAGATCAGTAAAACATATGAGGAATAAGCTGGGTTTACGGCAGAAACTTCACAAGACTGTCCTCTTTAGTAATATCTGATTTACACTTAAATTTGTCTAATTCATAACTATTTTTGTATGATTTCAGAAAGCTTTAGACTGTATGTAGTTAGTTAAAAATTATAAATGTGATGATAACATTGTAAACACTATGTTGAAAAGAGTAACTACACGAATTTCTTGCCGGTTTCTTATCGGTAGAATGCTGCTTTCCGAACCGGTGGTTTGTAGTTTTGACGATTTGTTAGTGTTTTTAACCGACTTCAAAAAAAGGACGACGACTGAGTTTTTTTTTGTCAGTTTGTTACCACATATCTCAGAGAGTTGTGAATTCTTTTTTTGTTCGAAAGGGTGTACTTCCTAGTTGGTCCCATTGTCACCATATTGAAGTCGGTTTCTTTGCAAAAAGAAGTGGTGTTATTTAAAAAACGATTATGAATAAAAAATATTTTGGCTTTCAATGTTGGCCTTTTTTTTGTACGTATGTATTGTCATTGTCCTTAAATCATATTTTAATATAGTCACCCTATTCAGAGAGAGACAAAAGGGACATGCACTATGCTTTCGTTCGGCTTCGATTTTCCGGCAACAGCTTGTTCCTTATATATTACTTCTATGCCTATCCGTCCGTTCACCTTCTTTATTATGACAACACCAAAATAACGGCATGAAAAATTTAAAAATAAACCTTATTTATATTTGTAACATCTCCTCTAACAGATAATGCACACACCATCCATTTTCGGTCTTAAGACTACTAAGTAGACTTTAGATCTCTAGAATACCCTACTTTTTCCTAGTAGATAGATAGTTTCAACGACTGCCAGATAAGCTAACTCAGATCTAGAGAAGTTTGCTTTCTCAATCGACGAACAAATCCGAATATTTAAATGACCATCGCCGATCGCCTCCTACCACCACGGTCCTAATCTCAGATGATACTTGCCTACCTACTTAGTACTTACTGCGCTGGCTCAGCAACCCGAAGTGGATCTTGGCCTCCGTCGCGAGATTTCGCCACCAATTTCTCAGATGATGCCTAATATTAATCAGCATTTCATAAAATAGTGCAAAAAACGACAAAAACGTCGAAGTGTTCTTACCTGCGCTGAAATTTGGGGAGCAGCGATACTTCGCCCCGATCATAGACAGCGAAGAGAGCCTAGTGGAGTTCATAATACGTCTGATATGGGAGCCGGTGACGCGGTACATTCCTGCCAACTTCATGGACGGATTTTTCGATTTGCCGCAAGTTGTTACAGGTCAATTTGATTAGTAGTTCGTAATCCTCCGTTCTGTGAGCTGTGCTGTGAGTCCCACACACCATGCTGAGTCCCCTCGGAGGCGGCATGCATTCCTCTCTAAAAAAAGGTACCTACTTCCCAATACTTTTTCTAAAAGACTTTATACTGAGGCTGCCTGTCACAGTGTCACACGAACGGAGATGGCGAAGCGACGGAAAAAGCCATCAATAAAACTGCATGACTTCTTTTTTATTTCCCTCGCAGTCCCGCCCGCCACCTTTCATTTACAGGTATTAAAACTAGACACAACGCTGCAACGTTGACGTCGAAACCAAAGGGGCTAGTTTAGGGTATGTACCTATGTAGGTACACTTACGTCACTCCTATCCAGCCACTGCGATTGCATAGATGCTCCCTTTCGCCAAAACACAAAATAATTACTCTTTTATTTAACGGAGAAACTGCAGTGGTTTCCTATATAATATCGGTTGTATAATACTAAATAGCATTTGGATGTAGGTTTCTGGGATATCATCATCAGCCTGCGAACGTCCACAGCTGGACATAGGCCTTAGAATGTATGATTCTGGATAATATTCTGAAATTTCAGTAGGTAGGTCAGATGCAATTTCAGTTTCTCCGTGTTAAAAACGAATAATTGTTTTGTGTTTTGACGAAAGGGGAAGCTAAGTTTTATGGATGTCGTTCCAGATGTTAGACATCAAGACGCAGTAATATATCAGGTCAGAGAAGCTATTTTAAACACCAATAAGATTCCAGAGGAGGAAGAGGAATCTGAGGTAACAGAAGAACCCAAACCTAGAGACAGAAGGGAGTCCAGAGTGAACAAGGACAAAGATAAGGAGAAAAAGAAAGTTCCAGAAGCTGCTAAAGTGAAATTTGAAATTAAATTGTCGGGAGATGCAATTTTAGCAGGTAATCTTTATATTGTTAATCGTGTGACTTCGGCTTAATACCATCCGTCAGAGGAAAGGGATAATAGCTCACGAGTGCAATGTTCGTAAAGTCTTCTCATTTTGTTTGGCACGATAGACCGATATTCTACTAGAGGTTGGCATGCAGCGGATGCGATTTCCCATGACCGGTATGGTTGGCGTTCTCTGGTAGAGGCCTACGTTTAGCAGGGGACGCCAGTAGCACGCTTATTGATTGAGTATATTAATTTTCATCTGCTTCTTCGCTATGTCCCTGTCTATAATTTCACCTATCTCTACAGAGATGTTAAATAGACCAAATAAAGTTCAAATCCTTCGACGTCATTTTGATGTCTCGTAACTTTTTCACGAGGACTATTTCCGTAAAGTAACGACGTCTAAAAATCTAATTATGTTGGCATGGCTTCATTTCATGAGTAGGTACGTAATGATATTTGTAAGCTATCTACTTATCCAATTTTGAGAAAAGGCCTATCAAATTGAAGGTGAGTGGAACTAGTTCGGGGCTCGTGTACACGACGCAACAGCTGAGCAGACTGTGCCAAAACCGAGTACCTAAGTAAAGGTCGGAGCACATAGTCAGGCGCAGCCTAAAATAAAGATAAAAAATGTATAGGTATTATGAGCCTTCACCAATCAGATTCTACACTCGTTCGTACATAGTAGAGGGCTTGAGTCACTGGGATCATGCAAAGTGATGCATCACTTTTGCTACCGACAGAGCAGGGTTTTACTTTGGTTAAGTCGTGCGTGCGAACGCCTGCCACGTCGCTTCTTCTGGCTTGCTTGTCCGGACTACTTCTTTTGGAACTAGCTACTTATTTATGGCATGTATTTAACGCTGCGACTAATAAATCTGATTTAAGGTTTATAAAATAATTAAAGTGGATAGGAAATATAATAGGTTGGCTGCAACGGTGGAGTACATTATTATGTAAAAACTGGCAGCATTAAAAAGTAATTTTAAGCTTTAGTTTAATTTAAACTGGCATCGAGTTTTTCTTTTGGCAATTGAATTTATGGTTAAGCGGAAACTCGGAAGCAACTAAAAAGTACAAAATAGGCATTCATAAATTGTAAAGTAGAGGTATCTATTAAAATGATTTTAGGTAGTATTTAATAAGATTGAGATCTAATTAACATAATATGTGGTGTGACATGTAAGCTGCAAATAAAGTAAAAAATGGCATGCAATTTAAATATTGTAAGTTTTATTTCTTGACTTATTTTTAGGGTTCCGTAACCAAAATGGCAAAAACGGAACCCTTATAGATTCGTCATGTCTGTCTGTCTGTCCGTATGTCACAGCCAGCTTATTCCGAAACTATAAGAGCTACATTATTGAAATTTGGTACGTAGATGTAGTTAAGATTTTAAAATAAAATCAGAAAAAAATCCAAAATTTTTGGGGTTCCCCATACATAGAACTGAAACTCAATTTTTTTTTTTTTATCAAACCTATACGTGTGGGGTATCTATGGATAGGTATTTGAAAATGATATTGAGGTTTCTAACATAATTTTTTTCTAAACTGAATAGTTTGCGCGAGAGACTCTTCCAAAGTGGTAAAATTAGTGTCCCCCCCCCCTCGTAACTTCAAAGGCGGCGTTGTTAATTTTAACCTTAAGGCAAAGCCCAATATATGTTTACAGGTATAAACGCCTGCCGCCGTTTTCATTATATTATGATTTCCAAAAATAAAAAAGGATTCCCTAATATTTATTTTTGTATTCAATTTAAAATTACAGCTGCTCGTTAATTATAGCTAGAAAGTGTTTTTTTAGATGGAAGTCTACAGTAGGGGTACGTTTTTTTGGGAAACCTCCACGAGTGGCTGTCTAATATTAGTCCTTTTTGATCCTCACGGATCCGAAAGGAATGATATTGGAGTGGTCCTGGTGTACCCTGGGCAACGGCGGGTAGTAATCTTTTAGGACATTGCTACCCGACGGCAGATTCCCTTCGAGGGGGACGGTTCTCCCGACCGTCCCGCCTCGGGCGAAACCGCGCGTTGGCGGTCTTGGTTGGCAGATGTACTCCGCAGCTGCGCGTCAGTGCGCAGCTCCCGTTGAGGTGCTTCTGTACACCATATCTGTCCAATCGGACGTCTTCGTCCTGTTGGACTTTGTCGTTGGTGAGCGCTGGCTCGTAGTGTGGCGGTGTAGCACCGCGGCGCGGTGGGTCCGTCGGCTGCGAAGACGCGGTCAGCGGACAGACTTCGGTCAACCGTCGGGCAACCTGTTACCCCTGCCGTGTTACTCGGCAGGGGCCAGGGGGCTTGCCTTAACCGGCCGGCCCGAGTGGAGACAACCACACTAAAAAACCACCCGCGCGGCGGGTCCGTCGACTGCGAATATAGTGGTCGACGGACAGACTCCGGTCACCGTCGGGCAAACCTGTTTCCCCTGCCGTGTTTCTCAGCAGGGACCAGGGGGCTTGCCTTGATCGGCCGGCCTGAGAGGAGCCAACCTCAATAAAAAACCCCAATTCCACCGCTGGGGATGCACGTGGCAGGTGGAGCCTCTATTTGGAGGTCGTGGACCGGGTGAAGGTCCACGGAGCGACTCAGCCCACGGGGACCACCCGCCCCCCGTGGCCGTAAGTAGGGTTGCCTAGGTACAGGGGTCTCTGCCTAGGTGGACCACCCCTTCCCCCATTCTCGTGGGAATCACATGGCGAATTTCAATTCTAATTCTTTTTATTTGTTGTCAGACGAAGAGGCGCTTTCAGGCGCGGAGTTGGGCGATGTTGTTCCGCCTTCGGGCGAGGCGTGTGGGCCTTCGGGCGATGCGATTCCGCCTTCGGGCGAGGCGATGGAGCCTTCGGGCGTGGGCGCTTCAAGCGCAAATACGCCCTCACTGAGTGCAGGGCGTGACGAGTCGGAGGGCCGCACTTCTGCGGAATGCCATACTACGGGGTCATCGTTTTTCACCCGACCCATGGACACGGAGGACTCTGACGCGGGCTCATTGACCAATGGGTCCGATGAAAACTCTGTCTCGAAGGCGAGCTTCTTGAAAAGAAAGCGCGCGACGACGGGATCCGCCTCTGACTCTTCCCCTTCTCAGGGTAAGAAGTCGGAACGCATAACAAGATCCAAAAGAGGGCGCGGACGGCCGAGTACAACGGGAGAGTACATCGGCCGTGCCGCGGCCCTGAAAGAGCTGAACGCGGCTAAGAAAGCAGCGTTGGAGCTCCAAATGGAGGAACAGCTGCTGGCGGGGGAACGGGAGGCCCGCGCCGCCTTGCTGAAGTCAGGGTATACGTCTGATGGTACTACCGTAGACATTGACCTGACTCAAATGACCACGGCTGAGATCCAGAAGCTGGCGGTGAGTGACCTGGATGGCATGGATAGGTTCATTGCCACGTCCAGAAACCTAAAGGGTACTCACCGCAAAGGGTTGAATGAAAAGTCCATTCGTCTCAAAGCGACGATGGCTGAATGGTCCAAACGGACCACCTCGGATGAGACAAAGCGCCTCCAGGTGACCGTGACCCGCCTGATGGCTGAAAACTCGCTGCAAGCCACGCAGATTGTTCAGCAACAGGCGGAAACAGAGGCACTCAGAGCTGAAATAGCTCAGCTCCGATTGGAGCTAAAGACCGCCCTTGGAGGCTGCACCACCAGGACGGAGACTGAGGGCGTCCAAGTGACGGAGGTAGCCGACGTTCTGTCGCCGGCACCTCCGGCACTTTTCACTGCGTCGGACGTGCAGGCGGCCATAAATCAGGCCATGTTACACCAGAAGGTGTTTACGAGGGACCTGATCGAGGGTTTGGAACGTAGGCTCCTGAACCCCAATGAACGGTTCAGACCACCACTGGCAGCGGACAAGAAGACCAAGGAGACGGTGGTCGTTTTGGAGAGGCTTCCCGAGCCCTTCAAGGCTCCTGAGCCTCCCAAAGCCCAGCGGGCGAAGAAACCAAAGCCGAGTCGGGTGGCGACATCATCCGCCGTCCCAACTCAGGCTCCCGGTCCTTCCACTTCTAAGGGAAGTAAATCTGCCGCGCCTGCACCTTTGCCGGCAGTCATCTCCTCTCCCCCGGAAGATGCCTCTTTGCCAGCGACCACGCCAGCAAACGAGGGGTGGTCCGTAGTGACCCGTAAAAAGAAGGCCAAGAAACCTCCTGTGGCGCAAACACCTGCCACTCAGAGTGTGCCGTCGTCATCGGGTAAGGCTAACAAGCCCACCCCTAAGGCCGCTGCGAAGGCGGCTCCGGCGGCCAAGAAAAAGAAGAAGAAAAAGAAGGCTTAGCGGAGTCTGGTTCCCCCCAAAACGGCGGCAGTTGTGGTTACACTCACCACAGAAGCCGCTGATAAGGGGGAAACCTACGAATCTATCCTTCGGAAAGCGCGGGAACATATAAATATCTCCCAGTTGGGCATCGCTGCGGTCCGCTGCCGCCTAACACAAACCGGGGCTCGCAAGTTTAAGTTCCCGGGGGCGCAAAGTATGGAGCAGGCGGACAGCTTTGCAGCGAAATTAAGGGAGGCGGTGTCAGGTGTGGCCATAGTCACCAGGCCACAAAAGTGCATTGACCTCCTTGTGCACGATATGGACGACTCCATCCAAAAGGCGGAGGTCGTCGAAAAACTGGCCACTGTAGGCGGAATCAGTCCGGATGGAATCAGGGCTGGCGAAATTCGCCCTGGCCGCGGAGGCATGGGCACTCTTCGCCTGCAATGCCCCATAGCAGCGGCCAAGAAAATAACGGAAGCGGGAAGACTGCTCATAGGTTTTTCTTCTGTGACAGTGAAAGCACTGGAGGTTCGCCCCCTCCGGTGCTATAGATGCTACGGGCTTGGTCACACGCGCTCGCTTTGTCCATCAGTAGCGGATCGGACGGACGCCTGCTACCGTTGTGGCAAAGCAGGCCACAGAGCCGCCACATGCACGGCGAAGCTGCACTGTGCAGTCTGTGCAGATGGTGGTAAACGGTCGGACCACATCATGGGGGGTAGGAGCTGTGCCCCTCCATCTAAGAGAGGTAGGTTGCCGGTGAAAACCCGTCCGGCCAACCCAGTCCCCGCAGTCACTGTGGAGACAGACGGTGCGATGTCCGAATAATGTCTAGAGTCGGATATCGCACCTTCTTGCAGGCCAATATAAATCATTGTCGCTCGGCTCAGGACTTACTGCTGCAGTCCGTGGCCGAGCGACAATGTGACATTGTTGTTGTGGCTGAGCCATACTCGGTCACTGGCCATTGGCTAGGTGACCGAGACGAAACGGTGGCGATTTTCCAGCGTCCTTTGTCTGGTTCTCCCCCTATCACTCTTTTCGATAGGGGGTCTGGATTTGTCGCAGTCGAGTGGGGTGAGGTAGCCGTTATTGGTGTTTACTTCTCCCCCAACCGGCCGCTAAGTGACTTTGAGGGATTTATTGCCCAACTATCCCTGGTGGTCGCCCGTTTGGCTCCCCGTCCGGTTTTCGTCGCCGGCGATTTTAACGCGAAGTCGGTGACGTGGGGCAATCCAGCCGCCTCTTGTAACCGACGGGGCCAAGTCATGGACACCTGGATAGTGTCATCCGGACTATCCCTTCTTAACCGGGGCAGTACGTACACGTGTGTGCGACAGCAGGGGGGCTCAATAGTGGACTTTAGCCGCGCGTGTGCGAAATTGGAAGGTGGACCGGGGGGAGACTTTGTCTGACCACAGATACGTCTGCTGGGAAGTAGCTCCCCCCAATTCTCAGGCATCGAGCAGTTCTAGCCTGCGTAGAACCAGGACGACGTTTCCAAGGTGGTCTGTTTCCCGCCTGGACCGGGGAATCGCCAAGGAGGCGGCCTTCATCCAAGACTGGATGACGCCTCCTTTCACCGGTTCAGACGTTGACTTGTGCGCGGCAGTCTTGCGGGACTCTTTGACCGAGGTGTGCAATTCCAGCATGCCTCGGTCCGGTCGTCCGACTCCCCGCAAGGCTGTCTTTTGGTGGACAACTGAGATTGGTGATTTGCGGGCTGCGTGTATTGCGTCTCGGCGGTGTTACCAAAGGGCTCCTCGCCGTCGCTCTAGGGACGAGGAGGATGAGGCCCGCTTATATGCCTCTTACGTCGAGGCTAAGCGGGTTCTCAAAGCGGCCATAAGCACTGCCAAGGACAGAGGCAGGAAGGAACTGCTCGAGGGCCTTAACAGGGATCCGTGGGGGAGACCGTATCGGGCAGCGCGCAATCAGCTGCGCCCCATTGGTCCCCCACTGACCGAAACCCTCGAGCCAAGCCTGCTGGGGGAGGTGGTCCGGGTTCTGTTCCCGGCCCACTCACCATCTTTTGTCCCCCCACGCATGCGTTCCCGCACGGGAACAGGCTCCGCGGAGGTGGTGATTCCTCTCACCACCTTTGAAGAGTTCGAGGCGGCCACTTCTTGTCTTCGGACGAAGAAGACAGCTCCGGGCCCGGACGGTGTACCTGCCAAGGTCATCGCTCTCGCTGCCCCCCAGCTGGAAGAGCGCATTAGGGGCCTCTTCGATGCGTGTTTCTCGGTCGGGAGGTTCCCTAAAATATGGAAGGAGGGACAACTTTGCCTACTCCGCAAGGAGGGCCGGCCGGTCGACTCGCCGTCGGCGTATAGGCCAATAGTCCTCCTTGACGAAATGGGCAAAGTTTTTGAGCGGGTGATCGCCTCCCGCATCAACATGCACTTGAGGGAAACGGGACCTGACCTATCAGAGTCCCAGTATGGCTTCCGAACAGGGCGATCAACTATTGACGCCCTGTCTCGCTTGAAATCCCTCTGCAAGAGGGCGGAGGAGCGCGGGGAAGGCGTGTTGGCTATATCCTTTGACATAGCCAACGCCTTCAACACCATACCACGCGCCACCATACTGGCGGCTCTTGAATCGTTTGGCGTTCCAGCATACCTGCGGGTATTGCTGGACAGTTATTTGCGGGATCGCTCGGTACTCTTCGTGGACAGGGACGGCAGCCTCTGCCGCTACGAGGTCGGGTCCGGTGTTCCACAGGGGTCCATTTTGGGGCCCCTCCTGTGGAACATCGGGTATGACTGGCTGTTGCGCGGCGCTCTCCTCCCGGGCATGGGCGTCATTTGTTACGCCGATGACACCCTAGTCACCGCCCGGGGGAAGACATTCGAGCGCGCTGCACGATTAGCGGAGGCGGGAGGCACTCTAGTCGCCCGACGTATGGGCCTCTTAGGGCTACGGGTGGCGCTCGAGAAAACCGAGGCCATCTATTTTCGTGGGCCTCGGCAGCGCCACCCTCAAGGCGCATACATAATGGTGGATGGTGTCCGAGTGGAGATCAAGGACACCATCAAATACTTAGGCCTGGAGTTGGACCCGCGGTGGCAGTTTGGCCCGCATTTTAGCGGGTTGTCACCGCGGCTCCTTAAAGCAGCCAATGCCTTTGCCTGGCTCCTCCCGAATTTGGGGGGGCCGAAGGCGCATTGCCGGCGCCTTTATGCCGGCATTATAAAGAGCATTGCGCTGTATGGTGCCCCGATTTGGGCAGACCGAGTCTCGCACAGAGACAACGTCGTACACCTCCGGCGGCCCCAACGGGCAATTGCTCAAAGGGTCGCCAGAGGCTACCGCACAATCAGTTACGACGCTTCGTGCGCCCTGGCGGGTACCCCGCCCTGGGCCCTTGAGGCCCAGGTGCTAGCTAGGGTGTACTTTTGGACGGCCGAGGAGAGGGCGCGCGGGGAGCGTCCTACTCCAGCTGAAAGGGGAGCTGTGCGGAGGGAGGCTTATGAAGACCTCGTCCTTCAATGGACGGAGAGCCTCGCCTCCGCAACGTACGGGAGGCGCCTCCTGGATGCTATAGGTCCCGTACTGAGGGAGTGGATAGAGCGGCCTCATGGCCACCTCTCCTACCACCTGGTGCAGGTGCTGACCGGACATGGTTGTTTCGGCAGCTACCTGCACCGCATCGGGCGGGAGGATTCGGCTAGGTGTTGGGAGTGTGGTGCGGACGTAGACACGGCCGACCACACTCTCTTTTGGTGTTCGGCGTGGGAGTCCGAACGCTCCGTTCTGTTCGGAGCGGTCGGCGAATTGCCTGATCTTCCCGCAGTCGTCTCAGCAATGCTGGGCGGCCGCGAAGCTTGGTCGGCTGTCGCCTCCTTCTGTGAGACAGTCATCTCACAGAAGGAGGCTGCAGAGCGGGCGCGCGAGGCTGATCCCTCGGCCCCGGCGTCACGTCGTCGCAGAAGGGGGCGCAACAGGCGGATGTTCGACCGCCTGCAGCCCCCTGACGGGACCCAGCGGGTGGTTGGTGCGGGGGCACCTCCACTCGCCTTGCACGGGTCCCCGTCGTTGTCGGATGGGAGTGGGCTGGCCCTCCGGGCCGCTCCCGTCGCCCCCTCTAGGGGGGGCCCTGCTGGGCCTGCTTAGGCGAGCAGCGCTAGTGGTGTCATGGCAGTCTTGATCCAAAGGTCCCATGGCACCACCCATCGTGCGCGTGACGGAGGGACCGGTGTTTTTAGTGGGTATTTCCTGCCTCACTTCCATCCTTCCGAGGCAGGATGAGTCCCACATAACCCTCCGCTCCCCCGAGCGGCGAGTATGCCTAAAAGCATTTTCACCGGTTGAAGAAAAAAAAAAAAAAAAAAAAAAAAAAAAAAGATGGAAGTCTACAGTAGCCATAATAATATTATTTGCTATCCGACTGTTAATATTAGTCGCCATGTCATTATTTTTAGTACCCCACCTATAATTTCAATCGCCATATATAAAAAAATACTACCAAGAAGTCGCAGCCGTTATTTAATTTTTTATAATACTTTGCAATTGCTGGCTATCCAATATAATTGAAGCCAAATTATTTAAACATTGCCCAATTATATTTGTAGATGCCAATAGGTTATAACCCTCTTAATTTTTCATTCGCCTCAATAATAATAAGCCCTTATTTATTAGCTATCATCGCAGTTGCTTGATTTTATATTGCTAACAAAAAAGTTCGACAAAGCTAGTCGTCTACACAAACTGAATTTAGCTCGTGTATTAAGAAAATATTTTGAATCGATGTTGGGTAAATTATTTGTGACGGTAAATGCTTTCAATCTCAATTGCTTACTACACATTATCGAAGACGTAGGTCCGAGTGCTCTCGAAATCTCATTTGTAGGGTCAGCTAGTCTAGTGAGGATCGATGGATTGGTCAAATTGTTCAAACCACTTGATGTAATAGCTATAAGTATACATGAGTGTGCGTTTTTTTTTACCTCCGAATGTTTTTGTTGATAATTCTGAATCGTCAGAAATGAAAATAACTCGTTAGATCTGTAGGAACAGACTTGTCCCTACGAAAAGTGGAAGTACTTCCGCCGAGCTAGGTGATCGTGCTCGGGGACCGCGGTCCAATGGACCATCTTGGTTTTTCGTATATATAGCGAGTCGTGATGAAAACTTCGTATGTGAGTTGTAGGTCTTCCATACATTTTTTTTGATTTCAAATCGCCATCTGTTGTTAGCTGGCGGAACTTGCATATTGTAGCGACGTGGAGGTTGTTGTAGCGGTGTGGAGATAGGTGTCGCTACGTGTCGCTACAGCACTCCCCTCCTAGATGGAAAGTCTCGTCTCAGCAGGTCAGCAGTCTGGTCAGCATCGTGCCCGAGTAGGCTCGAATCCGCGGTGAGTCGGGATGAGCGGTGTGCGTGCGTGTGCTTCGAATCCTCA
Organism: Conogethes punctiferalis; assembly: GCA_031163375.1. NCBI lineage: Eukaryota > Metazoa > Arthropoda > Insecta > Lepidoptera > Crambidae > Conogethes > Conogethes punctiferalis. The sequence goes on along the minus strand of CM062086.1, from coordinate 9,251,552 downwards.
GTGAGGACGGATGAGAAGCGTCGGTGCCGGTGTGCTCGAATCCGCAGTGGGTCGGGATGAGCGATGTAGGCAGGAGCAGCTGCTGCCACGTCGAGGATGTGCCGCCGTTGATCCGGACGTAGGGCTGCGTTGCGTCGTTTGCATGGTGAGAGCTGCCGCTGAACCAGGGAGCGTCGAAAGCTGCGGTGGTTCACGAAGGCGCTGGTGATGAGGGCTTGCTGAAGACTGCTGCTGAGGATGGAGAGGCTGGAGATGATGCGGAAGCTGCGTCGTCGATGCAGGGCTCGCTAAGGTGGTTGTCGTCGGTTTTCATCAAGTCGGGCTCCATCATGTTACGTGTTCATATCAGATCGGTGTTGATCACGTCGGGGTCACCAATTGTAGGAACAGACTTGTCCCTACGAAAAGTGGAAGTACTTCCGCCGAGCTAGGTGATCGTGCTCGGGGACCGCGGTCCGATGGACCATCTTGGTTTTTCGTATATATAGCGAGTCGTGATGAAAACTTCGTATGTGAGTTGTAGGTCTTCCATACATTTTTTTTGATTTCAAATCGCCATCTGTTGTTAGCTGGCGGAACTTGCATATTGTAGCGACGTGGAGGTTGTTGTAGCGGTGTGGAGATAGGTGTCGCTACGTGTCGCTACAGATCGTTAAACTTTTTGTTTGACAGAGTGGTCCTGTGGGACACCCGAGGGTGAGTAATAACCTTAGTGTTTATTTAATTGGATCACAGATCTGAATCTGGCTTTGTCCAGGCAATTTGCCATACATCCTCGGCCTTTTACATAAAAATACATACATAGTGGCACAGCATAATGATCTTTTTCGCCTAATGGAATGCGAAAAATGGAGTCCTTGGAGCTTGACCCCAGCTCGCCTGATCCTACGATGGAGCACTCTCACCCAACAAAAACCGATTCACTCTCGCCCTGAAAATCTGAAAATTGCATCTTTCAAGGAACCGGTAAAGAGTTCCATAGTTTAGCCGTTTGCACTGTGAATGTAGAGGCAAAGCACTCTGTGCGATTTTTTGGAACCTGCATATAAATTGGTATCTCATTGCCGTGTTCCTGAGCGTCCGATGGTAAAAAGGAGCAGGTGAATTTAAGCGTCACTATCATCTACTTCTAGCCATTTTTAAGTCATTGGTCCATCTTTCTGAATGGCGTTCCAAACCTGTGTGCCTAAACTTCGTAGTGTACAGATATTTTTCTACCCATTATATCCTTCAAGCAATTTTCAACTAAGTAGGTAAATTCGCATAGATTCTATTTGTTATTCAATCGACAGATTTAGCTTAAGAAATATGGCCGTCTTCGTGTGTACGTCGCTCTTATATAAAACTTATATTCGCTTTAAAGGTATCGGAAGGATTATACCATTTGAGAAATGTGGGGACCGCCCTCCAGATCTTGGAGAAATAATAGCTGTAATTAGCAGCAACAATCTCCCCGCTCAAGATGACATGCCAATCATTTTCGTTAACGTGGACGCGCTGTATAATGCTCCGATGGATGCCTTCAAGAAATTAAGGTTGGTGCTTTATTGATGACATTCTTATTGATTTCGGTTTGTCAATGATCATCGTCATCATCATCAGCCTGCAAACGTCCACTGCTGGATAAGGCCTCGCCCGATGACAATATTAGTTTGGATATGATTTGGTTAATTGTCCATTTCCGCACCTTTGCTTTCCATCAGATGACGGGAGAAGACTACGAAGTAGCACAGTAAAAAATGAAAAAATATTGTTTCTATCTATTCAAAAAGTGAAGTTTTCTGATGACATATAATACTAGGGTTTAAACAGGGGTGAGAGCCTTCCGCTCCTGACAAGGCCGGCCTCGCCATCATCGTAATCATTTAGAAAAAAAAATTGCGATGCGCAACGAATCGGCAAAGCAGAAAATTGCGACACGAGTTTCAGCGATGTGATTTCTTGCGGCAAGGCATCTTTCTTCACGATTCTGGTAACATCGCAGGAATGCACGATTAGAATCAATTCGCAAATACTTGCGATGCGTCGAGGGAGCTCGTAGATTTGAACGATGCGACGAGCCCTTCAAATCTACGAGCGACTAGACTAACGACGACTTTGAGTGACTAAATTAGCGATAGTATAAGGTGACCAACCATTTTAGAGTCGAAAGGTACGTATAATATGTTTTGTGCCCTTAAATTTAATGTACCCTAAGTGAAAGATTCTTACCTATCTTCAACCGTATTTTACACGTATAAAATAAATTACCATGTAAATGCTGCAACCATTTGTTGTAATAATAAGGTACAGTCGAGTCTACTTGAAATGTTATTGCGATACGCGAAGAGTTCTTAAGCCACTTTAGAAAAGTTGTAATAGACTGCCTGCTTCATCTTTCGCGCGGATTTAAAATGAAATAACTTCTGCGCCTTTTGGTGTCGATAATTAAAGTGCAAGCGATTCCTGGAGTGGAAAGTAGGTGAAACTTTACCAATTTATAGAGAATTAACCGTGAACACATTTGGCGTTCGGAATGAAACAAAGGTTTGTTTTAGATGAGCAATACGTAGGTAGTGGTCTATCTAAGTTATGACTTCGACTGGTCTTGGAGTAGCGAATGAAATCAGCATACTTACATTCACATTCGATGAATAATTTTCGGTCCGTGTGTGGTTTTCGGATTAAGAATAGGCAAATAACCAACGCATCTCATCCCTTGGGTGTCGTAGAAGATGACTTTTAAATTTGTCAAGCCCACCTAAATTTTAATTTTTTATAAAAAGAGCGTTCAGGATGACCTCGCTCCACCTGTTGGTGAGCGGTTGTGAGGTCCAAATGCTACGTCGACAGGCACATTAGGGCAAACCCTCCGCGCCTGTCGCCTTTACCCTGAAGGCTCACTGAGATGCCGTTTCACGCCCCGCCTAAAGAACCCAGGATTGTAAGAGGAAGGAAACACATGAGCTGGAAGGGCATTCCATGATTTAATGGCACGGGGCAGGAACGAGGAACTGAACCTCTTGGTGCGCGCCACTATTGTCTGTAATTATGCAAAAATGTTTATTATCTAGTTGTATTAGCTGGTTTTAAGACAATTGTATTGTGAGCAATAAAGAGTATTCTTTATACCTACATGTCTATCTATTCTGGGCTCCGCATATTTCTGAAAAAAATACCAGGCAATGTCACCTAAACACATCTGGTTTATTGTACTTTATCTGTTTCCAAATAAATAGGGCCACATTAATGTGTTAGATTTAACAAAATTATATGTTTGAAGCGTAGGTAGGTGTGGAATATTATGCATTGACTAATTATTATGGTACTGCGCATGACTTGCGACTACGTTGAAATATTAATTAACTGCGGATATTAATATTAATGCTATTATCGGATATTGCTAGCGTTTGCTTTATTATGGATTATCTTGTTGCATCGATGAGTCATCATCGAGGGTCATAATAGCACACATTAACTGGAAAAGGATCGCATCCGTATCAAAGCGAACCGTTTAGTTTTCTTTAAGTGAAGCTCCCTAAAATAGAAATGTATATGAAAGCACAGTAATCTTCATCGTAAGTTTTGTAAATGATCCGCCTCGAGTTGACGCCTTTTTCACGGCACGGCGATATGGTGAATAACTTCCCGAGTTGATAACGATGATAATGTAACCCTTAGAGAGTTAGCTAGTCTCATAGTTTATAGTTTTAATTCTTACGTACTTTAAATTGTCCAAGTAAACAATTGTACCTATGCTTTTTGGTCGACCTTGCCCTTTTCAACGTATAAGATTATTTAGCCAGGTTAAAAACCTTGTCCTCGTCACTGTCGCACAGGACCTCGATCTGCCGCAACTCTTGCGGCAGATGACGGCGTCGGAGGAGACCTGGCGAGCGATGCTCGCATTCTGCGAGACAGTGATCTCGCAGAAGGAGGCGGCGGAAAGAGAGCGTGAGGCCGCAGCAGACGCGCCCGCTCTACGCCGCCCCCGGCCTGGGCGTCGCCGGAGGGCATACAACGCATCGTATGCCCTCTGAGCCTCTCCTCCGTGCTCCGAGTGGTAAGCGCGGGGGCGCGAACCACTCAATGGGGCGTAATGGTGTGGTGGGTGCAGCCACACCGTTGCACGAGGTCCGCCCGGGGCGCACTCAAACGCTCCCCGGAAGCCGGGGGTAGGGGTATTTGCCCTCCCCGGACCAGAAGTGCCGGCCGCTTGTCATCTGCGGCTGGCTGGGGCAGGCGGGGATGTGACCGTATGCTTCGGCGCTACCCGTATCCCTGCCATTTGCTGCCCACTGGCGACACAGGGGGGTTTAGTGGGTATGCCCTCTCATTTTGGGAGGTGTGAGTCCCACACACCATGCCGACTCCCCCCGGAGGCGGCATGAAGGTGCGTAATGCATTCCCCTCTAAAAAAAAAAAAAAAAAGGTTAAAAACCTTTTTTGATTAATGCACTTAAATTAATTAGAAGAATTGTTAATCCTGGGGAAAAGCAGTAGGTAGCACAATTAATCACCGATCTTAGTAGGTACTAGTAATCTCAGTCGTGGGGTCAAAATGTCCATTGGGAACAAAGATTTAAGTAATTAATTTTTCATAAGAATAGCTTACATTACAGGATGACCTCACTCCACCTGATGGTAAGCGGTCGTGAGTTCCAAAAGTTAGGTCATCAGGCAGAATAGAACAAACCCATTGCGCCTGTCGCCCTTACCCTGAAGGCCCACTGAGATGCCGTTTCACGCCCCGCCTAAAGAAACCAGGATGGTAAGAGGAAGGAAACACATGAGCTGGAAGGGCATTCCATGACTTAATGGCACGGGGCAGGAACGAGGAACTAAACCTCTTGGTGCGCGCCACCAATCGTCTGGATGGTATGCGGACGGCAACGCTGTCCAGCACATGTTGTTCGGGAGTGGAAAGGAGAGGATGGGATGTGTTGGAATAACTCTTCGGAGCATTCCCCATTGTAAAGAGAACACTAAGACTGGCAATGTCTCTACGTAGCTGAAGAGGTTCCTGTCAGTTGCCACCGCATACTGGCCTATAAGATATTATTATAGCTATAATCATCATCTTCAGCCTATTGTATTAAGATGAAACCTTTGATGCCTTCTGATCCAAGGGTCGTGGGTTCGATTCCCACCCGGGACAAACATTCGTGTGATAAACACTTGTGTTTGTTCCGTGTCTGGGTGTTTATATTTGTATTTAAGTATTTATTTGTGGTACCTTCGTTGTTCTGATACCCATAACACAAGTGCTTAAGCTACTTACTTTGGGATCGGAGCAATGTATGTGATGTTGTCTGATATTTATTTATATTTATTTATTTATGCTGACGATATGTTGCAGGATAACACAGATATACACGAAATGGATAATTGGAGACGAAGTCCACAATTCTGAGCCTCAGAACGTGAAATCTGTAAAGACTGATGTGAAGTTCAATGACCACCACGCTTTGCCACTCGATCCTGCGACCGTTTCTCAAATTACAGCTGTCTTTTTGGATACTCCCTTCGAAGTACAGGTAAGACAATTTTTTATTGTTTTCTGATATTATTAACTCCTAATAACCTCACCTGCCCGTGGTGCATCTTGCCGAAACGCAAACGAGGTTCTGGCACGATGAAAAACGTAGCTTAATACTACAGGCCGATGACTGGTGGCAGCGTCACCGGAGCGAGGAGCTACGGCCTCCTGCGATTGCTAACCCGCCTGCCCAGCGTGGCGATTATGGGTAAATCCTCCTTTTTTGAGGTGGAAATATATCCAATGGCTTTATATAACTCCCTGTCGTCCATTTCTCACCCAATTTATGAATAGTTTATTTGATTACATAAATATAGGTTAAGTATATACGGTCCCAGTTTATATAGCAATATAATATAATATACCAAACTCCAATTTAGTTCGAAAGAAAAGCAATCAGGAATTTGGCATTAGCAAAGTTTTCCTAGGGTCTCCTAGGAGTTTAAGAATTACTTTAGTTAGAAAGTATTATTACATCCTAAAGTAATGCTTCCTACATTCAGCTAAGCTTACTGAGTAGGTAATAGCTGAGCGGTCTCCTACTCCGAAATTAAATGCCCTTAGCTCGAATATTTTATAATCCCGAACGCCTTTCTTCGAAGAACCATCATCATTCATCATTTGCCTGCCCAGTTCCCATTAAATCCGGGGTCGGCGCAATATGTTTTCTTCTTCCATTCATCCACTCACTCCTTTCTCAGCCATATCATCATTCACGCAGTCCATCCATCTTTTCTTCGAGCGGCCTCGCCCCCTCCATCCAGTCACACTCATATTTATTACGGTCTTGACAACATGTCTCATCTCTCCTCATTACATGCCCGTACCAAGACAGACGGTTCCCTTTCAACTTCTCTGTCACTAGTGCCACTTTCATACTTCCTATAATGTACTCATTAACCATAAAATCGACAAATCTAGAGCTCGACAGTTCCCTCAAAATCTCGAGTTACATGAGCTCGACAGACCTAATAAGTAAATATAATATGCCGACAACATCACATACGAGTACATACATTGCTCCGATCCCAAAGTAAGTAGCTTAAGTACTTGTGTTATAGGTATCAGAACAACGAAGGTACCAAATATATTTAAATTAAAACACCCAGACATGGAATAAACACAAATGTTCAACATCACACGGATGTTTGTCCTGGGTCGGAAATATTTTTGCTAATGCAGATTTCCTCAAAAATGTTTTATTTACGGACTAAAGGTGGCAACTTTTTTGTGATGTCTAATTTTTAGGACTTGTTAAGTAAATTTGTAAGATACAACGGGGTCGATGGAACAATCGATCGATGTTTGTCAAATAACTGATGCGTGTGTACCTACATAATTAATTATGTAGCTGAACGTAAATATTTACTGAGCCCCCATCCTGGGTGAGCAAATACAGATGGTAGGTAAATATAGAATGCGTAATTTTGTATTCGATTTGACAAAGTTGAAGATGTTTCAAGTTGGATGTCTAGGCTTTCGAAAATTTCACTTTAGACTTTTTTTCTTTAAAGAATTTTAAAGTATTATTAATAAAAACATTAAGGACGTTTTTCAAAACACAACACAAAACAAACCGACTTCAATATGATAACAATGGGACCAACTAGGACACTCTTTCAATTGGGATGATGACTAAAAAATAATTTAATGTCCATCAGATAGATTAATGAAAAATATTGGATACGTATTTTTTATTTTGCCTCTTGTTCAAAAACTTACGAAGATACATTGATTTTAAATGTCACATGACGTCACGTTAGAGTACAAAATATACTCTAACGTGACGTAGTTAGCCCCCACTCCGTAACTTTAATGCGCTATATCTAAGTATTTTCTTGTTATTTCGACAAAACAAAAAATACGGGTTTTATATTTTTTTATAATCTAAGAGACGGACTAATTATTTTCTTCATTTTCATACCTTGTCATCATCCGTATTCAAACAAAAACGGATTGTCCAAATTGGTTTACAATTTCCGGTGATATCTGGTAACATATTATACAAAAAAAAACATTAAGTCAAAATGAGAACCTCCTCCATTTTTTGGACTCCCAAAATGAATTAAATTGTTTAAAAAAATATTTGGACAGTTTTACAATTTCCTCCCTTATTACAATTTGCTTTTATATAAAAGCAGCTCGAATATTGTATATTCGAGACATCCCATTAATCCATATTGATAAATTCCGTAAGTCGTGTAGTCCATCCCTTAACACATTGTATTTTGTATACGTTGAAACATCTATAAATGAAATATCATTTTCAATTTGAATACCAGTTATTTTACTGGCCCAGATTAATATTGAATTCCTTGAATATTGATAAGTCATCGAAGTGAAATAAAATCTGTAAAGCAAATACTTTTAAATATACAATGTACATGCGATTAAATTAGTATACAGCAGATTACACGGTAAAAAAACCCTTACACAAATAATATGGAAATTTTATTTCACAATTTCTAGCTTCGTGGAATTCGCCCGCCATCTGTAAACAGGGAAAGTCCCAAATTCTTTGGATATCAAAAAGGCGACTATGAATTCGGTACAGCGTCATCGCGCAGGGGTGTCGATGAAGATGTTGACACGCTCATAGCTGTCACTAGGATAGATGCGAAGGTTTTCGCTAAAACCGTGAACAATTTTATAAGAGGAGAGTACCCACTTTTCCCACCAACTGTTAGTGTTGTCAATCTGGATAGAGAAGGCATTTGTACTAATGACATAAATCATATAAAAGCACCTGTCAGCCCTAATCTTGTGGTACCTCCTTACGTTGTACTTCAAGCTCAGATGAGTTTGGAAGTTTCAATTGGCTACGTAGGGTGCAAATCGAAGAAATTGACTGACAGTTTCTCAAGGTTATTTTGTCTCATAAAGGATACAGAGTGTATAATGGCTATTTTGAAAATAATTACTGAAATCAATGAAGAATTGTTGCAAGCAAATATGAAGGATGATGCGCTGACTGGTTTCACTCTGGATACAAGTAGCGTTGTCCTTTTGTATGTGGAGGGTCCGAGTGAAGGTGAGATTTTGCGAGTGTGGGAAATTACTGGAGATTTCTATCCGAATGTAAAACCGGTGTTCTCCACTTCGGCCAGATATTCGACTAGGATTTATCCCGGTTAGTTTTTCACTAATAATTTTATATTAAGTATTTTATTCATAGATATTTTTTCAGTCAAATGACTAGCTAATTAGGAAAAGGTGTTACAGTGTCTTTCGGCCGGATTTTCATATAAATAGCATTTGAATATATGTAGGATAGCTCGATTGACTTTGAATCTTATTGTTTTTTAGGGATACTTTACGAGGTGGTATTTTTACAATATGATTTTGAAACTCGTGCCCAATGCAAACTTTGTCTAAATTGTCTAGACCAATTCATTCATTCAAAATTTAAAAGCCCTGCTCTTGTCATTGGAGCAATTTCTGTTCTTTCCTAGACTTCCCTGGATAGATCAATTCAGGGAACAAAAAATAAATACATATAGTGACATCTAAGTTCTATTTTTATTTTTAAACAGAGTTACTGCTAGCTGCCATGCCGTTTTACATATTGAAAATGTATGTGCCATTGGGAGTGCTGCTGGCGTGTCCACCCATATACGCGCGTCCTGCCCTGCCGTTGCCTACTAGATCGGTAAGTGTTTTCTTTTATACCACTTAGGTAGGTAATTAATTTAGTAGGGTACTAGCTGTGCCAGCGGCGTCGCACGCGTGGTTATCGGGTTTTAAAAAAACAGACTTCCATAAAATGGTACCTAAATTTTAAGTTAGACCTCTAACATTAGATTGGTGAAAACCGCATTCAATTCCATGCAGTAGTTTTCGCGTGATGCGCGATCAAACATACCGATAAAAATTTCTCCCATTTTCCCAACACTTCTCTTCACTGCTCTGCTCCTATTGGTTGTAGCGTGATGAAAAGTATACTATAACCTGCCCAGGAGTATGAAGAATGATTGTACCAAGTTTCGTTAAAATCCGTCGAGTAGTTTTTGTTTCTATAACGAACATACAGACAGACAGACGGACAGACAGACAGACAAAAATTTTACTGATTGCATTTTTGGCATCAGTATCGATCACTAATCATCCCCTGATAGTTATTTTGAAAATATATTCACTGTACAGAATTGACCCCTCTACTGATTTATTATAAGTATAGAAGAAGATAGAAAACATGAGAAATTGTATTCAGTCTCGAACTGTAGCTCCGGAACGCAATCTTGCGAAATTGGGTCACAGGCGAGATCTTACGAGTTTATGAATAACAATACCACGAGATCTCGCCAATTTTGAGATCTTAACAAGTTGAAGCGGTGCAGCGAGAGAACCGCCGTCAGTTCCATTTGGAGACTCAGTTCTTTCATAAGACGTGTCTCCGTTAAAGTCTTGAGGTAAAAACTTAAGTCATGTCTCCGAGAACTTGTGGCTTGAGTCTTTTCTAAAGCGTTATGTGGGAGTTTTTGGAATCTGCACTGTCTCCTCATCCAATGGTAAAACGGGGCAGGGGGAATTATTAAAATATCAATTATGAAAATAAGCATAGGCCTCTTAGGTTGTTAGTAGGTATTATTGTACTGTTCCCTTCATCAGGCCGTGCTAAAGTTGGGGCGGCTGATAGCTAGCAAGCTGCTGGTGGCACCAAGCAGGAGTGAGATGCCGACAGCTGCAGAGCTGAAGAGCTTCCGACTGGAGCTGTGTGTCTCACCTAAACCTATATCCCCGTTACAAAACGAGGAGACGCAAACAAAAATGAATGGTAAGTATCAAGATTTAACCCATAATCACAAAGAAAAAAATTTTTTTTATGACCATTCAAACGGGTTTGAAGGTCACCTTATGGCAAGTGAACACTTTAGCCCATAGACACCTCAACACCAGAGGAGTCACAGGTGCTTTGCAGGCCCATAAGAAATCTGTAGGATCACTTTTTGAACGTCCCTAAGTCGTATCCATTCGGAATATTTTCTGGAAATCTTCCGACTAGAGATATCTTACGACGACATATGAATTAAAAACGCTTTTTTTTTTTTTCGCAGTTTGTACCTTGCTACCGCTTGTTGCTGTCGCTGGTATGTAAATGCTTCTTATAATATAGAACAGATATTTATTTTAGTTTAAACTAAAAAGCTTTTTAAACATAAAGTGTTATTTTATCTAACAATTTTGCGAATGCTAGGTAAGATAAAAACCGGCCAAGTGCGAGTCGGACTCTCGCACGTAGGGTTCCGTACCACTATACAGCTAAATAAATGTTTTTCTTTACGTTTTATTATATTGGAGTTAATTAAATAAAAAAATTAGGTAATTTGATTTATGACGTTTAAAAAAAACTACGGGCTAGATTTGATTCAAACCAAATTTCGTTAGTAGTTTTCATAGTGATACACATGATATATTTTTTTCAGTTTTATCATGCCCATATTTTAGAAGTTACGGGGGGGGGGGGGGGGGACACTCATTTTACCACTTTGGAAGAGTCTCTCGCGTAAACTATTCAGTTTAGAAAAAAATGGTGTTGTAACCTCAACATTATTTTCAAATACCTATCCATAGATACCCCACACGTATAGGTTCGATGAAAAAATTTTTTTTCAGTTTCAGTTCTATGTATGGGGAACCCCAAAAATTTTGGATTTTTTTCTGATTTTATTTTAAAATCTTAATGCGGTTCACAGAATACATCTACGTACCAAATTTCAATAATGTAGCTCTTATAGTTTCGGAATAAACTGGCTGTGACATACGGACGGACAGACAGACAGACAGACATGACGAATCTATAAGGGTCCCGTTTTTGCCATTTTGGCTACGGAACCCTAATAAAAAACTACATCCTACAAACTTAATAGATAATGAAAGGTATAAAAGTCTTTAAATTTAAATACTAACCTATTTAAATATTTAATTATGAAGTGTATATTTTATAAGAATGCTAATTTACAATTTTTTTTATATGAAGAGCTTTCAGGAAGACCTCACTCCACCTGATGGTAAGTGGTCGTAAGGTCCAAAAGTTAGGTCGACAGGCATAATAGAACAAACCCTTTCACCATTTTAAAGTGATTGTTTTTTGTTTCAGCACCTACGTCTATGCAATCTCACAACAATATGTCACTGCAAAGAATTAATTGGGAAAGTAAATAGATACGTATGCTTTTTATAATTACCCTTTATTTAATTTTTGAATCCCCTGTATAGTTATGAAACATTAATAAATTCTTAAGAATTTGATTTTAATTATTAAAAAGTTTCATATCTTATTAAAGTGTTCTCTCGACTTGTTTGAATATGTATTTTGCTTCAGTTTACAATTTAAATTAGATCGTTTTTTAAGGTTTTCTGATGGTGACCGATGTCGGAATATAAATTCTATTTCATTTTCCATATTCATGTGCTTTAGTTAAAATAGGAATATGAAATTCCACTGGATCGGGTCACACTGTGACTGGTTGAGCAAAATATTCGCATTGAATAGTGTGACGCGTTGTCATCTAGAAAGTAACACTAATTTTGAATAGTGTTACGCGATTAAAAAAAAAATCTCACCCAGTAACAGTCTGACCCGATGCGAATTTTTATTTTCGTCTAATAAGACTGGAGTGTGAATAGTCTTACTCTACTTTGAAACAGGGGACTCGGACCCCCCCCGTAACTTCTAAAATATGGGCACTATGAAACTGAAAAAAATATATGATGTGTATTACTATGTAAACTACTAACGAAATTAGTTTTAATGAAATCTAGACAGTAGTTTTTTTTAAACATCATAAATCAAATTACCTAATTTTTTTCATTCAATCAGTGGTACGGAACCCTACGTGCGCGAGTCCGACTCGCACTTGGCCGGTTTTTTGTAGGCATTTTCAAGCCTCACATCTTTTCTCTAGAACTCAAAAATAAATAAGGCAATGTTTGCCTTAACTATGAGAGATATATTCTTGAGTAACGTAAGAAACGCTTTCATTCGACCGTTTTTTCTCCGATTCATTTTGCAAAACGGATTACCACGTAAAATCCTGTTTATTTTTCGGTTTTTAGGGTTCCGTAGCCAAAATGGCAAAAACGGGACCCTTATAGATTCGTCATGTCTGTTTGTCTGTCTGTCTGTCCGTCCGTATGTCACAGCCAGTTTATTCCGAAACTATAAGAGCTACATTATTAAAATTTGGTACGTAGATGTATTCTGTTAACCGCATTAAGATTTTAAAGTAAAATCAGAAAAAAATCCAAAATTATTGGGGTTCCCCATACATGGAACTGAAACTCAAAATTTTTTTTTTCATCAACCCATACTTGTAAGGTATCTATGGATAGGTATTTAAAAATGATGTTGAGGTTTCTAAGATCATTTTTTCTCAGATGAATAGTTTGCGCGAGAGACTCTTCCAAAGTGGTAAAATGTGTCCCCCCCCCCCGTAACTTCTAAAATATGGGCACTATAAAACTGAAAAAAATATATGATGTGTATTACTATGTAAACTACTAACGAAATTAGTTTTAATGAAATCTAGACAGTAGTTTTTTTTTAAACATCATAACTCAAATTACCTAATTTTTTTCATTCAATCAGTGGTACGGAACCCTACGTGCGCGAGTCCGACTCGCACTTGGCCGGTTTTTTATATAACCTAGTATGACACTCGGCAATAATGTGGCGGCAAACACACAAACTTTACTTCTTTATAATATGAGTATAGATTTATTTGAAGTATATTAGGTAAAACATTTTACGAGACCTGTATTACGTCAAAAAATATTTTTAAATTGTTATGTTTGTCAAATGGTTAGATTTTCGAAAGTTGTTTGCAAAATGATCTTTTGTAATAGGTACGTTTTTTGTCAAACAATGGCAATCCTGGATAGAATAATCATGCGGGCCAGACTAGCTGTGTTCAAGATCATCAGCCTATCGCAGTTCACTCGTGCTGGACATTGGTCTCTGGTTATTCACCACTTTCATTAAAGATCTGGGAGGTTTTACCTATCAGCGCCACGCTGGGCAGGCTAGGCGGGCTGGCGATCGCAGCGCGAAGCTCGCTCCGGTGACGCTGCTGCCCGTCATCGGCCTGTGGTATTTAGCTACGCCTTCAATTGCGATGGTTATACAGCCACTTGTCGGTTGCCAGAGCCTTGTCCATTATTCGGCAGGATGCACCGTGGGCAGGTGAGGGTGGCTTGGAGCGAAAAGAGGATAGGTCGTTCCCTTAAATCCCACCGTGTTGACTGACTGGAAACTTTGGTATAACGGAGGGGCCGTTATTATATTTATCCTCGCACGAGGACAGTAAAAAGCAGCCCGTGCGTCGGTAGCCACGTGTTTATTACGTCTCACTACACAAAGCGGAACGCCGAGCCACGGAAACTGAGTAATCTCCTATTCACGTTGCCGGTGAAAACAAACAAATGTTTTAATTTTGTGCCGGAAAATTAATATTTGCTTTAAAACAACTGGTCGTATACAGTTTTTTAAAAGTTTCCGGCGCTTCAAAGTCCAGTGGTCAAAGGAGAATAGGTTTACAGTTGGTTGGGTTGAAATTAATACTATTTTTCGAAATGGTTTCGAATGTAGGAGGCGTGTGAAATGTATTTCAGAGTTTTGCCAGTGTTTGTGGCTATTGAACTAACAAGCTAGACATTCACGTCATATCTACATAGAATATAATTGTTTTGTGTAATTTTAAATTGTGCAGTTTATACTACATATAAAAGCATATCAAGCAGGCTTTGTTTTCAGTTTAGTTATGTACGCAGTTGTTTTTGCAATTATTAAGTTATTACGATGATGAAAATTTTACTTCGGATACCATCGTAGGCATTTAGGAAAATTCTCATCACGCACGCAAGTCGGTAGAAGTAAGGAGAATAGGTGGAGGTGGGGTTTCGCGGACGGGTCCGACCTGACTTGTGCTTGTGGGTTCTCCCCTCAAACCATGGCTCACCTCGCGGCCTGCCCGGCGTGCCCATCAAGCCGTACGCGGGACGAGCTGATGAGGGCGTCCAGGGCGGTTAGATTGCCATCGATACGATAAAAAAAAGAAGGAAAATTCAGAAACTATAAAGTTTTGTCTTAAATTGGTGTGATCGGGACGCTTAAGTAAGATTAGTGATCGATTGGGGCAATCAGGAATTAACATGTAAATGGATATATTAAGCCGTTACTGAATTATTCAATTAGACATACCTAGCATAAAATACGTTATACTGACCCCTACATTTACAGAAGGATATAAGTGCAACGTAGATAGGTATGTTACGATATTTCAGTATCTATGCATAATCACGAATAATATGATTGAATGACTTATCAGGGAGCTAGGTGGAGCGATCTCAGTCGTGGACTTGTGGGGAACCCACATATCATATTTGCATGTATATATATTTATGTCTATAAAATATTTAAATTCATATTAATATATATTTACATTTATTAATATTATTTACAACTAAAACTAAATAAACACTAAAACTAACTATTTACACTTACACACTAATCACAATAACCATAATAAATAAAAACAATAAAACCTATACAAATATTACGTCGAACGTCAATATTATAAGTAGTTCCGCCGAGCGTGTGCATTGGAGCCGCGCAGTCGATGCATCGATAAACCTACTCGTATCTGTTGTCCTGCGCGGACCCGTGCGCCGGCGCATCTCCCGGCTCGCTTACGCACACGCGTCTCACCTGTGACGTTAATTGACAGTGCAGACAGTTTTGCAATAGCTACACGCACGCGCGATTAGCTCGTAAACGATTTGCCGAATCTATTTGTAATTACTGTGTATCTGAACTTTCTATCTGTTTTCTTCCGTACTCCTTCTTTTCTGTGGACGTTTGTGCTGTGATTTGTGTGAACGATTATCTTGGTGTTGATTAAAGACTATTGAGTGTGCGTCGAGTTTACTTCTACCTCCGCACACGAAACCCCGACATCAACATCATCAGGTACCTTCTCATCTATACCTACTACACCTCACCACTATACGCACCATCACCACCACACGCCACCCTACAGTGGTGACCCCGAGAACACGAGGATGGCCAGTTCAGATCCTGCAAAATCTTGCGATTCTGAGAACGAAAACGGGGGTAGTAGAAACGTCACGACGAGAAATAAAAAAGTGCGCGTTTCCACTGTATCAGACACGGATCCCGGGACGACACGTCATTTTCTTCGAGTGCCACCTTTTGACCCAGACGAACCGGAGATATGGTTCGCGCTCTTGGAAGGCCAATTCGAAGCCAACGATATAACCAGGGATTCGGTGAAATTTATGAACGTCATCAACAACCTGAATATACAGCATTCGAAATCTGTAAAAGACATCATCTTGAATCCCCCGGCCGAGAATCGCTATACGAAAATTAAGACCGAGCTCATCAAGCGCTTGTCAGCATCGCAGGAGAAGAAGGTCCGTCAGCTACTTGTCCATGAGGAACTTGGTGACCGGAAACCTTCCCAATTCCTCCGACACCTGCAAGACTTAGCTGGCCCGTCCGTTCCAGAGGAGTTTATTCAGACGATCTGGTGCAACCGTCTGCCTCATAGTATCCAGACTGTACTAGCTTCTCAACCAACCCACTCCTTGGAACAACTTTCCGACCTCGCCGACCGTATCCAGGAGATCACCTCACCCTGCAACGTCGCTGCCACTTCAGCGAGCTTTGCACAGAACGCGAGCCAATCCAGCGAGATAGCAGAGCTGAAGAAGATGGTGGAACGTCTCAGCCTGAAGCTTGAGGAACATACTCGCTCAGGCCACTGTTCCAGCATCAGATCCAGACCTCGACGACGTGCCTCGAATTCACGTCAGCGGTCCAGATCCAACTCCAGCTACCGCAAGTACCCTACTTGTTGGTACCATGCCAAGTTCGGAGACCTGGCCCGCAGCTGCATGAAGCCGTGCGACTACAAGAAGGCGGGAAACTCCACCGGCAGTCGCTAATGGCGACTGGTGATTGCCACGCCTCTTCAGGTCGCCTCTTCGTCACAGACCGCAGTTCGAAACTTAGATTTTTGGTAGACACCGGTAGTGACTTATGCGTCTACCCTCGATCCGCGCTTCGTGAACGACGTGCAAAGACTGGTTACCAGCTTAGTGCCGCAAATGGTAGTGCTATAGACACTTACGGTTACATTAATTTAGATTTAAGCCTAGGCTTAAGGCGTAGTTTTCCTTGGCGCTTTATTGTAGCTAACGTAACAAAGCCAATTATAGGCGTAGACTTTTTAAGCTTTTATAATTTAATTGTTGATTGTCGTAAGCAGCGCCTTGTGGATAGTGTTACCGATTTGTCATCAACTGCTTCTATCGCTAATGATGTAAATGTCTGTTCTGTGAAAGTATTGACGGGCGACACTAGGTATCATAACATTTTATCTAAATTCCCTGAAATCACCCGTCCATCAGGTACTCTCACAACACCCAGACACAACACAGTACACTACATCCGTACTACTCCCGGCCCTCCCATTTCATGTACTCCTCGTAGGTTAGCTCCTGATAAATTGAAAATAGCCAAGCAGGAATTTCAACTTATGTTGAACAATGGTACTGCTCGTCCCTCTGACAGTCCTTGGGCTTCGCCTTTGCATCTGGCGCCCAAGAAAGATAACGGCTGGCGACCATGCGGCGATTATAGATTGCTCAATGCTCGCACTATACCAGACCGTTATCCTATACGGCACATCCATGACTTCGCTCATGCCTTGTCTGGATGTAAGGTCTTCTCCACAATAGACTTGGTGAAGGCCTATAACCAACTCCCAGTGTTTCAGGACGATATAAAGAAGACTGCCATCACCACCCCGTTTGGTCTATACGAATTCCCGTATATGACCTTCGGGCTTCGAAATGCGGGACAAACATTTCAGCGTTTCGTCGACGAAATGACCAGAGGGCTCGATTTCTGCTACTGTTACCTCGACGATTTTTTAGTGTTTTCAAAATCCGCTGCAGAACACGAGGTCCACCTCCAGCTCCTCTTCTCCCGCATGAAGGAATACGGTATGCTCGTCAACACTTCAAAGTGTATCTTCGGAGCTAGTGAAGTAACATTTTTAGGTTACAGGATCTCGGAAACTGGCACCAAACCTCTGGAAGCCAAGGTCGATGCCATCAGAGACTTCCCCGCACCGAAAACCGTGAAAGAACTGCGAAGGTTTTTAGGGATGGTCAATTTTTACAGGCGATTTCTTCCACACGCTGCCAAGATCCAGGCCCCCCTAAACTCCTTACTTACAGGTTCGGTGAAGGCGTCCCACCCGGTTAACCTCACTGGTGAGTCCCTACTTGCTTTCGAGCAATGCAAAGACAGCCTTTCCAATGCTGCTTTACTGGCACACCCCGACTCTGAAGCTAAGCTCGCTCTGGTAACAGACGCGTCCGACCTAGCTATGGGTGCTGTATTGCAGCAATTGAAAGATGGCTTATGGCAACCTCTCGCGTTCTTTTCTCGCAGGTTGAGCCCTTCTCAACAGAAGTACTCCCCGTATGATCGCGAGTTGTTAGCCATATACGAAAGTATCAAATACTTTCGCCACATGCTTGAGGCCAGACACTTCGTGGTATATACTGACCACAAGCCGCTCAGTTTCGCTTTCCACGAGAGGAAAATTAACTGCTCGCCTCGTCAGTATCGTCATCTCGATTATGTATCTCAGTTCACTACCGACATACGACACATTTCGGGCAAAGACAATGTCGTTGCCGATACATTGTCACGCGTCGATGAACTGCAGATACCTATCGATTACGAACGTCTCGCCTCATCTCAAGCTGTGGACCCGGAATTGACACAACTTCTCAGCGATGAATCCTCACTCCGCCTCAAGAAGTTAATTCCACAAGGTTCCAACACGGAGGTCTACTGTGACGTTAGTACAGCGACACCTAGACCTTTCGTCACCAAACCTTTAAGGAAGCAACTCTTCGACAGCCTTCATAGCCTTAGTCACCCAGGCGCCAACGCAACCGCTAAGTTAGTGGCTGAACGTTTCGTCTGGCCTGGAGTGAGAAAAGACTGTCGAGACTGGTCCCTGAAATGCATAGCATGTCAGCGCGCAAAAGTGAATCGTCACGTGTCGTCTCCTCTTGGCACGTTCGCTTTACCCCGCGCTCGCTTTGCATTTATACACATGGACATTATTGGCCCCTTGCCTATATCACAAGGCAATAGGTACTGCCTAACAGTCGTGGATCGTTTCACACGCTGGCCAGAGGTTACCCCAATGGTTGACATGACTGCGGAAACCGTCGGTAAGGCATTAATATCGTGGATATCCAGATTTGGATGTCCAACAGATATAGTCACCGACCGCGGACGACAGTTCGAATCCACACTTTTCCAATATCTTGGAAAAATGATCGGATTCAAACACCGTCGAACCACCGCATATCATCCAGCGTGTAACGGGCTTGTGGAGCGATTCCACCGACAGCTAAAAGCGGCCATAATGTGTCATGCTGACTGCAACTGGGTTGACCAACTGCCCTTAATTCTTTTGGGCATACGCAGCAGCTTCAAAGAGGATCTTCAAGCTTCCTCTGCAGAGTTAGTGTATGGCGAACCCTTACGTCTGCCCGGAGAATTTCTCCAAGCGACTGCACTGGATTCCACCGACCTTTCGGATTTCACCACTCGCCTACGCCACTTTGCAGCAAAGCTTACTCCATCCCCCGCTGCGCGTCACAGTAAGGATAAAATTTTTATTTACAAAGATTTGAACACATCGAGTCACGTTTTCTTAAGGGACGATGCATTGCGAGGTGCTTTAATGCCTCCCTACTCAGGTCCTTACGAAGTTCTCGAGAGAAGTGACAAAACTTTCAAAATTTTGGTCAAGGGCAAATCTGTCACAGTAACTATAGACCGACTTAAACCAGCCTATATACTGTCCGACCCTACTCCCGTACCAAATCCTTTTCCTACTTACATAACCGTTCCCACTTCTTCTCCCAAGTCAACTATCCCCACTCCTGATCCAATTCCCAGTACAACTTTACATACTACACCAGATCAGGACACTGTGATAAAAACTAGATCAGGTCGTGTTGTACGATTTCCAGATTATTATCGCCCATGACGGTCTCTGGGGGGGAGTGATGTGGGGAACCCACATATCATATTTGCATGTATATATATTTATGTCTATAAAATATTTAAATTCATATTAATATATATTTACATTTATTAATATTATTTACAACTAAAACTAAATAAACACTAAAACTAACTATTTACACTTACACACTAATCACAATAACCATAATAAATAAAAACAATAAAACCTATACAAATATTACGTCGAACGTCAATATTATAAGTAGTTCCGCCGAGCGTGTGCATTGGAGCCGCGCAGTCGATGCATCGATAAACCTACTCGTATCTGTTGTCCTGCGCGGACCCGTGCGCCGGCGCATCTCCCGGCTCGCTTACGCACACGCGTCTCACCTGTGACGTTAATTGACAGTGCAGACAGTTTTGCAATAGCTACACGCACGCGCGATTAGCTCGTAAACGATTTGCCGAATCTATTTGTAATTACTGTGTATCTGAACTTTCTATCTGTTTTCTTCCGTACTCCTTCTTTTCTGTGGACGTTTGTGCTGTGATTTGTGTGAACGATTATCTTGGTGTTGATTAAAGACTATTGAGTGTGCGTCGAGTTTACTTCTACCTCCGCACACGAAACCCCGACATCAACATCATCAGGTACCTTCTCATCTATACCTACTACACCTCACCACTATACGCACCACACCCCCACAGACTATTATATGCACGCCTACTTTGTTTACAATATGATGTTATATTCAAGTAACTTATTGTTTTCACGCAATTTCTAATTTACCCGCCTAATTCAAGATGAGATTTTCGTACAATGAAATAATGCCTTAAAAAACAAGTTTCTGTAGTCGATTAGATACTACGTGTACTACTACTTTTCTCTAACACAACAAATTAATCAATATACTACTTAATATAAAGAAAATGTTTAAACAAAACAAGTTTCCTACCTACTACTTTTCCGCAACACAACAGAAATCTATGTATGTACCTACTTACATAATTATATCGTTCAGTATAACTACATCATGAGAGTACCTACCAATAAACTGTTAAGTCAAGAAACGGTAGCGATTCGTCTGGAACATCTAGTAAAATATGGGTTACTCAGAAAATTACGTCTCGTCAAAGTTACTGCCCTAGTTAAAACTTATTCGTCGCATTCATGCAAGTCCTCGCAAACAGCGGTCACAATGAACGTATAATACTAGTCGTGTATAGCACTAACTTATGATGAAACTAACTTAAGTAAGCAGTATTGTTATTCGTATCTTAATATCTACCTCATCATCATCAGCCCACATCAGTCCACTGCTGGACATAGGCCTCTCCCAATGCACGCCACTTTGATCGATTCCGGGCCGTCCCCGCGCAAATCGTCACTCCACCTGGCCTGAGAGCGTCCTACACTTCGTTTGCCGAGACGCCGAATATTTACTAAATTACTTGTGCCAAAAAATATTGGACATAGGTCTCCCCCTAATGATAATTGTCATTGGGGGAAGATGTTAACAATGTACGTTGGCAGGCAAATGATGATGATGGTCTAAATCAAAAATTAATAAGTAGCTAAATATTCTGGTTAATTTTTTTTAGATGTTTTTATGTTATTAGACAATTAATTGAAGAGTTTGCCAAATGCGGTTGGTTGGTCGACTCCACACAACTTAGAATAAAATTTCTTTTCAATGTTTTCCTTTACCGCAATATCTGCGAATACACATAAATATGAATTTTTAAACATAAGTATTTGAAAATTAGAGAACATTAACACCTGGAAGTCCATTGCCTAAGAAATACAACCACTTTAGCAACGCTTTGCCACCGACGCTTATCCCTATAAATTCGACGAATACGCTACTTCGACAATAAATACTACTACATCCCATTACCAAATCCATATATTTGATCACACCCTGGCCGATAACCGCGCGACCATCAAACCGGGCTCAAATTAAGAGATCCACCATAAAAAGTGTATGAGCATTTCGTCCGCGCAATAAATTATGGTGTCATAAAAACTGAAACGGGAAAGCAATAAAATCTGTCATCTTAAGTAATGTCGTCGTGTTTTAGGCTTATCTGCTAACGAGGACGGAGATCTGGCGGGGAGAATTGGTAAGATGGTGTTAAGTATAATTTGTTGCATGATGGTCGGTGTTAGCGGTATTAATATAAGGGATAAGCGTTGGAGCAAAATGGCTCGGTATTTTTCAATCGGGGATTATTATGGATTAGATGTTCGAACGACTTTCTTTTTCTTCTTAACCCGTAGCCATCCAATGCTGACTGAAGGTTTCTTTCATGGGCGTCATCTTAATCTGTATATTGCCTTTCTCATCGAATTATTCCCTGCTCCCTTACGCACGGTCCAAGTCCTCGGGCCGTCTGTAAATCGGCTCGCTCTTCTCTGTCCTGTACAGGAATTCCAGGACATTTCTGCTCCATTATACATATGCGGCTTCCATTTTCTTTTTACCAACACTGTCGCTATGTGTATGTATAGTGGCAAATAATGTTTCTTGATTGTAGTTTTCCAAGTAAAAAGCATCAGGTCATATTTTATAGATTAGTTTCAGACTTATTTTTGGATCATTGTGTATGTTCTTAGTATTTTTCGGCTTGAAATTGTTTATTTGCAGCTAGTACATAGTTAAAATATTAGTAATACCTTGCGACGCACCTTGTACTATTAGATTGTTTAAGATTGAAGGAAGAGTATACATACACAAAGTTTGTGCCACTCGGTATACATAATACTCTAAAACATCCGTAAATGATTAATCTCCAGAGTATAGGCCGCAGTCCCCAGAATTTGGTCAAGAAGGTTATTAGATATGCTCAAGTATCACTTTAGACAATTACCAAAGACAAATTTACCGGTGAAATCATCCGAGAGCAATAAAATTTACTTCAAAATTCGTGAGTTTTTCAGACGGGTCCAAATTAATTTTATTACGGAAGTTCAAAATGAAAACTTTTCCCCGTTTAAAATGAATCCATTTGCCACGTAGGATTTAGTAAGTAGCTACTCGTAGGTCGGTCACCGCATTATAATGTCTCGTTGGTGCTTAATGTTTTAAAAATGCCGTTCAATTTCAGTATAATTATTTTAGGACGGCGCAAGTCCATAAAAGAACTCGAAAATAATGTCCGGACGGGATGGCTTCATTTCTCTGGAAGTAATCCTTATTATAGCCATCTAAGAAGGAACGCACATCTTCTTAAAAAATTTACGGGTCGAATAAAATATTAAAAGGGGCGTAATGTCGGATTAGTCTTTGTGCGAACTACCTACTTTCTGCAATCCTTGTAAACTGGATCCTTTTATTTCTTGGTATCACAAGGTTAATGGATGGCAGTCTATTTAAATCTAGATAAAGCTCTAAGCTAGATGACCGACTAGACGTCTGTAGTAAGCTGCATTACCTACGTGAAGTGAATAAAACAAACTTTGTTTCCTTTGATAATGCCGGAACTTTTTGCTTACTATTTTCCTTTGTTATATGTAAAGAAAATACTTTATTACTTTGTTGTTGCGCATTGTTAATAGGACTAATGGCGCGTAGACGAACGTTTCTTCCGACTTGCACAAAAAGGCGATTCAAGGATTAAACGTATGAACATTTAAAAAATATTGTTGATTCCGAAGAATGTTGAACTTTCATTTTTCCGGTCCAAGCCACTCACCTGCCCGTGGTGCACCCTGCTGGGCAAACAAACGAGGCTCTGGCAACCGATTGGTGGCGGTATAATCATCACGATTGAAGGCGTAGTTAAATAGGTACCACATGCCGGTGACGGGCAGCAGCGTCACTGGAGCAAGAAGCTACTACGCTCTGCGATCTCCATCCGCGCCTGCCCAGCGTGGCGATTATGGGTAAATCCTCTATGTGTTTGCCCAAAGTGGCGAACAATTGGAGAGGACTGTTCTGAAGAATGTAGCTTTCAAATGCTTTTAAGAATTACGAAAATCGACTCAGTAGTTTCAGTATATGCAGCTGAAATAAGATTGCCCAAGCTCCTGTTTTGGTGTAGGTAACGCACGATATAGGGATCTAAAATTTAAATTAGGTATAATGAGTACGAGCTTAAGTTACCAGTTAAATATTTTGGACCACTTTATCGCTCAAAACTGATGCCTGTTTGCAACAAAGTGAGACATTAAAACTTTATCGTCAGTCGTAACTTAATATAACATTTTGCACACCTAAGCGGAATGAAGTTAATAATTACACATAATTTACTTTTACAACTTGCTAGAAGTTTATACCACGTCTGCAGGCAAACTCGACAACAATGGAATCTAAATTAAACTTGCGTACGCGTAAGTTGAGTGAAAATGTGATATGTGTTGTAATAATTTCTTATGAGTTCTGTGTATCATTCTGATATTTATATTAATACTTAATACCAACGTAGGCACATACTCGTAGAATAAAGCGGTGTCTTTGTCGTGGTATATGTAATATTATAGCGCACAGGTATAGTTATAACTTCATGTGTCGTCAGTGCGGGTATTTCGGACACAATTAGACAAGTAAGGCGCATGAGTACTTGTATTAACGTTAACAGAACAAGAAAATTACCACAAATATAAACACCCAGATACGGAACAAACAAAAATGTTCATCACACGAATGTTTGTCCCAGGTCGGGATCTAACCCACGACCGTTGGTTCTTAAGGCAGGAATCAATACTGGTTGAGTCACCGTGCCAGTCATATATATGTCTCGTTAATGAGGGTAGGTATAGTCGACAAGTAAGTCGTTTGAGTACATACTTGTGTTATGGGTATCAGAATAACGAAGGTACCACAAATACTTAAATCACCCAGATACACGGCCGAATTCGACAGTACGGATCAGTAAAAGTCAAAGAATCGAATAAGATATTTAAGTGGTTAGTCAATCGAGTTTCTTAGTTTCAGTTTGTCGAGATCCAAGTCTTCAACAATATAGGCAAGCTTGTCAAATTCTCTAGCACCAAAGTCGATCATCCATCTATATGGAAAAACTCTGAACCACGATGAACGATAAGCCGATTACGAGACATTAAAATTTCTTATCTCGCTGGCACCCTAGCACCATTTATCTAGAAGGCAATGCGGAGGAGTTGCCAAAATTCATTCAGTTTTCTGATCAGATAGGGCAAAGACATTGACAAATTATAGGGCGTATTGGACGGACGGCGGAGCGTCCGTGCGATGCCTGTTCCCATTCTTACCAATAAATCTACTTCGAAAAACTCAGATTAATCTTATTAAGGGATGTTTAGCTATTACTTCCCCTAGATTGACGGCGATTTAACACTGGTTTATGTCCCCGATATCATTACGTAGAAAAATGCGCTCTCTAGATTGCGGGGTTTGTGATTTGATGGTAGCATATTATTTTCTGAGAACTCTTACATTTGTTACTAACGCGTAAAAAAATAATACTCTTTTGGCCGACTTTGGCTTTAAGAGCTTTCCGATCTTCCTGAAAGCACCGTTTTGGATATCATATCCAAAACGACTTTAAAAAAGTAGTCTCACATAATACTAGCACAGTAGGTACCGAGGAAATAATATATAAAAAACAGTTATGTGCCCAAATATTATGTCCACTCTCTTTTACTCTGCTCTTATTGCGTAAAGGATAACCGTTTATCACTCTTCTTGGATAGACGTCAGATGCAGGTATAAAACATTACTTAACAGGTCTTGTCCTTTGAATCGATCCCGTGACTCGGAGGCATGATCACGATATCTGACGGCCATATATGAGTATTCAATCATTTGTGGGCTTTACTCAACAGGACTCACTGAAAATCAGAGCCGTGACTTCTCCGTGGGCGGCTTAAATGCTGAGTGAAGCCCTTTTATTTAGGACGTCGCAACAGCCGTGTCCAGTCTAATCGTCTTGTCTTATGTGTTAATCTTTTAAATAAATGAATGAATGAAAATACCTTTATTCACATAGACTTATAATAAGCACTTATGAATCGTCAAGTAAAAAATAATGTAAAAATGTAAAAAGAAAAAATGTGAAAGCAATGTAAAAGAAGCTACCGCCGTGTTCGGAAAGTAGATTTCTACCGAGAAGAAACGGCAAGAAACTTGGTTTGTTTGGGTATCAGCGTTAGTATGTCTTTATTGTAGGTATATGTTGTGACGTCCAAGAATAATAAACTTTCTAATTTCATATAGACAACGTTAATATTTTAGAAGGAAAATAGCTTTAGGATTTGTTAAGAGAAGACAGACATCAAAGTAGACACGGGTAGTAGGTACATAATAAGTAGATGTAGATTAATGATGAAGCCACTATAACAGTGAATAATCTATTATAATTTATGCAATTAGTGCCCATTGTCTGAGTGATGAGCGTTGATAGTATCTAGGCGTTGTATCAAATCTGATACAATCTTATCAGTACAAGACGTAGTCCTAATTGGAGGGGAATAATTTGTCTCATAAGGATTAACGGTGTTTTATGACGTAATATACTTATAAGGAATTAATATAACTGATGTATGATCATTTGAGATAGACACGGTAATATTAAATATATATTAGGTGCCAGACTACACTAACTTTTGATAATAATCGGTTAATGTTGAGCGTTCTCCCCTGTCCTATGTACAGTCATTTACTATCGAAATATCGTTGATTCAAAAACCAATGAACTTCTTTTTTTAAATAAAATAAAATAAAATAAAATAAAATAGTTTATTTCAGCAAATAGATTCACTAGTAATACTTTTGCACGTCAAACTTTTTTCCTACCTTCGATAATTATTCAAATTGGTTAAGTATTCTGGAGAGGCCGTTCCAACTTAAGTGATTACCACTTACGCTACCTCTCTAGCCACTGATTTGAAGTCAAATTTGCTCTAGAAAGCTCTAGCCTTAGCATATCCTACCTTATTTAATTGCAAGGTACCATTAGCAACACTCAAAGCGCAATGGTAAATGACATTAGTCCAAAATTTCCGCTTAAGTACTGCAAATGACTAAGCGTGAATTCAAATTGTGACCTGTGAGTTTGGATCTGAAAGGAGTCTTCCATTAAGCGCCTTTACATATTCTAAGAATATCTCGGATTTATTTATAAATGGAGCCTGTATAAAATACCTACCCACTTGAGATTTACTGAGTGACAAATTTTTGTCCACGTGTTCGCTTAGTCAAGAAGATTCTTTTGTTGTATCTTATGTGATACAAGCGAGTGAGTAAAAAAAAGTGACATCATTGACTGACCGTTTTAAGGGATGAGAGCCTTCCGCTCCCTCGTAATCCGGTGATGAAGACGAGGACGCCTTAGCAATCATTGTAATCAGAAAAAAAAATGTAGCTTTATTGTATAAGAGGTTTTTGGACTCTACAACACATATGATTAGGCTATTGCTAACGGTCATTTTTTTCACCATAAGTTTCTTCAACAGAATGGTCTATTGGTAATAGTCAAATGGCCTATTGTACAAACACACATCCATCACAATCCTCAAAATAAAGCTATGCAAAGATCGTGGACCCATCCCCAACAGCGCGAAACGGCTATGTAATTTGATTCGTTCGCAACATGGAGCTGAAAAATTACAGGACGGAGCATCATATGCGGATAAATGTGGAGCATTCGCAGTGCCTCATTCTCACATGTCCTTACTCCTCACTTATAGGTACGAGTATACAGTCTGAATAAAGTATATCTTATATAGATATACACAACGTGAACAGCCAAAAATACCTATTACTATTAAAACAATGAAGTTATGACCATGCGGTATCTATTCAGGGACGACATGAAACCTTACGACGAGTGTCATTGAGCCAATTAGCCAAGTGAGGAATTTTTAGGGGAAAGCTAGTCTTCGCTCAAATTGAGTCGCCCGCCCGCCCGGGAAGGTGTGGAGGTACCCTACCCACTCTATAGAATACCGCAGGCTCTATGGTAGTTACCTGCGCGGCATGATATCCCTGGTGTTGCAACGCGCGTATGATATCCCTGGTGTTGCAGGTCTAATAGGCTGCGGCAACTACTTAACATAAGACGGGCCGTAGGCTTGTTTGCCACTTTTAAAAAATAACCTTTAGTTTTGACAGTTAACGGGGCTTCCAGTAGCTATTTTAGTCCATGACCCACAATGTTTTACGCGCAATCTCCCGCAATATGTCAACTTCACAAGTTTTTACGTCGATTGTCGGGAAGCAATTTACGCAAGTTGTTGTTGTTATGTGCGACGCTCACTCGCGGTCAGGGGCCGGATTTATGAAAGTGCACGTTAAAAACTGCAAATTTCCCAACGCGGTTAATATGAGCTCTATTCCGTTGGTAATAAGCGTATTTCTCGCTTACTTGTAGATGCTAGTTGTGTTTCGCAGGCAATATGGCGGGACGCTGAATAGCGGTCGGGTGGCTTGGGATTTATGTTTCGCGAAATCTGTTATTGGGAGCCTCGTATTATGTAGTATTAGTAACATATGTAGGGATCATGTTCTCTAGCATATGATAACTTAAGTTAGACGTTTTGAAGTGCAACTGTCGGTAAAGGATATACGAGTATAAGATTGTGCGTAGCGTAGATAACGATAAAAAGTCGAATAATAATATTGGACAACATCGCTGTATAGGTACTGATCCAATCTTAATATAAGTAGCTTGAGCACTTTTGTTATGTAAGTCAGAACGACGAAGATAACACAAAATATAAATATAATGCACCTAATTATAATATCAATAATTGAGGATTGTCTGGAAGAGATCGCTATCGGCGTTAAAATCGCGTACATTGTACTACATTATGTATGTAATGCCTTTTTCCTTTATACGTTCCATTTAAGTGCAATAAAGAATATCCATTCTATCTATGTATCTATCTTACGTCCATGGAACAAACACAAATGTCCATCATATCAATGTTTGTCCCGGGGATTGATCTACGAAGTGAGACATTGGGCCAGCCAAATAAAACAAAAATAATAATATAATATTAGACAACATCACATACATTGCTCTAATCCCAAAGTAAGTAGCTTAAGCACTTGTGTTATGGGTATCAGAACAACGAAGGTACCACAAATAAATACAAATATAAACGAAACAAACAAACACAAGTATGATCACATATCTGAGTATCGGACTCGACTCAAATGGCTTCCTATTCGCCTTCGTCGCGACTCTCATATTCTTTGCACCTTATATTCATTATTATTCAATCCAAAGTCTCCACCTTACCTCCGGGAGCGTTTTCAATTCTTGCAGCCTACACACGGTCACATGCGGTCATCCAAATCTCTCCTTCTCAAATTCCCTCCTCATCGCTCTCATTCCTATACACAGTCCTTCACCGTCCGATCCATCCGCTTGTGGAACTCCTTACCTTTATCCGTCAGACAGTCCCAATCCCTTCCTATTTTCAAATCTCGATTAAAAGATCACTTTTTGGCACATTAACATTTCTCTATTTCTCTTCTCAATCTCTCTTTTTCTCTTCTTTTTCTCATCTCACTGTATGCTTTAGGATGCTGGCACTGCATAACTCGATTCCATATAGTAGATACCGATTGTATATGTTTGTATATATTATTTGTGTATGTATTATGTGTATATGTTGTATGTCTGTATAATATTTATATGTGTGTATAGTAATGTATATATTGTATATGTTTTAAACCTATGTATTTATTATATCTGTATTTTACTTACGTATTCATTTATTTATTATTATGTATTTATATTTTGACTAAATCTGTTTCATCAGTCGATTGTTCACCTCACCCCTTCTGTTTAATCTATCCTCTACCTGAAGGTTGTCTGGAAGAGATCGCTTAGTAGCGATAAGACCGCCTAAATTGTACTACTAGTTGTTATACCTTGTCTATAAATGTTTGTTTTTTGGTGCAATAAAGAATATCTTATCTTATCTTAAACACGGAAGAGAGGTAGGGCATAGCGAATCTTCGCTCGAATTGAGCCGCCCGTCCGGGGAAGGACCTCCACCCTATAGAATACCGCAGTCAAATGACCTCTGGGTCGTGTTTCTGCCGGTAAGTAGGGTTTCCGGAGCTCGTGGGGGGTTAGGGTTGGGCCGGCATGGCGGTGGCAACTGACCAGTTACTTGCCCGTTGTCACAGCGACAGGCGTAGGGAAGCCATTATGTCGAGCCACTATAAAAAAAATAAAATAAAAAAAAAAACACAAGTGTTCATCACACGAATGTTTGTCCCGGGTGGGAATCGAACCCACGACCCTTGGCTCAGAAGGCAGGGGTCACTACCAATTGAGCCACCGAGCCAGTCAAAAAAATAAGTATACCTATGTGTTATTACAAGGACGATAAAAAGGTTAGGTACATACTCCAACCTTTTAAGTAAATGCATGTCTCTGTAAGGCTGACAATAAAGAATTTATTTATTTAGCCATTTGTCTTGTCTGAAGACAATTTAAAAGGTCCATCTCATCCGTCGTAAAGAAGCTTATTTATTTTACACTTTTCTTATTCGATAAATGCCCTACATTACCAAGGCCTTGTATTGTGTTTCTATTAAAAGAGAATTGTTGTATAAATAAGTATTGTACCTACCTATATTATAATGACTAATCTTGACTTGATTAATCTTTTCAATATTATTTTATTAAAAAGTCTGTGTATAGGTATAGGGTTAAGGAAACAACATTTTTTAATTGTAATTAGTTGAAATATGTAAATAATAATACGTTTATTTTCAGCCATTAAAATCCATAGGTACAAGAAGAATGAAAATATACATAATAACAATAAACATAGTGCAAATGGAGGTATACCTACCTATGAAGACATCTTCCGATTTCGTTCGACTTCGAATATTGCTTTGGCTTTGGTTTCTATTCCCACACAAATTGTTAGGTATTCTGTGGCCGTGTAAATGTAGACGAAGCAAGTATTACATCTTGTACTTACTGACCTAACACTAACAGTGAGCTAAGACAAAGAACGCTCCATGAACTCGGCTTAAGCTTAAGATGTTAGAAGAAATCTCGCTCAGAGCAGAGAGGGCCCATTCTGGATGCTTCTTAACCCACTTAGCTATTTTTATTTCAAGTGTTAAAGTTGCATTCAATTTTCCCTCGCAATAAAGCTGCTTTGAAATGCAACGTATGTTAGGGCTCTCTCGTGTGTTCATGAGGAGATTTAGTGTCGGAAACGAGTGAAATAGTGTCTCAAGACTCAACGGTTTGCGTTTTATGAATACTAAACATTTTGGGGATTTCTCACGGAACCGGCGAGTTTTCATTTATGCGTTAAACTCCCATAAATTATACTGGGGGGATTTACAAACTTCGCGTTTCAAAAGAAATTTCAAGAGATGCTACGTACACTGAAAACAAGATCCGTATTTTTGTATTTAGATCAAGACTTTGTTGTAAAACTAGACTTGGGCTTCACTACGAGAGAAACTGCAGAAGTAAAACGGGAATAAAGTTTTAAGTCGTTCAACTAACTGTCTTGAACACGGTAGAACAGTGAGATCATAGCCATGAGGTAAACGCATAAACAAGACACACTTGGTTTTCCTATTAATCTTACGAACAACGCTTTCTGCAGCAAAATTTTTCCTATTTTCTTTGTTTTTCGGTACAGGGCGCTATTCACCACAGTCGTCGTTTTCGATAAGGTAAATATTAACTAATAACATGTTCATCATCATCATCATCAGCCAGCAAAAGTCCACTGCTGAACATAAGCCTCCCGCAATGAAAATTGTCATTTGGGGATTTCCCTAAGAGCGGTCGAACACGGACTGCTTTTCGGTGATAAGTTGAGACGCTGAAATTTCAAAAAGTCCTTTAGTCGACTCTTACGACACGTATTTTTCTCCGTCACCATATGGAAACACATTAGGAAAAGAGAATACTTAGTTCCTGAATTCGAATCCATGTCTGTCGTTTTATAATAAGGGAGCGAATCAACATCTCGAGCCCATTCGTCTATGTCGAAAATACATTCTAAAGGAAAGTTGATTATAATCTAATCACATAGATCGATTTTGAACAAATTTGTGCATAATCTATCACCGCTGTAGGTGAGGAGATCTTTTATGCGCTACGTCGTCAATCTTGGCCGACGTTTAATTCCGTCTACGGTCAGTCTTCCGGGTAACTGAATTGAATTCGACCCTGGCATTGCAATTATGTAAGCCATCTGTTCCATAGAGCGTGCGTAACATTAACAAAATGAGCCTGTATTGTATTTATTTATTGACATCAGTTAGGTTCAGTGGTAGTAGTGAAAGTATATTACAGCTGTCTCTGAAATAGTGGTCTCGGGTAAACAAGGGCGACAAGACCTTCCTTAGGGTGCCACTGCGAGGGGATAGGCCTCATTGAACGCGCTTATGATAACGCGATTGGTCAAAATGTTATATGTTAATCGATTCTGTTACTGATTTAGAACAAAATGTTTTTGAGGTTTCGTCATCATCATCATCGTGTACAACCGTAGGAGGTCCACTGCAGGACATAGGCCTCCCCCAAAGACTTATACAACTGCTCGCAGTCAGCCCCATCCTGTGACCTTTGTTATGTCGTCAGTCCACCTCGCTGGAGGGTGTCCCACGCCAAGTTACCTGTCGAAAGGTCCAGAAGTTTTCGGCTCAACGGCCATCTGTTTACACACCTGCCTTACACACTGCCACTTCATCCTCATCATCATCATCTTCATCATCATCACTACCATCAGCCTTACACACTGCCACTTCAGCCTACTTTTTGGGTGCCCTTGGTTCGTCTACGGTTCTCCTCATTTCCCATTCGATGAGGCTTCGTCTTTGGGATGTAAGGGAGCGGCCTATAATCTTTTCGCTCCAAGTCAACCTCACCTGCCCGTGGTGCATCTTGCCGAATAACAAACGAGGCGCTGGCAACTGACTGGTGGCGGTATAACCATCACAATTGAAGGCGTAGCTAAATACCACAGACCGACGACGGGCAGCAGCGTCTCGGGAGCAAGAAGCTACGGCTTGCGATCGCTTGCCCAGCATGGCGATTATGGGTATATCCTCCAGTTGTTTGCCCCAATTGGCCAACAACTGAAGCCTATACTGGATAGGCCTATGTCCAGCAGTGGACTGCAATAGGCTGATGATGATGTTGATGACGAGGCTTCGTATATAGCTATGTCGGTAACTTTGGTCTAACAAATAAGGTTCTACGTATAAAAAAATATGAAAATACCAAATGCCTTGTCAGTTCCAGGAGCACACGTAATCATTGGTCAGATAGACGTGCCGTGTTCATTAGAAACACTCACAGCGAGGTGCTACTGAGGGATTTATTGGCTCATTTGTCTCTAAGCTTCGTCAGCTTAGCAAACTTGGGGCATTGAACTGAATGCTAAATAGATTACCTACAGATGGGTGCTCGAATGGTTTGTTTATTACACCCATTATAATTTTGGTAACCGTTGATGTTAATTAATATTTGTTAAAGGACTTATATTCCTTATGTTCTTCGTCAGTTTATCTCAGTCCACTGCTGGATATAAGCCTCTTGAGTTGCTCGCCACTTTGGTCAAACACCTGGCGGATTTACCAATGACCGCCACGCTGGGCAGGCGGGTAGGCGATCGCAGGGCGTAGGGCGTAGCTCCTCGCTCCGGTGACGCTGCTACCCGTCATCAGCGTACTCGCCTCGTTAAAAATCAAAGTAGGTCCATTTCTTTGGTTCTCTTATAATTATATTTTTAGTGTATGTATTTATTTATGAGATACTGAATTTGCCGACATCTAGGTAGTTAAATATTATGATATGGTAGGTAGGTACCCATTAATGGAAATTGAGTTCACGTCTAAATAAATATTTATTAGAACTTATTTATCTTATATCTACGAGTATTTCACCGAAAATCAAATAATCATATTACTTTGGAGTTCAAAAACAGATCGAATAATGTATTAAGTTTTCGATGAGTTCGTCTCGCCGATAATCATATTTCTGAACATTTTATTAAACTAGGTCTCGTTTTTTATTGTCTAGAAAATAAGTTATATTATGACAAGACAGTGATATAATATACTTATTCATAATACTGACTAGCTCGGTGGCTCAATTGGTAGTGACTCCTGCCTCCTGAACCTGAACCAAGGGTCGTGGGTTCTATCTCACCCGGGACAAACATACGTGTGATGAACATTTGTGTTTGTTTCGTGTCATATTTATGGTACCTTCGTTGTTTTGATACCCATAACACAAGTGCTTAAGCTACTTACTTTGGGATCAGAGATGTATGTGTACCTAAGTGATGTCGTCTGATGTTTATTTATATATTTATACGACATAGACACAATGTTTTACGAAGACCTTACTACTATTACGAGTATACATATTATTATTTAGTCCTACTATTACAACCCCGTTGATTCAAACATGATTTTGAACATACCACCATAATCAAAAGGAATTATTGTATGTTCCAACGAAGACGTGTGTCGTTTAAGAAACGAAACTGTACACAAAGTAAGTAAGGGCAGCAAACTTTTCATTTATTAAGATGCTACGAACAAAGTACGATGGCTACGAGTTAGGGAACCTACACACATAAAGCTGGCTGGGCTAAAGGTTGGGCATAGTCGGTTCGGCAGAGTCGAATACGACACTGCCGAACCGACTGTAGTTGTTCGTAGCATCGTCTAATAAATGAAAAATTTGGATTTTTTTAAAGAAGAGCTTTTAGGATGACCTCACTCCACCTGATGGTAAGCGGTCGTGAGGTCCAAAAGTTAGGTTGACAGGCATAATAGAACAAACCCATTGCGCCTGTCGTCCTCACCCTGAAGGCCCACTGAGATGCCGTTTCACACCCCGCCTAAAGAACCCAGGATTGTAAGAGGAAGGAAACACATGAGCTGGAAGTTCATTCCATGACTTAATGGCGTGACTTAAAGTGCCTTTGCTTTCTGTATAGTTTCGTCCCATAAACAACCAACGAATATACTTTGACATTATAATATGGATAAGGCGTGTTGCACCTTTGGTTAAATAAAGAAATAAATAAAATAAAATAATCTTTATTCAGTTTAAAGGCTGTTTTGACAAGTTTGTTGTTGACTTCCTCTAGTAAGTGCCAAGGCACCTGTGTCAGAGGGAGCTACTCTTCCCTAGCTTATAGGTCCTATTTAAATACCTTTTGTACATATAATTGATTTACATATATATATATAATTAATAATAACTATTACATTTTAAAAAAAGAATAAAATGAAAAATTTTTATCAACTTTAAAACGCATTGAAAAAGCCGACTCGAAGTAACTACTGCACTCGTTCGGCTTCATTCGATCTGTGTCGATTAAATAGTTCATTCGCGTCGACTCGAAAATGCAAAGGTTCAATGTAACAAAGTTCTAAAGTGAATAGAATAGAATAGAATATATTTATTGCACCATGTTCATAGATAGTGTACATACAGGGTATACTTACTAACTAATACAACATAGACCCTGTAAGGGTATAGCAACATTTATGGTGTTGGAACATTAACACTTTTTAAGTAAAATAGTTATATTAGTTACACATAGAAATGAGGTTAAATAATATTATAGGTATACAATATTATTGATTCTGGCTGTTCTATTAACTAACTAAAATTTAACTCGATCAGGTTCTTATTCTCGAACATTCATCTTCATATTTTCGATTAACCGCCCGGCTCTGTGCCGATGAATGCCGGCCCGATTATGTGTGTAGCCACCCTTACCTTATAACCTCGTGTAACGGAACATTTTTTTATACGATAGTACACAAAAGTGACTGCTACTTTTATTTCTTGCTCTTGCCGGTACGATAGATCGTAGAAATAATCCTAAATTATATATCTACCTACTACGGAGAATTAACGACATCTAGGTATTTCCGCAACATTTTTTGCAAAATTCTTTTTGCTATTATGAGTGATTTTGTCGAGGAGACATTTGAAATTACTAGACATGTTATTTATTATTAATAAGTAGGTACCTAAATAAAATATTTTTCATACTTGTATGTTTTTTGTTTCACCTCTTTACAACCGATGACAGTAAACTGATTTCACATAGTCGAACAAAACTGTTTAATTTTTAGGTCTTAAGTTAAATTACATAATTTAATTGCAACATCATTATACTCGTATGTAATAGGAAAAAGTGAGAATTGTTTGTGCGTTGTGTGAGTGCGTTTCTTCATTACATCGCCTAGCGGTTCAAATTTAAAATGAAAGTTATTTATTCAATATCAAATAACATTGTCATACATTTGCCACCTGTATGACATAGCAATTTGGTACAATTTCTAATGTGTGTATACCCAGCAGGACCCTGCCTTGAATTCGATCTACAGCTATAGTTTAACATCAGGAGTAATTAGTACCTTCCAAATTGTACAAATTAAAAATTAGTACCTCAATAGTTTTAGAGAAATCATTAATTATATTCCAGCAGGACCCTCCGCCGTTTGATGATCTTCAGACAAATAGTATACATTTCCGTTTAGGGGCATATTAGTACCTTAGAAATACATCGATATTATTTTCAAATTATTATTATTTTATGAGAAATTTTTACTATACATTTTGACGTTATCAGCTCAGACAATCACATAATCTTATTTGCATTTTATTAGTACCTTTCAAAAAACCATACGTTTAATTAAAATATATTTGTATTTCAGCAAAAAATTGGTTTCTTAACTTTTGAGAATTCTCAATATTATGCCGCCATCTTGAATGCTAAGAAAGCTCATACATATTAAACGTTCGTTTGCTACATGGGTAAAAACCAAGTTTCTGCTGAAAAGTGAAAGGGTCTGCTGACGCGGTATAACGTGCGCGGCGACGAGACCAAGCGCGTTTCTCCGTATCCGAGGTCTCACGCGAGTTTTAGAGGGCTTGCCCCAATCCTGTTTCGTAGTGTCTGTGTTTGTGAACAATCAAAAAGAGTGTAGTGATTACAAGGGGTCAGTGTTACCTATGGATGCTATGCGGATTTTGAACGATCCGAATCAAAGCCGCGACCAGGTTAGTGGAACAGCTAGTCGTAGGTATCTTAATTTTAATGTTTACCATGTACTTATGAAGGGATGTAAGGGAGCGGCCTATCATCTTTTCCCTTCAAGCCAACCTCGCCTGCCCGCGGTGCAACCTGCCGAATAACAAACGAGATGCTGGCAACCGGCTTGTGGCGGTATAACCATCACAATTGAAGGCGTAGCTAAATGCCAAAGACCGATCACGGGCAGCAGCGTCACCGTAGCGAGAAGTATATACGTATGTAGTACGTATATAGGCTTATCAACAGATTACCACTCCTTTGCAATGCGCAGTCGGGTAACAAAGGTGATTGAATTCTGATGTAAACAAAACAATATGCATATAAACTAGTTTTCTGTAACAGCCACGGAAGGGCCGAAGTCTTGAGTTGGTCCTTCGTAAAAGTTGTTGATGGTTGCGTCCGTGCGACTCGTTATACCCTTTTCGTATTATGTCGTGTAGTTCAGGTCTACGGTGACTTCGTTACAGTTCTTTTACTACTTTTCTGTGACCGTAATGGATTTTTCGCGTGTTCTTATTGTGGTGTCATGTTGAATTTTCTAAAATTAATCAGATTGAATGATCTTGTAAAATATTTTTATATAGTTGCTACCGGCAATCTGTTTAATCCGGCATTCTATACAATACCTAGGCAATGTATATGTCGTAGGCAAATTCTATAATTCGCCCGTATACAAACGGCGTCGGCAGTTTACAAAGACAAATTCGTTATATAAAATGCCGTACGCCGTACCTATGTAAGATGTCGTTCATTTTCTAATGTGCCGAGCTACGTTAGTACAAGCGATTACAAATTGCCTCGGCATATCGTTCGAATTAGTACCAAATTTAACCGCGCGTGGCGCTACGTTTCGCCAAAACCAATATGGCGGAGAGCAGTGAAAGTGTGGAAGGAAAAAAATATCTAAGTATATACTTATAATAAATCTGTAGGGAGGTGAATTCTGTACATGAAATATATTTTCAAAATAACTATCAGGGGGTGATTAGTGATCGATACTGATGCCAAAAATGCAATCAGTAAAATTTTTGTCTGTCTGTCTGTATGTTCGTTATAGAAAAAAAACTACTGGACGGATTTTAACGAAACTTGGTACGATTATTCTTCATACTCCTGGGCAGGTTATAGTATACTTTTCATCACGTTAGAATCAATAGGAGCAGAACTTGTTTAATTAATATTATAGGTAATTCTTGGTAAGTTTACTATGTATGTGTAAGTATCCTAAGATTAGGGAGAATATGTTCTCACACGGTACCATTTAGTGCAGGTTTTGTTTGGTTTCGGTATGTTTATTTAATCGACGCATTTATTTTCGTAGTCAATAATTTAATAATATTCTATTATAAAACTTAAAATACCTAAATAAAATGATTAACACCCTGTTTCATTTCTATTATCATGGTCACCCTAATACACAAACCAAGTCGACGTTGATGCGATGACAATTTGCCTTCGGCATTTTATAACACGTATTTATCTTTGTAAACTGCCGACGCCGTTTGTATACGAGCGAATTATAGAATTTGCCTGCGACATATAGAATACCTGAAACATGTAGGTAATGTATGAAATATTATTTATTTCATACTTTGCCTAGGTATTCTATACAAAACCGAATGCAGAGACGGTAATGTATGAAAAAGACGAGAGCAAAGGGAAGGGAAGAAGAGAGGGGACTTGCTTGCCTAGCTTCTAAATGAGGCATTCAGGATGACCTCACTCAAGCTAATGGTAAGCGGTTGGGAGGTCTAAAAGTTAGGTCGACTGGCATAATAGAACAAATTTACCGCGCCTGTCGCCCTCACCCTAAAGACCCACTAAGATGACGCTTTACGTCCCGCCGACTCCCGCCTAAATAACCCAGAAGTTGTTTTGATGATTCTCTCGAAATAATCCCGCTGATTATGGTTGTTATATTATCGATATGTTATCGATGCCAAGGTTGCTAGGAATATCCTGAATTGATAAGGAGGTGCTGTGAAGAGTAGAATAAGAAAGAAAAGGTGATTGAATATCAATCCCATCCATACCGGGAATATAAATTAATAATGGTTTATCAAGATAACCTCACGAAGTTTTTCATATTAAGAGCCCTGAAGAAAAAGGCGCGGAGGAAGTAGCGTACAGTTTATGGGATATAGTTAAATATATCCCATAAACTGTACGCTAATATATACCTAGTGTAAATACACTGATTACACATCAGTAATCCTACTTTTTTATACATTGCCGGTGCAACAGCAGGTACTCTATACAATCCCTAGGAATTGCATACATTACCTAGGTTAAGTATGTAATGGATAATCCCACTAATATTATAAACGCGAAAGTTTGTTTGGATAGATGGATGGATGTTTGTTCCACTTTTACTTTCCCCATAATGATATTCTAAAAATTTCATACAGAAGGTATAGGAATTACTGCAATGGACTTATAAAAAAAGTTAAACAAAAATATGAAAGAGAATTACTAGCTAAAAACAAGGACAATCCAAAAAAATTGTGGAATACAATAAATAATATAACCTGTCGAAAGCCACCTAAAACACAAAATTTAGAATTACTAAACAAAAATACATCCGCTATAGACTCTGTTAACCTAGTAAATGATTATTTTATAAATGTAGGTAAACGCTTGGCTGAAGAAATTGTCCTGAACACATCTTCAGATAAAGGCCCAGGCACAAATAGTCAGAATGCTACACATATGTCATCTTTCGTGCTCCTAGAAACAGATACAGACGAAATCTACTCAACCTTAATGGACCTTAAAACAGATGAGAGCGCCTGGCTGGGACAATGTAAGTACTAAACTATTAAAACACGCAAATGAGATAGTTGTTCCCATAATCACCCATCTAGCTAATTTATGTTTCCGCATGGGGGTGTTTCCACCAGCGCTTAAGCAAGCAATAATAACACCTGTGTAGAAGAGTGGTGACAGAGAAGACGTGTCAAACTATAGACCTATCTCGGTTCTCACTGCTATCTCAAAGGTTATCGAAAAACTGATTAATAGGAGACTTATCGATTATCTTCAGAAGTTTAACCTGCTCGCTGACTCTCAATATGGCTTCAGAAAAGGACTTTCAACTGAAGACGCAGTAACAGCACTTACAACCCATATTGTCAAAGAAGTTGACAAAGGCAATAAATGTTTAGCAGTGTTTCTTGACTTGAAGAAAGCATTTGACACGGTCTCTGTTCCCCATTCTTTTACGCAGGTTAGAAAATATTGGTATTAGAGGACCACCACTTGCATTATTTGCTGATTACTTAAGTAAACGAAAACAAGCGGTCAAAATAGGAACATATAGCAGTGATCAACTGGAGGTAACATATGGGGTCCACCAGGGCAGTGTCCTGGGGCCGACATTATTCTTAATATATATAAACAGCCTATGCAGCATGAACATATCCCATGGAAAAATATACTCCTATGCGGATGATACTGTTGTAGTCTTTACTGGAGAGACTATTGAATCAGTGCGTGAATCTACGGAATCGGGACTTGGTGTAATAGCTAGTTGGTTAAGAAACAATTTATTGACACTTAACATAAGCAAAACTAATTATGTCTATTTCACAAAATATAATAGCAGTCAACCCATTATCGATCTCGAAATTAGAATACATGTTTGTAACTACAAAGGCAATTGCTCTTGCTCTGTCATAAATAAAGTCCACCATACAAAATACTTGGGAGTGGTAGTTGATCAACGATTGTTGTGGTATGATCACCTAGAACTAGTAATGTCCAGGATTCGTAAGTTGATATGAACTTTTAAAACTCTGAGACACATCGCTGACAAACGTTTGCTGATGCAGCTTTATGTCTCACTAGCAGAGTCAATTTTCACATATTGTATCCCTGTGTGGGGAGGTGCTACAAAAACTAAGTTCCTTGAACTGGAGAGGGTCCAAAGGTCTTTATTAAAAGTAATGATGTTTAAACCTTTTAGATACCCAACTAATGACCTCTACGCTTCCTGTAGTCTCCTTTCAGTCCGACAGCTCTACATCCTTCACTCGGTATTAAAAATACACAAAACCTTAAAATATGATGGCAGCAAAGTATCTAGGAGACGAAAACATACAGTGGCCCCTGTGGAACCTGTTAAAACATCGTATGCAGGAAGACAATTTCAGTCTCAATCTGCTAAGCTTTACAATAAATTAAATAAGAAGCTAAATCTATACACTAAGACTAAATATGAATGTAAAAAGTTACTCTTGAACACCCTTAAAACATGGAGCTATGATGAAACTGAGGCCTTTTGTAAATAAAACAACGTAATAAATAGCACACACATACGCCCACACACACTCACACACACACACACACACACACACACACACACAGACACACACACACACACACACACACATACACACACACACACACACACACACACACACACACACACCCAACACATATCCACTCGCAGAGATTCACAAACGTACATTCTATTATATATAAACAATCATTCATTCATTCGTATTATAAAATGTAATATATATCAAATTTTAAATTAAATTAATTAAAATATTTTAGTTCATCAATTCAATTAATATTTTTGTAAAATTAACTTCTTTTCAGTATGTTTTAATAATCACTATTATTGTAACGGAAGAGCGGGCTCTCCTAACACAAGTGCCTACGCACTTAAAAGGAGATTCCGATCATTTAACAGTTGATGTAAATATGATACTGAATAAAGATTTTATTATTATTATTATTTTGCAGGCTTGTGGCCAAAACGAAAATGTTATTATTATTATTATTATTTTCTTAAACTTATTGTTTTCTCCATTTTAAAAATGGGTATTTTCCTTATTACGCGGACCTTAGTTAAGCGCAATAGGGTGTAAGGGTGTAGCTCCAGATGATAGGAATTTTCTGGTAATTCTGCAGGTGTTCAATATTGTGGCTTTTTGAAGGGTAGATATTATAGATGGGGGGATGTGAAGTGCTTCTATACTACGATTGAGGATGTCGGGTATTACGCCAGTAGCTGAAATTACTATGGGAATGATATAAACGTTTTGTGCGCGCCACTGTGTTTTCAATTCTATTGCAAGGTCTCGATATTTAGCAATTTTTTCAGATACGGTAGATTGAAGATTATGTGTATTCGGTATAGCAATATCAATTACATATACTGTTCTATTAATTTTATCAAAAACTGTAATGTCGGGTCTGTTGAAGTGAATCGTTTTATCAGTCAGGATGGTTCGATCCCAATATATCTTAATTATTAACGCAAAAACTACGTAACGGATTTTATCCCATCCCATCCCATCCCACTTCCCACTAATATTATAAACGCGAAAGTTTGTTTGGATAGATGGATGGATGTTTGTTCCACTTTAACGCAAAAACTACTGAACGGATTTTAATGAAACTTTACAGGAATATAGTTTGTACATCAGATTAACACATAGGCTATAAATTACAAGGATTTATCAATTTTTTAATTTATTATTTCGGGTAAATATGTTACGAAATATTTTAGGACTTTTTGAAAAGACTACTGACATCAATGACAAAGTCAAAAAATGTCACTATGACAGTAATGACAGTCAGTGTCAGTGACAGACGGTGAAATTCCCATCCCATCCCACTTCCCACTAATATTATAAACGCGAAAGTTTGTTTGGATAGATGGATGTATGTTTGTTCCACTTTCACGCAAAAACTACTGAACGGATTTTAATGAAACTTTAAAGGAATATAGTTTGTACATCAGATTAACACATAGGCTATAAATTACGATTTATCAATTTTTTTATTTATATCCCATCCCATCCCACTATATATATATATATATATATATATATATATATCTTATCTTCTATCTAATCTATCTAATATTATAAACGCGAAAGTTTGTTTGGATAGATGGATGGATAGATGTATGGATGGATGGATGGATAGATGGATGGATGTTTGATCCACTTTCACGCAAAAACTACTGAACGGATTTTACAGGAACTTTACAGGAATTTAGTTTGTACATCAGATTAACACATAGGCTATAAATTACAAGGATTCATAAATTTTTTAATTTATAATTTCGGGAAAATATGTTACGATATGATAAAGTCCGTAAGACTTTTTGAAAAGACTGTCATTACTGTCATACTCACATTAATGACAAAGTCAAGCAAATGTCATTACTGTCACACTGACATTTGACTTTGTCAAGAAATGTCAGTATGACAGTAATGACAGTCAGTGTCAGGGACAGACAGAGTGACATTCTTTGTAAAATACTAGAAGCAAACCGATATAGCTGAAAAGAAAATAAAAAAATAAATAAAAGAAAATAACGCTCTAAAGTAAGTTAGGATTCATACACCGGCCAAGTGGTCGCTTTTTGGTCGACGTGATACTTAAAATGTATGTAATAAGATGTATGTACATAGTTAGGTACCACCTATAAATAAAAGATCTTATTAATTTTACTGGTAAATAACTTTCAAGGTAATATCATGTAGGTAGATGAAAAATTTACCATCACAATGCTGTGATGGTCAATATGCATTCTTAGGGGTGCTCAGTATGAAATAGTTAAAAATCATAATAGAAGATAGAAAGACACTATTTTTACGCGTGGTTTCTTTCTAGCATCAATTTGTAAGCGCGTCTATTAAAAGAGCGTACCTACATGATATTATGACAGAGGAAGCTCTTCATGACAAACCGATGTCTACGCAGGCAAAGCCGCGGGCAGCAGCTAGTAATATGATAAAATAAAACGTAACACTGTAATTCCAAATTCAAAAAGTAAATTAAAAAGCTCATGCGAAACGAAAGAGGTTTACGCTCTGCATCAAGAATTATCAGACACATTTACCCTGCAAGTTTGAAGGCGATAAGTGATAAATACACTACATTAGTACTAAACTAATATATACTCCCAAAACTTAAAACACACGTTTTATAATGTTTTTATATTTTAATTCAGTTCAAAAACATTTATGTGTAAATTCTGTCTAGCGTTTCTGTAATCATTAACGTAGGTATGAAGTGTATTTTAATTTCATTTGCCAAGCAAAAGAATTCCCGTAACTGTATTTTGTTATTGGATCCAAAACAATTGTATGCAACAATTTTCATACAATTTTTTTGGAATTTTTCAAACAAATTTTCAGTGATATGTTTTGAATAACATGATCGGGAATTCTGTAATTACTTTTATTGTTGTTGTTATGTTCACATCCATTTCTATGTTATATTTATTTATTTAATCTTTATTGCACAAAAATAGTGTACAAAAGGCGGACTTAATGCCGCATAGGCATTCTCTACCAGTCTACCATTGGGCTAAAGCAGAAATAGATGTAGGTAGCGTGCTGCAAAGTTGGATAAAATTAAATAAATGATAAAAATACGCCTATATTTCTATACTTCGTTTTTAGGGTAAGAAAACACACAATTTCGGTATTTTTACACACCTATTATATATACACTAATAAGTATAGATGTCGCTACATATGAGCACGATCACCTAGCTCGAAGAGTACTTTCACTTTTCGTAGGGACAAGTCTGTTACTACAAGTATGGCAAGCGAAAATGTCATCTTGAAAACTGTGCACAAGACGTTGCAAGCATAAAACGGAAAGTTTGTCAGTTTGACACTTTGAAAGGGGCAGAAAAGGGGAGATAATTTTTTAGCGTTTATGGTCTAAACTTGTGACTTATATTTTTTTAGGATTTTGTTTATTCCAATGATATAAATATATCTTTCTTTGGAAGTCGCGGGCATAGCAAGTAGGTAATATTACAGCCAATTTCCTTGTTCTCCTTAACCTGGGTTGTTATTAAGCAATTTTTAATCGAAATATATTACGGGTACCAAATATTTGCGTAATGATTTATTAATATCCACGCTTTTGTTATTCATCGACAGAAATGGACGTCTAAATCTGGCCGTGTTTTGACAAAATCAAAATTAA
Organism: Conogethes punctiferalis; assembly: GCA_031163375.1. Classification (NCBI taxonomy): domain Eukaryota; kingdom Metazoa; phylum Arthropoda; class Insecta; order Lepidoptera; family Crambidae; genus Conogethes; species Conogethes punctiferalis. The sequence goes on along the minus strand of CM062086.1, from coordinate 9,206,933 downwards.
ACCTACCAGTGTTGCCCGAAGGAAAATTTCACAACAATTTTAAAAAACTGGCCCAGTTCGAGTGGGTCTCTCGCACAAAGGGTTCAGAAGACCAGGTTTCAAGCGTTTCACCTGGCGCTGATTTTAATATTGAAAAAAAAAGCGGCACAAATTTGTTGTATGAGAGCCCCCCTAAATACTTTTTTATTTTCATTATTATTAAAGCAAAAATACAACCGAGTATTTTGTGAATACTTCCAGTGTGGCAACATGTTTGCAACATGCACCGGGCCATTATTGATATCGAGCAAAAAATGCGTTTGTTGTGTTGTAGCCTCTCTTAAATATTCATTTTATTTTGTTTTTAATATTTGTTGTTATAGCGGCAATGAAAATTTTTAACTATCTAGCTATTGCGGTTCTTGAGACACAACCTGGTGTCACAGCGAAGTCTTAATAATATTTAGTGTTAGGTATTTTTTAGGGTTCCGTTTTTACTCCTCGTATACCCAACCCTAAAAAATACTTTCAAGAGTGGAAAACATAACCTCGATTCTAAAGCAAAACTCGGCTCCATTTGAGCAAAAAACCACCCTTGGCAGTTAATGCGTAGGTTTGCGGAAGCGGGCGGTCGACAGGCGTGAACCGAGATGATGAATTAGTCCCTAATTGAGACGACAACACCAAATGCTCTCTAATTCTTTCGCGATGCAAATAAGTCATTGTTGTGAGAAGTTCTCCTGACAGTCTCCTGAGGAAATAAGATTGGGTAAATCCCATCGTGGATTGGTTTGTTTGTTGAGTGAAGGTAGGAGTGTTTTTTTTTCTACATATTATTTTGAAGCGGCGGTAACCCACTGATATAACGGTTATCACGTCTTACACAAACACAGTTTGACAAGAATGCACACGTATCGGTCAACTTTAATTAGATTGTGAGGTTTCTTCGAAAATACCTAACATATAAACTTCAGGTGTTCAAGGGTAGAGTGCGTAGAGTAGAGTGAAGGTGAATCGGTATTTTCTGGGTAAACGCGCACCATAGTAGGCATTGTAGGAAATATCATGATCACCCTTAATGAATAAAAAAAAACTTTCAAAACTAGAACAGTGTATGTGAACTACTATGTCTATCTATTCAAATTTGACGTGCATGCTGATCGAACTGATAGATATAAATGTATAGAAGTAGATATTCTTTATTGCACAAAAACACAAACATTTACAGCAAAAGGTATTAAAGACATCTTGTGGTACAACAATGTAGGCGGTTTAACTGATGTTTTACTTATCTTGCATAATAGTGCAAGATAGACTCACGCCAAACGAAAGGAAAGATGTCTCATTAAGTACACCATTTTTAAAAAAAGTTTTATTTTTGTTGGTATTGGTGGTAGACGAGCAAGGTGGTGATTCCGCTTTTTTTATGCAAGAGGCGACAGACTACAGATTACGGCTTCCCTACGCCTGATGGAAAGCGAAAGAAAAGCCCAAGTCGCAGTGACAACGGGCTAGTAACTGGTCAGTTAGTTACCTGTCAGTTACCACCGCCGTGCCGGCCCAAACCTAACCCCCACGAGCTGCGGAAACCCTACTCACCGGCAAAAACACGACCCGGAGGTCATTTGGCTCCGGTATTCTATAGGGTGGAGGTCCTTTCCCGGACGGGCAGCTCAATTCGAGCCCTGCTCGAGCTCAATTAGATTCGCTATGCCCTGCTTCTCTTTAAATCGTAAAACAGTCACCCTAAGATGGATACTGGAAAACGCATGTCCATCTATCAGGATAGGTAACCAGAATTTTAATAATTCTATCGATTCTATGTACTCTCCCTTGTCTATGTACAGTCATTTACAAACCGCCGCCCATGGACATCAGCAATGCCGGGTTATACCGCGGCCTACTTAGAAAGGTAAGGCTACTCTTTAAACCACGTTTAAAGAAGGAAATGTTGTAGCAAGACACAGCTGGGGGCTCGTTTAAGAGATTGCACGTACGTAAAAGAAACGATATCTGAAAAAGAATAGTCTTGGGGATAGTTTCTAGATACGCCATGATACCTATGGACGGACCTTTCGATGGCGTCGAATTTTGCGATATTAGAACGTAAATTTTAGCTCACATCGGGCATGTTGGTAGATCATGCTCATTGCTTTGACATTGTTTACCGGTCGGTATTAATTGGAAGCCTGCAATGGCTATCCAATAACTGTCTGGCCTATATATCACAACTGACCGCAGTTTAATCTCTCTGACTAAAAGCATCGCTCTAATAGTTCATTAGAAAATTAAAGCTATTTTATATATTATTGTTTGCAAGAAAAAATACTTAAGTATCTATCAAGTTTTAGACTAAAATTAAATGTAATAAACTTTTAGACTAAAATTAAATATATTGCCGTGGTCCAGACAACCTTTGGGTTGAGGATAGTTAGTAGAAGGAGTTCAGATAACTTTGGATAAGTAAAAAAAGAACAATCTCGTAATTATGCCACGATCTTCTTCTTCTCCTTGGCATTTGTCCTAGTTTATGACTAGGCTAATATGTCTGTCTCAGTTGTGGGTGGTCTCCAACCTAAGGCAAAGGCTGCACTACGGCTAAACCGCCGCGGATTTTAACCGCCAGACTTTGTGAGTAAAGGACACTAATGAAAGCGGCCGCACCAACAGTTTTATTTTCGCGACTGATTTTAAAATCGCGCTTTGCTGAATGCCTAGCGGGACAAAACTGCGCACAAATTTGTAGTACATAGACTTATATTCGCGGTTTTAAGCCATAGTGTGTGCATCTCGAGCGGTTTTGATGTTTCGCGGTTTACCGCTTGCGGGAAAAACCGTAGTGCGGCCTAAGCCTAAGATGACCTAGGCCTCTACGAATCTTCGCATGCTAATTTAGCAGTCGAATTACTAAGTTCCTCTGACAGTCACACTACTCACTACACAGTAACATTATTACAACACTATACTACTATAAGACAATTTTACAGGTAGCTGAAAAATAATATGAACCACAAGTGTGAATGACATAACAAGTGATCTAGGGTATTAAGCATGCATAGGTTATTAATAGCGTGTATATTTAAGTTAAGTTTTCTTATCATCTATTGATTAAATTGTATAAAAAAAAATTATAAAAATAAACATTTAATATTATCTCTTAGGTATCCTTCTCTCTCTTATCGACCCATCCAGGTCATCGGTGGTCTTCCCCGGCATATTTTTGCCTCGTCCAAGTTAATAACCTTTCTTGTCATATGGTCATCATCCTGTCTTTATCACATGTCCGTACCAGCGCAAACTATACCTACTCTCTCAGCTTTTCACGCCCCTCTTCAACTTTGATAGGGCCACGGATACACTCGTTTCTTTGTAATTATAATATAATAAAATAAAATAGTTTATTTCTGCAAATAGATTCACTACTACATAATACTTTTGCACGTCACACTTTTTTCCTACCAGCACTTCGACGTGTAGCCTGCTGAGAAGAAGTGCCGCAACAAACTCAACAGTTAGCTTTTTTTTCTAAATAATACACAAAATCATTTTAAAAGCGCAAGCTAGCAGACTATCATGTCCATGTGATATTGTCATCCAAGTATCTCATGTCACGATAAAATATAAAAACTACGTATGAAAATTATAATTGCGGATTCGGTTAATAAATGATAAATGAGGTAGTTGTCGCTTCAGTTTTCCAAAAGTATGTTTTTAATGAAGCATTGATGAGGTTTACGCATGTGAGTGAAGATTAACGATGTATACGACGATCTATTTAATATTTACCATATATTATTTTACTGGCAGATTGGATGGATTTCGTATTGCCAAAACAAATAATCCTCAATCATAATCCCTTTATCAATCCCTATCCCGTTGCCAACCTCGTTCCTTTCCCGGCCTTCGTCGCCTTCATTCACGCTCCCATTCGAATGAAGTATAGATTGTGTTAAGTAAATAACCTAACCTAAATAACATTTTCAACCGCTCATTTGCTTTAAACTTGCAAATGTTCGAAATTATATGACCAATGGGATCTTAATTCGTTTAACACCACATTCATATGTTTTTAAATGTAACCACTTAAGTTTCCTGCAGCGAATTGATGTGCTCGCTAAAAGCCTCTAATTAAATAGCAATTTTCCGCCGCGACCCGCCGGCGGCGCGCGGCCTCAAATGCATCACTAATCGCTCATGTGCGAACTCTCTATCTACGTCACTTTAGTTCTCGCTACTCGCTTACTTTGCATGCAAGTGAGGGTTAAACTTGCTATTCGTATATGTGTCACCGGAAAATAGCAAGAATCGTAAGTTGATCAATTTCCTAGGTAGTTGATTAACTTTCGGAATATAACAAACGGTAGTTGAAATGTATTATTTAACGCAATGGATTTCAGTTAATTGATCAACTTACGGTACTCTGGCAGTAATTTAATAATTTACGATTTTGACACAAGTAAAATCGTCCTCAAATGGGCCAATCGTTGCTCAATGTACTATTTAACGGTGCACTATTACCCGTAACTTAATACACTGTTCCCTGATTGGTTGCCGGGATAACACCACGTGAGCCATTGAACCAATCAACGTTCACTTCACCTGCGTCGGATGATTTAATGGCAAGAACCCGTAAATTGATCTATTTACTAAAATACATACGTTAAATAATACATTTCAACTGCCGTTTATTATTTTCCGGGAGTTAATCAACTAGGTACCTAGGAAATTGATCAATTTACGAGTCTTGTTATTTTCCAATCATCTTTTCGTTCCAAGCCAACTTCATCTGCCCGTGCATCCTGCTGAATAACAAACGAGGCTCTGGCAACCGACTGGTGGCGGTAAAACCACCACGATTGAAGGCGTAGCTCAATACCACAGACCGATGGCGGGCAGCATCACCGGTCCGAGGAACTACTGCGATCGCCAACCCGCCTGCCCAGCGTGGCGATTATGGGCAAAGCCTCCAGGAGTTTTTTCAAAGTGGCAAACAACTGGAGAGGCCTATGTCCAGCTGTGCACTGCGATAGGCTGATGATATATTATATTCAGGCTTTTCTTGTATGTTTTTAATTTATTTAAAATATCACGGCATAATGGCTTCTCTACACCTCATGGAAAGCGAGAGAGAAGCCCAAGCCGACGCGACAACGGGCAGGCAACCGGCCAGTTACCTGTCATTTGCCACCGCCATACCGGCCCATAAATTAATAACCCAAGTCATGCCACGCTGGGCCACACAGCGCTACCTAGCCCCAAACCAAGCTGAAGCTTGTACTATGGGTATTAGTTAACTGATAAAGTTACTTAGATACGTTTTTTTGGTAAATAAATACATATTATACATACGAGTAGAAAACACCCAGGCCAATACAAACAGACTGTTCATTCACATAAATGATGTGGGAGTCATATCACTGCCGATGCGTCCTCCGTACTAGCGATCTCTCAACCGGAGATCGGTTTATATTTATAACCTCGGGCGCGACGCGCATGCGCGACGCGCGCGATACGAGGATAACTCGACACGGCCCGATTAGGTACGACGTGGTTCTACGTGTACATTGTATCTAGTTAACACCCGCTAGTTGTAAGTTCAAAATGTATATATAGGATAAGCTTTTTGTAAATAAAATCGTTCACTACTCTTCCGGATCTCGAGTCTTACTTAACCTCCGCACACGGCTACTGGACACACACCACATGCTTCTTTACGCCTCTTTTAAAGGAGCCCGTATCGAAGGAAGGAGGAAACCCATGTACTGGCAATTAGGTGCACCAAAGATAGGAATTATTATTTATATGTATTTCTCAAGCGATAGTATTTTGTTAATGATTCCTCTATTAAGTTTCGTTACATCTATGATGAATATTGTTTATAGTATGTACGCTGAAGGTCTAGTTTACGAAACGATTAATATTCTTGATAAAATCGAACTCTGAGGGAGGTCATACATAATTTTCACTTTAGCTAGTTTAGGGATTCTGGTAAGCTTCAATGTAAGTTAGGGGCCAATCGAAGTTATAACAAGTCTTAGCGGTGCTCTACTAGTAGATTGAGTATTAGTTTTGTTGAAACGAGGTTAAGTTAGTAATGTTAAGTAGGTCGATACAATACAGACCTAATGAAATCGGTCAAGTGCGAGTCAGACCACGCCTAGAAAAGGGTTTCGTAGTCATCCATAATGATTAGTGGATTTATAATTTAAGGTTTATTCTTTTACTATGAGTACTAGATCATGGTTGTTACTGGGCCTGTCTGTGGCCGCTTCCGGATTTATAATAGGACCACCCCATCTCATCCCGTGGGTGCCGTAGAAGACGACGAAGGGAGTATCAGGAAACGGACAACAGCGTTTACCTGGGTACGAATAAAATCTATGGCAGTCACCAACCCGCCTGCCAAGCGTGGTGACAGGCACACCACCCAAATGACAATAGCCATTGGGGGAGGCCTATGTCCAGCAGTGGAAGTGTGCAGACTGATGATCATGATCTATTGATGAAAATCATCGCGCTCATCTGCACTCAGCCAATAGCTTCCATACGTTTGTCTGTCCACCATTACAGTCTAAACTGCAGGTCTATAGTGTTTCACTAAACAATTAATACCGACAGTGGCCACCGTGGCGGCAGCTATACAGGCATTGTTCGTCCGCATTGGCCGCTTGCATTGTTCCAACAACTTGTCTGACGAACATGTGGTTAATATCCTTTGTACCTATTTGCCGAGACTCGCGTCGCCCAAATGTCGATAGTTTAACAATCGATGGTTTTCATCTGAATAAGACGACCCTATCGGTAGTACCGATACTATCGATAGTTCAGAACCAAAACAATACCACATAAAAGCAATACTATCAGAATAGAATAGAATAGAATTTTATTGGCAACACACAGGTATACGTCCAAGAACATTACAGATAGGTACAATACAGTTAGACGTTCACATCAATAGAAGAACAGAAATACAATAACAAGAAAGATAAATAAATAAAGTTCAACTATAAATAAAATAAAAAACAATACTTGTGAGTCAGTATTCTGGTGGAACCTGTTGCGAGTGACATCATGTACTTACATAGATAAATAAAAACAGAAATAAATTTGTGATACATACAATATATGATACGATAGCGTAAAAGACTACGTACTTTCTACGTAATTTATTAGCTGCCGATACTACCAAAAATACTATCGGAAGTTTTATCGTGAAGAACAATACCTACCATCCATAGTATTGCTTGATTTTGAGATTTTTTTTCATGAAACAAAGCTCTCAAGATAATATGTAATGCACCTTGGTTCACAAAGAACATAGAAGTACAAGTAGATACATGAGTATCTGCAGGTCGCAACAGTCAAGGAAGATGTTGAGAAATTCAGTAAAGCTTACAAAGAAAGGCTCCAGCGACACAGGAACCAGCTCGCCGTGGCTTTGTGTGAATCTAGTAGTAGTAACATTTACAGGCTAAAAAGAAAGAGAATAGCATAAATTTGACCACTCGTGTCCCGAACACTATTGTTATTGTGAGGTTACACATCACAGGATGGGACCTCAAAACTCTAATTAGATGATGCAGAAAATCTGATTATAACTGGCCGGCTGATCGCAGATGGAGAAAGAAAGAAAAAAAAATACAAGAGGCGGCAGACGAGCAAATGTGATGCCTGATGGTAAGCAGTCGACACCGCCCATGGACACCCGCAACTCATATCGAGTTCTGAGGTCGCTGCCGGCCTTTTAAATAGGAGTACTTACGCTCGTTTCTTGAAGGCTCCCAAGTCACAGCTGCTCGGAAAGACTGTCGCAGAAAGTTAGTTCCAAAAAACTGATGCTCGAGGCAAGAAGTTCCTCATAAAGCGTACAGTGGAGGATCGCCAATCATCGAGATGTGTAGGATGGAATTGCAATCGGTTACGTGTGGTGCTGTGAAGAAACTCAGTTACAGGCAGTAAACCAAACAATTCTTCAGAACATTCCCCGTGATAGATGCGGTAAAGAACGCACATGGATGCGACTAGACAGGGTATTGAAACTATCGATAGGCTATCGATAATATTGATATGACGTCAACTTTTGATAGGTAACATTAGCCGAGGCTCGCGTTAGCCTGCGTTCACTCAGCATGTATAGCCATCAAACCTGAAAGCTCTACCTAAATGTGTCATCGAGGCCGAAACCAAATTAATTATTCAGTATTCACTATCTAACATCAAACCTCAATGGGCGATCGAACCAAAATATGAGCTGCGTTTAAAATTGAAAATTAAATTCTTACCGTAACTAAAATGGCGACCAATCAGTGCAGACTAATTAAACAAGTTGCAACCATAAACAACACGACAGTTGTTAAGTCCCGCCACAAAATGTAATTTAAAGTTCCCGCAACGTTTCGCTTTTAAATTTTATTGAAGTGACGTGGTTCGTTTTACGGGGATAGTGTTTAAATTACACATTATAGTTTTCTGGCTCGCCCAATGGTTGACTGTTAGAGAATGCCACACGGCATTAAGTCCGCCATTTGTACTTTCCTTGTGCAATAAAGAATAAATAAATGAATAAATGTTATTAGGTATTTATTATATATTTGCGTTTATGCTCTGGCAAAACCATTTTATTGTGAACAATTATCATCATCATCATCATCAGTCCTTCGTAGTCCACTACTGGACGTAGGCCTCTCCCATTGTTCGCCACTTTGTTCCATCCTGGGCTTCTCGCATCTAGCACTTGCCAGCCCTCTTATCTTAATATTATAGGTACCTCAGAGACTTAAATTTATTCTTGTAGGAACACAAACAATCGAACACCTAAGATTTAGAAATAATTTTGCCAATCTTTATCTTACCAATCGATCACTTTAGGTCCTTACAATTTTCATGAATATGCAAATGGCTTTGAGAGTTAAAAAAATATTCGGCCTATGAAGTGACGCTGTAGATAGTCATTACAGAGCGATTCGGTTAATGCCATTGAATTTTAATGTTTTAAGAATCCTACTAATATTATAAAACTAAAATTTGGTTTGGATTGATGTTTGTTATACTTCCATTAAAGCAAAATCTACTTTTTTTATACCTCTAAGGTGGCAAACACGCCTACAGCCCGCCCGCACAGATTTTTATGAAACTTTACTAAATATACTGAAATATAGCTCATTTATCAAATTATGTGAGAAATATTACTACAAAGTTTCCTTAAAGATCCGTTCAGTAGTTGTGTGAAAGAGTAACAAACATCCATCCAAACAAACTTTCACATTTATAATATTACTTAGTAGGACTCTTAAACGTGGTTCGTGTTAACCCCAGCTTTTTACACTGTCATTTGCCAAGCAGTAAAAATTAATGCTAACGAGGAAAGCTAAAAAAGCCGAGCCTTCGCCCTCAGTCAAAAGGTTTACGTCCTTAGGTCCTATAAAGAGGTTCTTTAAACGAGCTGTACACACCATGTAATCCTGTGGTCGAAGAGAAGCCGCAAATGAGGAAAACTAGTGAAATATGCATATCCCGTTAGGAACTTAATTTTGGGAGGAAAGTTCAAGAGTAGTTTAAATAATTACTGGTGAAATACTGTACTGGTGCACCATTAAACGGTGGAACACGTTTTCGGTACATTAAACCCTTAAGTTAACTACTATTTTATTTTCAATATGATGTAAATATCTTTTATGCGTTCGCATGGAAGTGGTAGGCGCCTAGTAGATATAGCAGAGCATTAGCGTGTAATCGATCCATAGTGTACCTACTATTATAAAATGAATTTAAGGGTATTATAGGGGTACATGAAGCAATGATAACGAGCAGCAGCGCCACAGAAGATCGCGAACCTGCCTAAATTAATTTATAGATACCAATTATGATTTTGTTTTGTTTTCATATATGCGTTGACTGGCAACATTACACTATCAATGGTTTCCTCCGAAAACCATCTTTATCTTCCGAATCATTTGTGCTAGCTGAGTGACATCATTTTGGTCACATTGCGCATGGTACCTTTATTTCCTCTAAGTTGATTTGTTGAAAATTGTAATTTTCATTCTTTGTCTTATATGTTGTTTAGAAGAATAAATCTTCTATTTAATTCTCTACATTTATAACGAATATTTTCAACAACTTAATAAGAAATAGTATCTATTTCAAGCCAGATATTTTGGCCTGAATAATTACCCAAGTCGTTCATAAGGTATCCTATCCCAAAATAGACGATCGAATCACGTGTCGAATCGGTTATGAATAAATCACGTCGTGTAATATTCCGGTAAATAAGGGGAGCCGTTTAGAGCAATTGGGGATTTCGCGCGATAAATTTATGTTGTCAGGTCGACTCGTATAAATCAGCATGAGTGGTCTGCATCACGGGGCATTATGCGTCGTTTGCGCGGTTACAACTAGCACATGTTTTCTCTACGCCCGCGCCATTTGTGACTGTTGTGTGCGAGAATTACTTTGCTCTGTTACTACACAAAGGTGTTAGTAAAACAACTGAAACGTTTGGGTTTGGAACTTGTAACCGAAGCACGCGGAGCGGTGCTGTAACTATTTTGAATTGAAAGCAGAGCAAGCCGATTTACAAATTTCAAAAAGGGCTCAAATATACAAATTATTCTAACAGCTATTCATCAAGCCATAAATCATTTCTAAATTTGCTCAGCTATTATAATGTGTTCTAGTGAAATAGAACACATAGCACCTTAGCGTATCCACCTATTCGTGAAATCACCTCCTGTCAGCACAGTAAGTGATCGAAGGCCTCAAAGAATTTTCGTAATAGATACTCTTTATTGCATTCCAAACATATACATACTTGATAATTATCTAATAAGATATAGACTGGCCCGGTGGCTCGGTGGCTCAAAACTCTTACCTTCTGAACCATGTGGGTTTGATCCCCACGGGCACACACTCGTGTGATGAACATTTGTGTTTGTTTCGTGTGCGATTTAAGTACTAGGTAAATATCTGTGGTACCATCGTCGTTCTGATATCTATAACACTAGAGTAATGTATGTGTTGTTGGCTGATGGTTATTTATATTAAATATATTTTAAGCACATTTTTCGAATGTTAGCCGTTTCACCAAAATAGGTTGTAAGTATTGTAATGAATTAAGTACTACAGCTTGTGAAGTAGGTAACATACTCGTAAGTACCAACTCCCATTCTATTTTAGTTAGTCTCAATAACAAAACGCCGGGATAACCGTTAACCGTTGATTAGCTCGGGTGGTCATCTATTAAATTCCTAATCGTCGAGTACTTTGCTTAACTTCCGTAATTGCTACCGAACGCCTGTCGCAACCGAACTACAAACAACAATTTTAATATTTAATTACAAGTTCCGTGATATACCTACACCGGGCGATCCAATCAAAATTTGTTAATTGGTGAACAACTATAAGTGTTTAGTGGTAATAGTTTCCGTTTAACTAATACTATTTCCACGAGTGATACTAATATGCGACTGAATTACCTACATAATTTGATTTCCCTTACCCCTTTTTATCATCGATGCGTGGGGTACGCCAAAAAGTACCTATAACTTTTATGGTCCAAGTCCCTTGTTTCGCTTCTAGTTTCTGAGTAAGAACAGCCAATACGAACAAATTTTGATTAGATAATAAGTTTCTACGAAAGCTTTTTGACATTTACTTGCCTCAGCTCTCAAAGCGTAAGAAGGATTTGAAATTGGAAATTAAAGCACCGACTTTTTTAAAACCGAAAACCCTGTGATGCTACGTAAAGAAGAAAGATATTTTTAAATGAAGTTGAGTGATCAATATTTTAGCGTTAAAACACTGGATTTAGAATAAAGTTGTGAGTACCTATTCGCTTACTGAAAACCATGGCATGAAGGTAGGTGCGCGGAAATGCATTAAATTTATCATTGGCCTTTTTAGGGATCCGTACCTCAAGAGGAAAAATCGGAACCCTCATAGGATCACTTTGTTGACGGAGGTATTAAGCTGAGAATCATATAAAATACTCAGATTTCGGTAGATAGATAGATATAATTTATTGCACGCCTTACAATTGACTTAAAACTAAGTATAATAATAGACATTAGTTGTACAATTAAGCGGCCTTATCGCTTTAAGCGATCTTTTCCAGACAGCATTAAAGTAGAGGATAAACTGTTTGTCTCTGTTTAATGTTCTTTAACGCTGTAAAAAAACAAACTTACTAACAAGAGCACAGATAAAAATTTGAAAACCATATTTAGCTACGTCACATAGAAATATATCTTTAATCATTTTAAACTAATGAACAACGGGAGTGGCCTTTTATTACGAGCGAGACTGAATATGATGATGATGATGACGAATTTTAAACTAACTAGAAACTTTCGGTACGCAAGTCCGACTCGCACTTGACCGGTTTTTTCCCTGTATTCAAACGGTTTCAAAAACGTTTTAACGCTTGATTGTGTCCCCCGGGGAAACATTTGCGAGTGAAACTGGCAATGTATTGTTTCTATGTGCAAGTACGTACCTATTGTATGGGTGTGATGTTAACATAGAACCATATGTTGCCATCATACCAGTACAATAGGTAGGTACGTACTGTATTTACTGTTCCGATCCATTTGTGCTCCGTTAACCTATTAGCGTTAGAAATTGTCTAAATAAAGAAGCACTGCTAATGAACTTATTTTTTTTACATAAATACCAATAAAATAGTGATTTCGATATTATTTTTTTCTCTTGTCTTAAATGTACATGTTAATGTTTATAAAAAGAGCTGAGATTGTGTTCTTAATAACATAAAAAAAACGAAGAACAGGCTTCGTACGTGGTCAAATTCAAAATTACTGATGTCCGCGTACAAAATGTCACTTCTTAATATTATGCCCTTGCTTTGGACATACATTTTTGGCACATGTTTTTTTAATTTAATGGCAACTCCCTCTTCACGAGGATAATTTCTGCCATTGTCGAATGTAAGTTGACAAAATTGCGATACAACTCGGGCGTTTATAATTGTATCGTTATCGTGGATTCCTTATAAACCAATCTTTCCGTAAGCAAGTCGTCAACGGGTCTAAAGCAAGACGAATCGCTCTGCATCCAATGTGAGCTCGAAGAGGATTTATTTCATTGATTCTATAATTATAGAAAGTGCTATAATTGTAGAGTCAATGAAATAAATTGAACTTTAGAGCATAAAATAACACCAAATTTATACAAAAGCAATAAGATATATCGGACACGCGTTCCGTTTTTTAACTGTTTTCCAAACTGTTTTTCAAAACTAACGCCGTCCTAATACAAAATGTTACATCTGTTGTTATTTTTTGACAATTTTGTTTCGTTAATGTCCTTTTGTCAATGTCACTACGTGCCAAAATGTCCTTCAAGGTCTGTATTATACTCGTATAGATATGGATTTATCGTTACGCTTTTGTTCATTTTCTAAAATAGATGTTTGTTCTCGCCGTGGAAGTTAGCTGATTCGATTTCCGTTGTGTTAATTTTAACAAAGTTGTTTTTCAAGTTTGAGGTTAGATGTTGAAGTGGCTTAATTAAATTTAAGAGGAATTTTAGAACCTTATTTTGCTATTCAGCAGAAATAAAGCCAAAGTAATGTTTCAACCGTTTCAAGGCATTTAAGGAAACTGATCTGACTGTGAAAAAGCTGTGTCTTTTTTTAAAGTGGTACAGCATAGTCGCTTCCCCTCGCCTGATGGAAGGCAAAAGAGATACCCAAGTCACTCCGGTAATGGCAAAAAGATAAGTCTGGCTATACACCGACGGATCACAAACTGCGAATGTTTAGCTGAGTATCCGGAACATCAGTTAATCGATCCGAATCATCGGTTGATCATCATGAAACTAAAGATTCGCTGAGTTTGATGGTAGGTAAGCCAGGCGGGTAGTTCCTTAATCAACAATTACGACACCCACGGGAAGAGGAAAGACGGCGATTTTAATTCTTTACCCGTCACCGCACGAACAGTTAGGTATTAATTTTGTTTCTGATTTAAGTTAAGCTGGAATACTCTAACTTGTTTTGGTACGCCAAGAACACCGAATCTGCATATTTATTTCGCTAAATGGGTGCCGAAACCATTTAGATGATCGTATTAGACAGTGTTGGAAATTGTCATTGTCTGCGTCTTGTTTTTCTTCATTCCCAAGGAGAAATAAACACAGCCACTTTAGAGAACGATCTTGTTCCATTTATTTATAGCTCTTGTTTATTTTCAATCTGTCCTTTCATTGGTTTTATTAGCAATAGGAGAAATGACGCCAATATGAGTGAAAGTAACATTCAGTGAGCGTTCGGTACGTACTAAACGCGCGATAAAATAAAATATCTCGGAGTCTGACCAAGCAATAGATTTAATGGTGGCTTCGGGCGTTCCGATTTATAGACCATAAAACGTTTCAACAAGCTGTAAGGGCTTCGGCGCTGTGACATTTATAGTACTCACCGAGACGCTACCATTGTGACATTGTAAGCGATGTGAATTCTAGTTCTGGAGATGCATTATGTTCGCAAGGAGATGGCACAAGAGCTGCCCTGCGGTATGGCGGTTAGAATTCTATCGAGGTATCCTTGCGTATGCGGGATGTAAGGGAGCGACCTATGACCTTTTCGCTCCAAGCCATCCTCACCTGCTCGTGGTGCATCCTGCCGAACAACAAACGAGGCTCTGGGAAACCGACTGTCGGCGGTATAACCATCACGATAGAAGGCATGGCTAAATATCACAGACCGATGACGGGCAGTACCGTCACCGGAGTAAAAAGTTACGCCCTGCGATCGCCGACCCGCCTGCCCAGCGTGGCGATTATGGGTATATCCTTCAGATGTTTGCCCTAAGTGGCGAACAACTGGAGAGGCCTATGTCCAGCTGTTGACTGCAATAGGCTAATGATGATTCTTGCGTATCGTAAGACTAAAAGGGCCTTTGGGAACTAGAGAAAGTCGACAAAACATGCCTTCAAGCACAGTGGTCAGTGGCGTCGTGCACCGTTAATCTCCGGGAGGACAGAATGGTGTCCTCCCGAGATGTGCTTACGCTACCACGCTGTGGTGCTGAGTCCCTCCGCGCATCCACTCAATTTTAGTCTTTCTACAGTTTTAAAAGCTTAAAACAGCAGTCCGCGCTCAAAGGTGAATAATGTTGACGATTGCGGGCTGTGTGTGGATGCGCATTTGTGCACAAATTTTGTAACTACCTGCTTATTAGTATATTATTGTGCATACTTGTTAACTAATTATTGTATGGGCTGGAGGGCTGATACCCGAGACACAGGATTTATCCTAGTTCAGGCACCAGTCCGCCATATTCCCTATTGAGTCCATGTTAAATTTTATGTAAAATGTATGTAATAATAATTGGCATGAAAAAAAAATCTTAAGGCTTGGCAATATATCACTGTCCACTTCATGACCCTCTCTGTGTTTAATTAAATATGTTTTCTGTATTCTTATCTGAAGGGTTTTCTTATTGGATCTGTTGTTATTTTATTTTGTATTTTATCTTCTATCTACCAGTTAATTACCTAACATTATTTTTATTGCACTTTATTAATAAGCTTCTCCAGTGGTAATTCTTCGGACTTTTTGTGCGATTGGGTAGATTAAAACTCACCTATTAAGTGTAGAACCCGATACGAATAAAGTCAAGGGGATTATGGGGGTATACCCCATGACCCGCCCTCTTCTTCTAATTCCCTTTTATCGTGTTTATTGGGTCACCATTCAACAATCGGTTTAATTGAGAAGGCGACTTATTGTATAAGGAAATGCTGTGTGGAATAACTTCTAATTTTGTTTCTTCCCTTTCCTTGTTTTGGCTTCGTTAAAATGTACGACATATTTTTTTTGTGAGTATCAATGTATGTACACAAAACGTGGTATTGTTTCTTTAGAACTTTCTATGGAATTAGTAAAATTGAAAAAAAGCTGATACAGTATGTCGCGGGTCGTTTCCCGCAGAGCACAAACATTTATGTGTATGAATGAACATAATTTATATTTATTTAAAAAATAATTAGGTAGTTAAGTAAGTTTATCAGTTCTCTAGTGCTCATAGTACAACCTTCGGCTTCGTTTGGGATTAGATGGCTTATTTGTTTTGGGTTATTTAATAAAATATCGTGTAGTACATGACATTTTTTTTTGATGATACCTTGTCCTTCGATTTCGGCCATGGCGACTACATTACCTCCGAGAAACTTGTCGACCACGTGCTCACATGTGACTTACGTAACCAATCTTTTTACGTAGCTGTGTACTTACTTACCTTAAAGCAATCAGTGATCTCTTTATTTACATTGGGTACTTATCTAAGTAAAACACATATTTCGCCAAAATATTTGTAAAGATAAAAATGTTAGATTGTAACGGATACCGTTTTAAAAACTTTCAAAGATACCGCTCTGTTATCAGAAGATGGATGGACGGTGGAGGCTGAGTAATAGAGTTATTGGCATCCCCCGGGCTGCGAACACTGAAATAACATCCCAATTTTTCAAGAGTACAAATGGTACGGTTCGTATAGTGATAATGGATATGTTACATACTGCCAATACAGGCTTTTCGAATGTTCCTTAATCATTATCATCGGCTTGTCGCAGTCCACTGCTGAACATAGGCCTCTCCAGCTGTTCGCCACTTTGGGCAAACATTTGGAGGCATCGCCACGCTGGGCAGTTCCTCTTCCCGGTGGTGCTGTCCGTCATCGGCCTACGGTATTCAGCTACGTCTTCAATAAAGTTATTTCCAGGGTCAAAATACTTACATTATCTAGTCCGTATATTAGATATTTTAGAAAAAATATTAGACACGTATTTTTTGTTTTCTCGATTAAACAAAAAATAACAAAGATAGTGCGGGTGTCCATGGGCGGTGTCGACTGCTTACCATCAGGCATCACATTTGCTCGTCTGCCGCCTCTTGCATAAAAAAAAGGCATAAAAATTTAGGAGTGAGCGTCTTTGACGTCACTTTACATTTTTTACGGCAACAAGCCTATTTATTATACCGCCACCAGTCGGTTGCCAGAGCTCCGAAGGGATGTAAGTGACCCTCTCATATTTTCTCTCCAAGCCACCTTCACCTGCCCGTGGTGCATCCAGCTGAACAACAATGCTCCTTAACGAAACAAATTCAATTACTACACGCGACTTGCCAAATTCAATTTAGCCCCGAGGTTTGGTGCAAATGGGCGGTGGGTCAGTCTGACCCATTGCTGATTGGGTTTCCGTCACTGAGGCCCTTAAAATTATATGTCACGGGCAGGCCAAGGCGCTGTACGCATACGAGATTAGACTAGGATGAAGCCGAATAGAATAACGAGTATGTCTGATGTGGATATTGGGAACGATAAATGGTTTCTTTGAGTCATTTGGATCGTTTGTGTTGTGGTAGATATTTGGAAAATTAGATCAAAGTTTCGTAAGTGATAAAAGTAATTTTTTAAATTTTAAATTAAATTACAATTACAATAATACACAGGCTCGGTGGCTCATTTGGTAGTGACCTCTGCCCTCTGAGCCAAGGGTCGTGGGTTCGATTCCCGTACAGTACAAACATTTGTGTTCATGAACATGTCTGTTTGTATTGGTCTGGGTGTTTTCTATGTATAATATGTATTTATTTACAAAAAAAATGTATCTACGTAAGTTTATCAGTAGTCTAGTACCCATAGTACAAGCTTCGGCTTAGTTTGGGGCTAGGTGGCGCTGTGTGGCCCAGCGTGGCATGACTTGGGTTATTTATTTATAATAGCAACAACACATAAGAATATGCATCAGATTAAAACACAATCGTAACTTGAATCTAATATACTATTAGAAGTTGTATCAATTATATCGGGAAAGCGTTGAGGAATTTTCAAACAATAGAACTCTTTATTGAGTCTACATGAATTCATATCCTACTAATATTATAAACGCGAAAGTTTGTTTGGATAGATGGATGTATGTTTGTTCCACTTTCACGCAAAAACTACTGAACGGATTTCAATGAAACTTTACAGGAATATAGTTTGTACATCAGATTAACACATAGGCTATGTTTTATACGAATATCACGCGGGCAGAGCCGCGGGCAGCAGCTAGTACTTAATAAATATATACGTAATACATTGTATAACTAATGTCTACTATTAATTAGTGTTAAGTCAATCACTAATATCCATCTATTTTGATGTCTTTACTCTTAATAAACAATGCTTACCATAACCCAAAAAACTGCTTAACGATGCAAACAACATACGAATGCCCAAAATACTCCAACGTATTGAAGTGTTGTTATTTTTATTGAAAATATGTTGGGATACCGTAGCCTTTGCTCATTCAGGCCTGAAGTGAAGGGACCGAGGGTCAGTTGGCATCGGCCCAAAGACATATGACTTCTGCTGTGTATAATAACTTAATATGGCGGCTTGTGCGAAGGAATTCCGGACGGTTCATCACGTCCTAGCAGGACAAGGAATGATATTCATAAACGTGAGATTGCAGTTAAGGTACCTAATTATCTTCTGCGTTGGCGGTAGATAGATACCTACTCTTCATTGGACTAGAAAGTTGAGTGAGAACTAGGCAAAGATACACTTGTTGTACAATCTAGGTGGTCTTATAGCTAAAAGCGATCTCTTCCAAACAACGTCTGACTTCGTGGTAGGCAAGTTTTCTATTCGAAACAACAAGGAACAGCAATGACGGTATAAGGGTGTGATTTTTTTTTTAAATTCGGTTTTACGGCTCTGGGTACGTGACAAACAAGAAAAAAAGTTCTTGTTTGTCATACTGGTGTGACAATCTAGTGTGACAACAACAATGAACAAGGGTGAACATTTCTATCTTCAAGTCATAAAGTTATAGTGTGTTCCTGAGAACGCTAGGTCAGTTGCGTTGTAAAACAAACAACTTTAAATTGGTTGTACGGATCTGGACGATAGTAACACTTAAGAAAAAGCCGGCGCGTATAACAAGGGTTTATTTTTGAGTTATACTATCTTACTGGCTCATGAAGTATTACTTCTTCTTATTTATTGGTCACCTTATAAATAAACCTATCAAAAAATAGTTGCTTGTTCTTCTCGTGTCAATAAGCTTGTTGCCTGAATAAATTTGATTACTTAGTCCGTCTTTTATGTTATTAAAAATAAGAGTCACACAGACAGAGACATTTTTTTTGGCATGCCCGCCGTTCGGGGGAGCAGCTCCGGGTATGTAGGACTCATCCCGCCTCGGAAAGATGAAAGTGAGGCGGGAAATACCCACTAACAATACCAGACCCTTCGTCAAGCGACCATAGGAGGCGAAAGGTCATTTGCCGATAACACCGCCAAAATTATACAAATTTTTATTTTTTTTTCTCAAGAAGCTAGATGAGCAATCTTTGTGTGCAATGCAATAAAGTGTACAGTATCTCTTGTGTCGTGAAATCCCAACATTTCGTCAAGATCTACCGTCAAGGAAAGAGTTTGGTTTCAGAAGAAAGTTAGCGGACGCGCAAAATCGTATATTTTAGCAACGTTTCAGAACGCTACGACAAGAATATTGCAAACGATTTCCAACTTTACAAAATAAGAAAACGGTATGGTTTCCCAACTTTTAGAGAACAAACGTCGCCGACGGTCTCAATGACCCATATTTTAAAATCTCAAAACACATCTCTCGAACGACACACTTGTTTCAAAGAAAGTAGACGTTTGCGTATAAAGCATCTACTTCAGCGTAAAACATTTTCATCGGCAACACTTTTAGTCGAGTCCGTTAATATGCGCTCTAATATTTGAAGTTTAAGGTCGAAAATTTCTTGTCGATATGCCTCTAGATCGATAGGATACAAGTGGTTCGTTCAGATCGTGTGTTGCGGCTGATACAAACTTTTCTGAAGGTAACGGAACTTTAAAATTTCTGTTTGCATATGGCGGTTTCTTTGCGTGCTTCATGAACGAGGTTCGAACTGGTAACACGTTATGGGCTTCCGTAAACTTTGCAAATTACGTTCTTTTTGAAGGAAGAAATTTTGCTTTTGATGTGCAGTTAAAGGTGATTGGTGTGGGTTGGCTACATTTTTGGACTATGGTGTATTCATGTTACCGCAATGAGTGTGACTGGTAGAGACGATGTGTTCGCCCTAATACTTTGCGAATCTTTCGAAATTCCGAATATTTGCCAGCTATGAATATGTAAAATATAAAATAAAAGCGGCGATAAAAGCATCGTATACAATACGATGTTTTTATCGCCGACGAACCTTCGCTTGCCAATATATCAGTACTGAGATAAATATAAGAGAAGTGTTCCCGGGCGTGTGAGATATAAAACGGTGACAAAATATCTGTAAGGACAAGAAAACAGATTATGAAAGTAATTTCATGTTTTAGCCTAGGAGTAATTAACTACCATCTAGCTATGTTATGTTGTCTGATATTTATGATATATCTGATATATATTAAGACCTCCGGGTCGTGTTTCTGCCAGTGTGGGTTTCCGGAGCTCGTGGGGGGTTAAGGTTGGGCCGGCATGGCGGTGGCAACTGACAGTTAACTTACCAGTTACTTGCCCGTTGTCAGCACAACTTGGGCTTCTCTGTCGCTTTTCATCAGGCGTAGAGTAGCCATGATGTCGACTTACTATAAAAAAATATAGCTCTGGCAATGAGTGATACCAAAAGGTGACAGAATTATCTTCACGGATGGTTCACAGAATGAGTTGCCAGGCAAGATACTTCTGGATGCTAAGCTGAAACCTGAAGACGTCCCCTAGTCAACACCCATGAGAAGAAATAGAGACATGGTTTGTATTCTTTATCCGCCAGCGCACGGATAAACATTTTGGGATACAGGGTACCCTATATTCTATGAGACCGAATGAGTGAACATAAATTCAAATCGAAACGAGCCGACGATGCTACGGCGTTTTTTAAAATTAGAAATTGAGATTATAACATGAATATTTTATCGCGTATTCTAACAGGAATTGTAAATTTCGCTAAAGATTTTATGTAATGGGACGACAGATAAGCTGTACCTTGTTATGTCTCTTTGTCGGTGGCTTTTATAAAAGGTATTTCTATAAGTGTTGCCGTGGCTGAAGACCGGATGTAATATGAAACTGCTGTAACATTTTGGTACAAAAAGTTTCAAATTTTGGTTTTGTCACCTGTTGTCGCAAAATAACTTATATTTTTCGCGGTCTTGGTCGAAGACGAGTCATCTCCTTATATTAATATCTTGTACTGATGTTCCGTGACAAGGGCACAAGTAATCAGAGCAGACAATATTTTTCCTTCAGCTTAAAAAGTAACACGAAAGCAACATTTTGAGCCGTGTAACATTAAAGTAACATGAGAAGGTCCAAACTAATACAAAATGTAACAAAAGAATCATTCTGGCAACGCTGATTTCTATAGCGGAAACTGTACGACATAAGATACGAGTTATTGACATACTGACCTACGACCTCAGAGTATCTTTTGGCACGCAGCCGAAATCGGATCTAACGCCGCCCTTATACAAAAAAATCCGTTCTGGTGGATAATTTGAAAATAACCGAAGCAACGTTGGGCGACACAACGTCATCTAGTCAACGTCATCTATGTAATCCCAAACTAAGCTATAGCTTGTACTTTTTTTATAAATATCAAATAACATCACATATATTGCTCCGATCCCAAAGTTAGTAGCTTAAGCACTTGTGTTATGAGTATCAGAACAACGAAGGTACCACAAATATTATACTTAAATACAAATATAAACACCCAGACACGGAACAAACACAAATGTTCATCACACGAATGTTTCTCCCGGGTGGGGTTTCTACCAAATGAGCCATCAAACCAGTCAAACTACAGTACTATCGGTGCCTATACATAAAGTTATACTATACATATTATTGTACTTACTAAAATAAATAGTACATATTATACATAGTAAACACTCAGACCAGTACAAAGAGACATCTTCATGCACACAAATTTTTGTACTGTGCGGGATCGCACCAGGGACCATTTATTTGTGTCAAAGGCAGCGTTTAATAAACCAAACAGATTATCCCAAAAAAACTTAAGTACCCGACTGTGTTTCTGTGTAACTGGTAAATAATGTCCTATAACAACAGAATATAGCAGTAGACACCCATTCTTAAAAGTCAGCCGTCTGGGCAATAGATTGGAGTAATCTGCAATGCAATAGGTATGTGCTCTCAGTTCAATTGACTAAGCCTCAATTTATATAATGGGTCCCGACTGCTACATACATACGTGTTGCTATTTTAGGGTTTTTATTTCCATAATACACAGAAACGATATAGGGTATTTTAGTGTTTTAAATTAGGTACCTTATACATTTTTGTTGACATTATTGTTTCATTCATACAAATATCTCGTGTCATTGCAAAGATTGGTTGACTTCACGCGTTAAGAGCATACATACATACAGAACCCGACGTAATTAGCCGTAATTACGTCGGATTCTGTATGTATGTATGCTCTTAACGCGTGTCACGTGATGATGGTTATGATGACTAGTTTGTGCCGACAAACTAGTCATCATAACCATCATAAGCCTGCATCAGTCCACTGCTGGGCATAGGCCTCTCCCAATATTCGCCACTTTCATCGATCCTGGGCTTCTCGCATCCAGCAATTGCCGGCCGTCCTGCGCAAATCGTCACTCCACCTGGCCTGAGGGCGTCCTACACTACGTTTGCCGAGACGCGGTCTCCACTCCAGAACTCCTTTACCCCAACGGTTATCGGTCTAACGGTGTCGGTCGGTCGCAAACTAGCAAGTTCTTGTAAGTATGTAATTGTCTACGATATTAACTAGTCCTAAGATGTCTAGAATGAAATATAAAGCCTATGATTCTTTATCTTCGTTATATTTACAATTCTTAACAAATTTGTTTTCTCTAATACTCCTCTGTACCGAATTCAATTAAATATTGTATGTTTTTATTGTTTTAGGTACTCGTAAGGGGCAGTGGTCGTGTGGGTCCCTAAGTACCCACGATTCGATATTTACGTTACATTTTTATTCAACAGAACATTGTGATTTTTCTAGTAGCTATGTACCTATTATATACTTACTATAGACATGCTCTTTTTCATTTTGTCGCGATATGCTATAAAACGTTCCGTTTTATGTTTGCAACATCTGCTACTTTAGATATTTTATAGGGCAAATTTTATTGAGTGATTACCATAAATGCAATAATTGTGATATTTTAAGTAAAATATCTTTAGTTATCGTCATCAGTCCATAGCAGGCCACTGTGGACAATGGACATAGACCTCTCTAGTTGTTCGCCACTTTGATCAAACATCTGGAGGCTTTGCTCATAATCGCCACGTTGGGTGGGCGGGTTGGCAATCGCAGGGCGTAGCTTCTCACCCGGTGACGCTGCTGCCCGTCACCGGCATGTGGTGTTTAGCTACGCTTTCAATCGTGATGATTATACCGCTAGTCGGTTGCCAGAGCCACGTTTGTTATTCGGCAGGATGCACCACGGGGAGGTGAGGGTGGCTTGAACCGAAAAGATGATATGTCGCTCCTTATCAAATTATCAAAACTCCATATATTGAAATATACGCATATTAAAATATTAGAAGCCGACTTTTTGAATGTGATTTTCGTAAATTCATGCCTTGATCCCGCGTCGTGTATCTTAATCCACCGTGAACGCTCCGGGCCTAACCTCTTATGTCCCGCGACCCCAATTAATAAATACGCCGAAATCCGTTCTTCAGTTGTATCCTTCCAAGTTTCAAGAGCTGTACCGAAATCACTTCACCGGCGTTGCTAACGATATAATTTTTGTCAATAGGTATAAGTAGGTTTTTGCTGTAGAATTTTTACAGAAATTTGTTACGTCATACCCCTGTATCATAGGTATGTGTGTTGCATGTTGTACCTCTAATTAAGTCACGTATACTATAAACACTTTTGCTTTAACCAAGTGGACAGGTGTACAATATAAGCAGTGTAACAGTATGGTACATTGTGATATAAGCGATAGGATCGCCTACATTGTACTACTATATATCTGTATAACACCTCTTTCCTGTACATGTTTTATTTTTGGTGCAATAAAGAGTACCTATCTATCTATCTATATCGGGAAATGAAATAAACGGCCAGAAACCACCGCATTGTTTTATTCTACACTCTAATAATACAATAGTTTGTTTGGATAGTAAGACTTCATAGTAGGTAATATAATGTATGTCATAAATCAAAATGACGCATAGGAAAAAAAAATTATGCTATTATCATTTCAAGTATCACCGATATAGGTACATGCGTATAATTATAACGTATATGGATATAGTTAACAAATTAATAACTGTCAGTCGCTACCGCCATACGAAAATCGCCAATCGCCTACCGAAGTCACCATGGGTACAAATCGATTCAGAAGGATGAAAGCTTAATAAGTTCCTGCTCTTATAACACCTACGGAAGAGAATGGGTCGCTGAATAGTTTTCATTTCCGTTACCGCATGAAAATTCATGTCAATCCAGGAATGTGTGCCTGGTATTTGTTTGAAAATGCTTCTCTGTAATGAGTCTCACTGTGTAGGTACGCTAAATATCGCTCTAGAATCGGGTCGGACGTACCTAACGGTCTAATTAGTTTAATCATCGCCAAGGGCAAGAAGGTTTGCGGATAATTGAGTTAAATTTTCATAACCATCAACTAATTTTGTAAGACCGACGGAGAGTGCGTTAACTTGTCCCTTTTGGCCGAAAATTAAATATTACTGAAGACGAACTCTGAGGAAATGAAGAGACGCTGTTATTAAAAATGAAATATTACTTAACCTTCCCACTCCTGTTAGATAATATAACTGACAGAATTAAAAGATCAGGAAGTCTGGGCGAAATGTTTCGGTTAGCAACCGGTGTGAACGATTGGACATTAGAGGATAATGAATTGAGGACAATGATGATTGAAGGCATAGATTGATTGAATGAGTGGTATAGATACGAGCTTAGGTTTCATCATCAGTCTGCAAACGTCCAGTCTGGACATAAGCCTTCCCCTATGAATCGTTATTTGGTGGGATTTGAACACCCTTGGCAAGCGGGTTGATGACCACATTAAATTACATTGGTAAACGCTGGTGCCCGATTCCTGCTATTCCCTTTGTCGTCTTCTACGATACTCGCGATGAAATGGGAGGAGTGAGGGTTTAATACCCATTTTTATTAACAGCCTAAGGGTCTCTTAAATCAGACAAGCCGCGTTCAGTAACTGAAAAAATTATAATATAAAAAGAATCTTAACTAATATTATAAAGCTGAAGAGTTTGTTTGTTTGAACGCGCTAATCTCAGGAACTACTGGTCCGAATTGAAAAAATCTTATATAACATTACGTTGCAACTATTAGGAGCGAAGAAATAATGGAAAATGTAAAAAAAACGGGGAAAAACTGACTATTCCACGCGGACGAAGTCGCGAGCACAGCTAGTATTTAATAAGCAGTAAGAAGTGTCTCTTCAGAAAATTACACTTCCTTTACCTTAAGCTCGTCTGGAAGATACCGCTTACTAGCGATAAGACCGCCTATATTGTACCATAGCTCTCTGTAATGCCTTTTCTGTAAATGTTTGTATTTTTTTGCTATCAAGAATATCTATCTATCTATAGTAGGAATAAAATTGTATTAAGGAGTTTCCTTTAGGTCTACCTCTATAACATTTTTCTTTCCTTTAATAAAGTATAGTATTAGAAACGAAATCGTGTCCCGCGAGTGCACTAGACGCTCCTGCGCTTAGTACAGTCAACGTCGGATTTACGCGTTAGCAAAATGAACGCGCAAAATTGTAAAGAACAACAAATAACGCAAGACATACATGACACCCTGGGCTACCCTGGGCTATGATTTAATATTGAATGCAATAAATTAAAAGGAATTAAACTACCACTGGATTCGGTGCATTCCGCCTCTATCAAGAAGAACCGGCAAGAAACTCTACAGTAGATCTTTTCAATGCCAATTTTTCTTACAATATTTGTCACGGGACATCATTCATATTTCATTAAAATTATATAAAATACACACAAAGTAAAATTCAGAAGCTATACAATGCAAAAAGTGTTCACTTGGAAGCAGCCGTTTGGGATATTTTGTCGTCCAGGAAGTCCTCAACTTTGTAGTAGCCCCCTTTTATGAGAATACATACAGGCAATTTTAGCAAGACTAACGAATAGCATTTTTATGTTAGCATATTAACAACTATTGCGGTCGACAGTACTAGACCTGACCCAAATTGCACGTTTCAGCTTCACAGTGCCGGTGTCTCATGTTGGGAATTAATTCTGTGACATAAATTCGTGTAAACAGCAGCCGTTGCTCCCGAACTTGGCTGATGCGCGCCCGTGCGCTTACACATTCATTATTGCCCTATTTGTGAAAGCATTTTCATTGTTAATATCAACATTAGCATTCAGCGTGTCGTACGTTTAATTTTTGTCGCCTTCAATTCGAGATTCCTTTTTATGTACTTAGTAGGTAGCTTAGTATTATGGTGTCCCGTCGCCTATGGAAAGCGAAAGAGAGGCCCAAGTCGCAATGGCAACGGACATGTCTCCAAATCAATGAGTTATCCGTTGCCACTAGGGTGCATCCACATCTGATGAATACGCCCGCGAATGCACAGCTCTGGACTGGCTCGCTAGCGGCGCATATTTATCATGCGCATGAACTGCGCAGGACTAAAAAATAAATGCACCAACAATGCTTGCGCGCAGTTTGCGGACAGCTCGCGAAGTCGCTCGCGAGCCGCGCATTCGTCAGATGTGGACGCACCCTTAGTAAGCACGGGTCGCTATGGTCCCGTATCGTATCAGTAGAATATAATGATTCCGAAACCGAATCCGAATTCAATTCACGGGTGTTTTGCCGAGTACCAGTTGCCAGCTAGGCCGGTAGAACCTACCAACTGCTGAGAAGCTTCAAGAAAAAGGCCTTCTTGGGTTGACTCTTACAACACACACGGAACGATGATTTGTATTCTTTTCAGGCTGATACTTAAAATTTCTAGAGAAAAAATCCTGATATGTACTATTTTTATCTAAACCGATAACTCTTGGCTTCAAAGCAGCATATGCAAGTGCAAGTGCATATTCTAGACCATCGAAGCTGTCATATTCAGGTAAACGAGTAAACTTTCCTGCATATAATGCATTGCGACGTTCGTTCAACCAACACCTGTTAACACGGCATAATGTTTGTCATTTGTAATAAGTAGTTTCCTGGATACATTTTCATTATACATGTTTTCAGTATACTTATGCTAAATTGCATTGTATGACAATCATCTTCAAAATACTGACCTTTGAGGACTCGAGCAGAATTAAGCCATACGACATGATGATGATCTTCAAAATGATCTGTAGGTTTTGTAGAAATAATTACAATCTAATCAGTTTGAATAACTGAAAACGTCTAAAAATAACATTACGTGATCAAATAATCAAAATTCAGCTGCCAACTGTCTGACAGGTGTGTCAAACCTTCTCATATTTTATCCATTTGATTTTGACAGCTTATTGTTATAAATTGATTTCATCACTACTACTTTATGTACTCTTTCCGAGATTTTATACAGGTCAACGACACTTGCTTACTACAACTGAGACTTCTTCGAAAAATGAGCATGCGGCGAATGGCGTCCGAGAATCGTAAAGGGAAAAGTTGAAATGACCTATAAATTTTGACACTTGACTGGCAAGTTATAAAGTAACTTTATGAAACTTAAAAAAGTAAGAAGAGTGTTTCAAAAGCGTCGCTGTCACATAAATTGAATGGAACATTGATTTAAAGCCAATTTAACTTGGTTGCAGAAGAACGCCCATTTATTCCCAATAGAACTATTGCATCTTAATCTTTTCTATTCATTAAGAAGGATTGATAGAGATTAAAGTCGTAAGTTCTATCCATTTTTAATCATAGCCAACTGGAACGGTTACCTATCAGAGTTCGATAGCACCCCTTTCATTTTAAATCGGTCAATTTTCCAACTAGTATAGGATCTCGCTATACAAGTATCTTCACCGAGATGTTTATTTGATGAAACTTATTTAATTAAATACGTCACTAAATAATACATTGCATATGGGTTACTTATCAAATTTCAGTTCAGAGCATGATTTGCTGGATGGGAGAAGCATGTTCAACATTTCACCGATTTGATTATAACATAAACTCTGTACCAACCGAAAGTATGAAGCCCATAGAATATGCAAACGTTAGGTTGCCTTTTTCGGTCACAACTCTCGGGTAGCCGGGTATAAGCAGGTAAATCGATACTAGCATTTTGCACAGGTCTGATTAATTCAGTCAATTATTAAGCAATCAACAGCCCTGGCCGTCCACTGCTGAATGTAGGCCTCTTTTAATTCGCGCCACATTTCTCTATCCCAGGCTTCCCCCATCCAGAAAATCATACCCTGGACTAAAATGTGATAGGCAACCCAAATGCATTATATTTCTTGACGCATTTAATTAATATGATAAAAATATGAAATAAGTTTCAACAAATAAACATCTTGATGAAGTTTGTTGTATAGCGGGATCTTTGACTAAACCTCTCAGTTCAGTAAATTGAAGTGAGATAGGCTGTGGTATACTTCTTTATTGCTTAGTACACTACACAGGTGATTTCGGACTCAATAACACTGACCTGAAATAAGTTCTTGATTCTCAAAAAATATTGAAAAAATCGACATTTTGTAAACGGTAGATTATAATGTAAATGTGTGTGCTAAATAAACGTTCTTCTATTCCATTCTATTTTGTCAGTTTGACGAAGATATTAGATAGTGGCTATCCAGTATTATGCATCTTCTTCTTTTTCAAATGCCTCCCAAGAGCTGGAACAGTCATCTCCTCATAGTTGGCTTTGTCCTACGCCTACAGAATAGCTCCGACTATTTACTGTCTGAAGCCGAATTCTTTCATCATCATCATCAGCAGCCGTCCACTGCTGGACAGCTTAACAATGGGAACGAAATTGGGTCTCCCAATTACCCAATTTGGTTCCCATTGTTAAGCTACGAACTGATTAAAATGCATTTATTTGACTTAGTTTGTTCCCAAACCTCTATTATACTCTTTGCTATCTAAATGTATCCGATGTTCGTTCAAGTAGCGTTATTTTAATTTATTTCCTATAATTTAGCGTTACGTGGTTGGATTGCAGCCAAGAGCGAGGCAAAGTCTGCTCCTTATTTGGGTGAAGAAAAATTTATATCCCCTTCCTATTTAATGTTGGAAGCTAAGTTAAAGTTTGGTGCTATACTAAATCCCAACGGAGTACATTATTTTTGTGTTGTCCTATAAAATGGACTAAGAATGTGAGGGTATTTTATGTCTTGGTTGCTCAATATTGTCGAATTTTGGTATCATTTTATAAAGTCAGTAAGTCGTACTTTATCTTTTAGTCCCCTGTTGTATAAGAAACTATGTACTAATTTGTAATGATAATGCTACATCACGGCCTATGTAAGAGATAAGATTGAAATTGCTTACCTCCTACACTTTCTTCCGTCATAATATACGTAACTAGCTGTGCCCGCGACTTCGTCCGCGTGGATTGGAATTTCATCCCCTATTTTATCCCCTTGGGGGTAAGATTGATCAAAATCCTTTCTTAGCGCTGCCTACGTTATAACATCTACCTGCATGCCAAATTTCAGCCTGATCCGTCCAGTGGTTTGGGCTGTGCGTTGATAGATCACTATGGCAGTCAGTCAGTCACCTTTGAGTTTTATATATTTAAAAGAATAAAAGAAGAGAATGAAGAAGATAAAAGAAAGATATAGGAGTATGAGAAAAAATACCCTGTGGTTTACGGATTTAGAATAGGACGTCCCAACTCATCTAGTGGGTGTCGTCAGATGACGACTAAAGAATATCAGGAAACAGGCAGCATTTACTCGGGTACAAATAAAATCTACTGCGGTATGTTCAACAGTTGACGTTTATAGCCTGAAGATAGTACTGCGTAGCTGGATTTAAACTGGCCAGTTCATTCATTGTGCCACCGACGCTCTCAATCAAGTACCTATTGACCTAACTTTTTACTGTTTGAAAAACCATTATAGCGGTCTGCGGTCTCATACTTAGCTTGTTCTATACCGGCTCGTACTATGTACCGAGAAAGTTTTTCCCTGCTCAATTTACCGTATTCGCGTGTTTGAATAGGTAACTTAGAAGTGATGATAAATGGGCCAAGTTTCTGTGTGTACTAATAGAACATTGCGTAAAGTTTTGTTAAGAAATTCACGAGTAGAATTTTTGATATGAATCCTTTTCAGTGTTCATTAATCATGGTTCAATTTCTATAACTTTTAAAGTAGGTTTCAAGTTATATTCTATCGCTCATGCAAATTATAACCCTGGTCGGTAGAAGTTATAGTCTATTATGTATGAACTTGGACTTTTCAGGAGGGTATAGGTAATTTGTATAGACTTTTCAATCACCTCTAGGTATAGAGAATGCCTTTTCTAAGTAACGTACTGTTATTGCTATCTTACATTTTATCTATCTGTTAAACTTTATCTGACAAATCAGACATAATTATCATATATCATAATACATAATTATCAATATTCATAGTACATTTTTGTTCATTTTAGGATAATTAGTAATTTTTTTTATGCATTCTTTACTGCAGTTTAACTCTGTATATTAAGTCTCGGGTGTACGATAGAGAGAGAGAGAGATCTAGAAAAAGACATTACGCATTACACAAATGGTATGCCAATAGGTTTGTTCTGCGGCGGACTCCGTTTGAAAAGTTTTACCTAATAATAAAAATACAATCAGTATCTTAAAAATACAGACAAATAAAGTAGGAACAAACAAACAGTATTTTTGTCTGTCTTTATTATGTCTGATCTTGGTCTGATTAGAGTTAAGAGTGAAAGCAAACTTGTATTGCGTAGTTCTTTTATCAAATTTTATATTTTTTTTCTTTGATGGCTTTATCATATTCTCGAATAAGGTATTTTTGATTACAACCAAATCGATTTAGAAACTCTATAATTTGCTAGCGGACGGGACTGGGGGCGTCTAGGGATGTAAGATTTTTGTATATTCTATGAAACTGTGACTATAATCAAACCTATAAATGGCTATTTTATTCATGTATAAATGTTTATTTATGAGATTGTGTCATGAAAAGCAGTATTTTCATCATCATCGTCAGCCTGTTACAGTCCACTGCTGGACATAGGTCTCGTCAGGTGTTTGCCACTTTGGGAAAACACCTGGAGATTATACCCATAATCGCCAAGCTGGGCAGGCGGGTTGGCGATCGCAGGGCGTAGCTTCTCGCTCCGGTGACGCTGCTGCCCGTCGTCGGCCTGTGGTATTTAGCTACGCCTTCGATCGTGCTGGTAATACCGCCACCAGTCACTTTCCAGAGCCTCGTTCGTTATTCAGCAGGATGCACCACGGGCAGGTGACTTTCACTCCAAGCCACCCGCTTGGAGTGAAAAGATGATAGGTCGCTCCCATACATCCCTTCCATTCCCTTATATCCCTTTCCATTTGCGGTAATAGATTGCTGTTTTTGGCACCCAATGTATGACGATCCTAGCCCATCTACCCTCTTTCATTCTGCACACATGGCCTGTATTTTTACAGTTAATCTTTTAACGATTTCGAATTAAATGAATACGCCTTTAATAATTGCCTTTGTGTGGCAACCCTATTTCCGTTTGTAATCCGAAGCACTTCAGTACAAACGAGTCTTGTATAATTTTGTGTAAACAATTTACGAATACAAATAATTCTCAATATTTTTTCTATTCGGTGAAATACTCGCCTTTCTTATTGGCGACTTGATAAGAGTAAAACAACAAAGTCGAGTTCAAATGAACGCAATTCCAGGAATTTAAAAAGATTAAGATTGTGTATTCAAATTCAAGCGAATTACTGCCAATTTAATCAAGTCGGCCAAGATGGGATACATCTATTTCTATGGCTTTTTCTTGATTTGACGCAGCAAGCTTTTGTCATTCAATTTGCGTTGTAAACTCCCTCTCAAGTAGTGCTACGAATAATTCGAGTCTGTAATTATGTTACTTTAGTGGTTTATTTATTAGTATTTCAAGTAGCCTTTCATAGAGTGTTTTGTGTACATCGGATCTTTTCAACGGAGCGTGAAGCGGCATTTCTGGAGACCGTCCATAGTATGATACATCTTCGTTGTATTAATTAAGCCTGGTGGATCGCTTACATTTTTCGTTATCGTCTTATTACATGCATACATTAGGTAGCATCCAGGATTGTTTGGGAAGCAATTAAAAAAAAAGTATCAACAACAAAATGAACAGCATGACTGCAATTGGTTTCCTTCGGTACTAGGAATACTACGCGGTGAAAAAAACTACGTATGTTTCTTAGAATATCAAGCAAGACTCGAACAACCGACAAGGAATTGGACCAAGACCCTTTACATTTTTCGTGCTTTACGTAGGTGATTCATTGCACAATGCACTAACAAAATGTCAGTCTACATATTGTAGAAAAGATCTCATGATGACCTTAAAGTCGTAAGACCCAGACTTCCAGACACAAAGATAAAACTATGGGATCACATGAGGACTTTGGGCCTTAGGCCTAAAACTAAGTTAAGCGGGTGCCCGCGTAACATAGTCTTAGGGAAAACGACATGTTATTGCCATCGACACGACAAGAAGAAGAAGGGTAAACTATAGCTTAAATTCTTATATAACCCAAGACAATGCATGCCACGCTGGGCCACACAGAGCCATCTGGCCCCAAACTAAGCCGAAGCTTGCAAGCCGAAGATGGGTACTAGACAACTGATAAATATACTTAGATACATTTTTTTTTGTAAATAAATACATATTATACTTAGAAAACACCCATACCAATACAAACAAACATGTTCATGCACACAAGTGTTTGTAATGTGTGGGGATTGAACCTGGCTCAGAAGGCAGAGGTCAATTGAGCCACCGAGCCAGTCAGTTCTTAAGGGGCCTTTTGGCTTAAGAAGCGCATGTGAACAAGACGGTCTAAGACTCTATTATATCGAGAGAGAACTCGTATTGACAGGAAATCCCGATTCGAGTCTCTCACATCCCTAATTTCGACGGAGCGACGTACGATTCCTCGCTTATAACGCTTGAGCTCCCTTCCAGATCCCCAGTTATTTTAAACTTTCAACCTTCAGTTCTCGTAATACGTTTGCTTTATGTTTGAATACCGGTTAGTTGTCTCACAATTTCATATTTGAACTGCAATAAGAAACTATTATTCAGCCAGTG
Source organism: Conogethes punctiferalis (assembly GCA_031163375.1). Classification (NCBI taxonomy): domain Eukaryota; kingdom Metazoa; phylum Arthropoda; class Insecta; order Lepidoptera; family Crambidae; genus Conogethes; species Conogethes punctiferalis. The sequence continues at coordinate 9,173,671 of CM062086.1, read as the reverse complement.
AAAGCAATTTTCTACTGTTATTATTTTTTAAATGGCACTTTTATTTTAGAAACTTATTGATAGCTATTGAATGGTAGGAAGTGGAACTAAATGAAACAGATTTAGAAGTAAACAACAAATAAATTGAACTTTGCTACTGTGGCGGTAGAAATATTTTCATTTAGATTCATTGCTATTTATCAGCTAAATTACGAGTGGTTTCTGGATCTGGAATAGGACTGCTTTAAACCTATTTATGTCCAGCAGTGGACGTTTGCAGGCTGCGGCTGATGATGATGAACCAGATACTGAGGAGATGTAAAATGTGTATAAATTCCGAACACCTACGATTTGGGAGCCTTCAAGAAACGAGCGTACCTACTCTTAGCGTCAGCATAGATTTGGCACAGTAGGTCACAGCTGACGCACATACACATTAGTATAATATAAGTAAATAATAAATCAATAAATGACGCTCTTGATGATTGCACTACCTACTGGCTGTTTCATTTGTCGTCTCCCTGCTCAAGAGCCAAATTGGTGATCCCGGCGTGATTCTCCGTGATCGCACATTTGAATCGGCCTTCCACAAGCGGATCTCACTGATTGAAATTGTAAGAGGCGCATATTCACGGGAATCCTTCACAATAAGGCAAAACCTAAGTACAGCAGCCGGTAGTGCAATAATCAAATATTACAAATTCGTATATTTGGCGAACTTGGTTTCGCAATGGGAAGACCGTTCTCGTCAGAATCGGAGACGACCCGAAGGTTCTTAGTTCGATTACAAGTTTGTCATGTTCGGAAACGAGATTACCGAAACTGTGTCTGGTGTTGGTGGACCGGAGACGTTCCAAAATTCTCACATGGTTAAGTATCTACATAAGTACGGCCTATTAGGTAGGTATATTTCATATTGTTTTAAGGGCTCAGTCAGTGTGGATGTTCATAACGTGTGTTGTGAACGTGACGTATGGAATATATGTTTAATACGTGATTCCTGCTAATTGATACAGGGAAATCAGTAGGTAGGTAGTAGGCCATGCATCCCTCGACGCCTTCATTGGCTCGTACATAGGTACCTAATACTCGTACAGTGCTATCATTATATAGGTAATTATTAAGGCCAATGTCCAGCAGTGGACGTTTGCAGGCTGCGGCTGATGATGATGAATCAGATACTGAGGATTTGGCCTTAATAATTACCTATACTAATTAATGTAATCAAGTGTATACGCTGTTGATTTCTAATAAATAAATAAAAATAAAAATAAATAAAATTATACCGGGGATAAAAAGAGACAATTGTATATTTATCCCATCTGGCGTTTCAACCCGTGTGTTTATTTATTAGGCAAGGGGATTTTTTCAATATTTACAGCGGAGGCACCCTCGCTTTGTGATCTCGTACGAAATAACTCTCATTCAGACAAAAGCCGGGAAGGATTTCAGCTTTGTATTATTTAAATGCTTTTATACGATGCCTTGTGGATGCTTCGGTTATTGAATTCCAGTGAAACGTTCTTCGCAAATGGTCCGTTACGATGCTAAAATGGTGATTGTTGTTTTTTAGCTGAGTAACTGGCTGATAATATCTTGGGCCTCAATTTTTTTTATCTGTTTTGAAGGTCGAATATTTTATCCAGCTTCCTGTCTTATTACACGTTTTAACAATAGCTGTTAAGCTGAGTATAGACTAGACTTTTTTTATAATATCCGGACTCTATCTCGCGTGTAAAGTTCATGGTAGTCTAGACAAGGACGGATAGCTTTTACGTCCTAGGGTCATGTCAATTTTTTTTTGCTCAGCAGTCAGCTCATGGCATTTGACTGCTTTGTCCAGTGAACATTTTCACTTTGTAAAATATTTTTAACAGACTTCATAAAAAATCCAAGTAACTCACTCGTAATATATCAAGTTGGTTATATATTACCATTTGTAGACTACCTCTACCGAACTAGTAGAAGTTTTATATTATTAGCTGAAATATGCCTATTATTAAATATGTTCCTAAAGATAGCTGTATTTTACATTTCACCGTTTAATGAACATATAACATGTCAATCCAAAATATGAAGCAAGGAATATGGAAACGTTAGGTTGACGTGGTTGACTATTACATCAATACAATTGTCAAAACGGTCATTCTATTTCCCCTCTTTTCTTAAACTGGCGGGTTTTCCCAGTCACTTACAGTTTGAATGTTTGTGTAGGACTGAATTGTCACATATCTATTTGAACTCACAATAATGGACCAATTCAGCTTAAAGCATCCACTTGTGTATGTCGCAAATGTAACAAGGGCCTCTTACGATATTTACTTAACATCATTCTGGTATTGAACGCGATTGTACCTTACAGCCCCCTTATTCAGAACTACGGAAACATATGCGTATTCGATTGGATTCTGTACTTTGTCTTTTCCTAAACTAAACTATTGTCTGTATAGTGATAAAACATAAATAGTTATTGAAAACATGTTGTTTTTGTAGTACATATTCTGAAAATGGTGAGCTGGATGCGCTAGTATATATATCTGCATTGCTAAGGAATGATTTGTCACTATGATATGGGTTACACATAAATCGTATTTGACGGAAATAAGAAACGCAATCGCCAACCCGCTTGCCAAGCGTGGCGACAATGGGTTAAGCCTCCAGATGTTTGACCAAAGTGCCGAACAACTATAGCATGATGATGAAGAAAAGCAAAATTCCAGTATTATGAAACACACGTGTGCTATTCCTTTACTCTCTGTAGATTCAGTAAACAAGATCCAATTGGTTCTATTGAGAACTTTTTCCCAATAAATCTATTTTAAAAACTACTTACGTTTCAAATTGCATCTACTGCATTTACTTAGAAAATGACTAGATCCATATTGGTTCTTATGCAACACACGTGACACACGGTGCTATTGCTAAGCCGTTTATTAAATCAACGCTGAATACAGCAGCTGGCACAAGCCAAAACGACTCGAAGACCGCATCCTTCCGAGCTTTAAATTAAAACGACAAAAGTGATTGTGAGATTCAATTCTCGACCTTGCATATTTAACGCTCAAATTTTGGTGGCACCAACATCACTACTCACGTTCTCGCGTACCAAAATACGTGCATTATGAAGCACCCCCGCAGAAACTTCGTTCAGCCACCAAATGAACTCTGCATAATAACTTAGAATTTTCCTTAAGTAGTATGAATTAATCAGCCTGCGACTTGCTCTATCTAATAAACTTGCCCCATAGGACGTGAGGTGAATACCTGCAACTACTCAGATTCTTTGTACGCGTAGTTAAATGGTTAATTGGATAGGTGAATATGCTTATTGTATGTTTCGATGATTGATATAATTCATTTCGTTATTGCCAGTGTTTCTGCTTGATAGTCACACCCCATGTCATCTTGTGGTGCCGTAGAAGACGGATAAGGCAAAATCAGGAAATGGGCAACAGCATTTGATTATCTCTCTCCAATAGTTTACCACTTTGATGGAATGCGCTCGCCATGGTAGCAACAATCTGCTAATAAGGTTGTCTACTTAGGTAAAAATATTAGGAACATTTTACTAGTACACTCCTTTTTTTATTTTTTTTTCCACCGGAGAAAATGCTCTTAGGCATACCCGCCGCTCAGGGGAGCGGAGGGTTAATAAAAATAAATATAAAATAAATAAAATAATTTATTTTTGCAAGTAGATTTACAAGTAAATTCTTTTGCACGTCAAACTTTTTTTCCCTACTAGCACTTCGACGTGATAAGGATGAGGCCTGATGAGAAGAAGTGCCGCAAGAAACTCATCAATTTTGGCTTTTTTCAAAAATATACATAATCATTATACTGTTGATGTCATACATTAATACAATATTTGTTAAGTGCAGGCGAGCAGCTCATTATGTCCATGTAATATTATCGTCTAGGAAGTCTTGTATTTTATAATATCCTTTTTTCATAAGACATGACTTAATATGAGACTTAAACCTATGTATTGGTAATTCAACAATATTCTGTGGTACTTTGTTAAAGAATTTTACACTTAGCCCAGCAAACGAATTGCCAGTCTTATGCAGCCTGAGATTTGGAACAGCAAGTTTGTTCTTGTTTCTCGTGTTAAATTTATGGCAATCAGCATTTCTTTTGTAAAGATGAATATTCTTTCGTACGTGCACAATACAGTCAAATATGTATTGTGATACTACAGTCAAAACATTAATTTCTTTAAATAATTCTCTAAGTGAAGCACGCGAGTTAAGTCCATACAAGAAACGAATGGCCCTCTTCTGCAACACAAAAATGGTTTGGATATCAGCAGCTGATCCCCACAGAAGCAGACCATACGCCATGATACTATGGAAATAACTAAAATAAACAAGTCTTGCTGTTTCAATGTTATGTGGGACTCATTCCGCCTCGGAAGGATGGAAGTGAGGCGGGAAATACCCACTAAAAACACCGGTCCCTCCGTCACGCGCACAATGGGTGGGGCTATGGGACCTTTAGACCAACACTGTCATGGCATCACTAGCGCTGCCCGCCTTAAGCAGGCCCAACAGGCAACTAGTACACTCCTGGCTCAATTTCGCCTACAGTGGCCAATCTCTAAGCACACGTCGTACACAGGAGATATTATTATAATGTATGTTCTTTCGTCTTTCTTGCTTTGACTACCTAGTTTTTCGATACGAGGAGGCCTACCAGTTTCCTAATTCCGGGCGGTCACTAAGTGATTTATTGACAGAGACCCTCAAATCCGCTTTATGGCACTTAAATAAGCACGGGGCATCACACAAACATCGCCTTAATCATCGTGCAAGAACGTATAACTAACAAGCATTGCGCCATTTTTGCCGCTTAACGGCCAAAGTTCAGCAGTAAGAGGACGGTGGGCGTTAGTTACTGAACGACTATTCCACCAAATTGGCCCTTGCTAACATTCTTGCGGCTTCAAAGTACTTAGCATAATTTTATTGGCAAGTAGGTACATAAATGGGCCACTCCTAGCTACCTAGTGCAGTAAGGACTTGGCCTCTCACATGACAATTACCTAAATATGAGATTCAGGCTAAGGCTACTGTGGAACTCTTTGCCGCGTTTCACGAAAAATCTAATCTTTCGAGATATAATCGTTCAAGGCGAGAATGAACCGCTTTTTGCTGAGGACGCTCGCTTCGTCGTAGACTGCGATATCGCTCACCATCACGTGAAATGCAGTCAAGCGTAAACTCATTTCTAATTTTAAAAAGTATTTACAAAATTTTACTTTGTAATTTATATTGAATGGGTAGTAGTTGTAGTACCTGCGCATTTTGATTACAAACATCAGTATGCTTACGTGTTAACAATCGTTGAATAAACATATACCAAAACAACATTTGCCGATCATAGAAGATTTGGAAGATTTGAAATACCAGTTTGGTGTGGACCAAACCTGAATTCCGAAAACAGCTTTATTCTTTAAGTTAATTTGTGTCAAATAAAGTCGGTAAAATACAATCCACCTAAAGTCATTGGTCGTCAAAATACAAGAGCGTATTTTGCAGATAATTTTCCATCTCATGAATAAACTGAGTGTTAGAGAATTTCCACGATATTTAATGTGGTCGACGAATACCAGCTAAAGTATTTCGGAATGAGGAGTCTTTGCAATGGTCATTCGCATTGCTTGTACTATGTGAAGCTTTCGGCATTTCTGAGTGGAATATTGAGTTATTTACCTGTAGCTGCAAACAATTTGTTTAGAATGATGCTACGAAATTTCTGAAAGGGAAATCTTTGTTGAAAATGTTTGTAGATTTTGGCGTGGAAATGATTTCCCGGGTTAGTACAAGAAAATGTCACTAGCGTAAAGCAGGGTCGTGTAATGGTTCCAAAGTTTTGCCATATATGCTGCTGTCGTGATGAATGATTGCGAAATAAATAGTAATAAATTACCCAAGACATGCCACGCTGGGCCACACAGCGCTATCTAGCCCCAAACTAAGCCGAAGCTTGTACTATGGATACTAGACAACTGATAAACTTACTTAGACACATTTTTATTTGTAAATAAATACATATAATACATAGAAAACACCCAGACCAATACAAACAGACATGATCATGCACACATATGTTTGTAATGATGATGAAATTGTGAAAAGTATTTCATTATACGAGTATTCATATTTTAAATAATTTCCTTAAACATTATGGATTTTCAAAGTTAATTTTCAATTTCTAACTATTCAGACGAATTGGGGTTTGAAAAGGCTTGGAGGATCTAAAACGTCCGTGTGGGCCGTAATTTACTTCGTGCGGCTGTACTAGTGAATCCTCTTTACGCCGCCGATCAAGATTTATAAGGTTTTACGTCGAAAAGTGGAGCGGTTGAACTGCGATATGAGAAGCCAAACGCCGAAGATATATGTTAAATATCTTCCAGGACGGACGTTTATGTTGCTGTGAAATGAAACTAAAATTTTTAACACATGTGAAACGTCTATGTGTTATATAAATGACGGAGATCGGGTAATGTGGAAGACATTGAGCAGAAAGGAACGTGCTATCGGAAAATGCTCGTACGTAGAAGATTATATAAAACAGGTCCAGTGCGAGTTGGACTCACGCGGTCTTCGGGATGTAAGGGAGTGACCTATCTTTTCGCTCTAAGGCCGTGGTGCATCCTACCGAATAACAAACGAGGCTCTGGTAAACGACTGGTGGCGGTGAGAGCCCCCCCTAAAGTTGGGGTTAAGCGCTACCTATTTTAATTATAAAAAAATTGTGATTTCTTGACAGCTTTGCGTATCAAAACGTAGTCCGTTTTTGTGAAATGGCACTCTAAGTTCCAAAATTGAATAAACTCAAAAATACGGTAAAAACCCAGTGTGCTTCAGGTGAGGATTATTTATGGCTGAAACATTTGAAAACGAAACGCCTACGCTTTTCGGTTTCGAGTTTTCATTGATATTTCAAATATGATGAGGATTAGGTACAGCTTGTAGCACACGACAAATCCACATTGCCGTAGAGTATGTTTGTCACAAATATAGGAGTAATATACTTACTACCCCCGATTTATGTATCGCAATATGTCAAGTGACACACGTCTCCCGGCTACCCAGGTAGTGCTCGCTCACGACCCGTCTCAAGCATTACATCCTCGACTTTAACTGACTTGGAGCAACTTGGGACAAGTTTGATTAGGGTCCAAAATTAATTCTCCCGCGAGGCGACCTAATCTAATTTCTGAACAGTTATCAAGTGTTTGAAGTGTGTGCGTGTGTGTGTTTGTGCAGCTGACTTAAGGTTTAATCACACGCGGGTAGAATTGTAGGCGGTATTTGATGCTAAATCTTATAAGAAAAGATACAGAAATATAACTTACCGTTATATATCCAGACGGTGATAACCTTCAGACAGCCGCCTGCCCTGGGAGAAGGACTTTTTGCGACCAGTGGGCATTTTGAGAAGTGGACATTCTGCGTATATCCCACTAATATTATAAACGCGAAAGTTTGTTTGGATGGATAGATAGATGGATGGATAGATGGATGGATGTTTGTTCCCTTTTCACGCAAAAACTACTGAACAGATTTTAGTGAAACTTTACACGAATATTGTTTATGCATCAGATTAACATATAGGCTATAAATTACAACGATTTATAATTTTTTCATTTAGAATTTCGGAAAAATTTGTTACGGAATGATTAAGAACTTTTTGAATACGCCATAGATACTGTCATTTCTTGACTTTGTCAGCGAAATTATCAATTTGACGTGACAGGTACTGACATCGAGGTAAATACGGAAATTCGCCACTATTATGTACCCAGTAAATAATTAATAATTACCCAGTAATGAATTATAATTGTGCGACTTATTTTCGGACTGCAATTCTTCGGAAAATATTATAAGTGAAAAGACGACCAACGTAAAAGGACAACCACCGGCGTTGTCTACCAGAATATTGCTCAGTTTCAGAGGCACCTCATTCATCGACAAATTAGAACAAAATTTAGGAATTGTGTACGGTCAAAACAGACCTTCTGCATCTGATAATGAATCACAGTTTAATGAAGATCCAAAAACCAAAAACCTAACTGCATTCTCAGAAGGCTCACAACGGACCACATGTCTAGATTGGATGCGACGAAACTGCTATCAGTGTATGCTTAATAAACATTTTTTCTAACCCAAATTGTTATTTCTGTCCTCAATACTAATATTATGATATTTCAGCCTAATAAAACCGTTTTAATTACGTATGGCGGAAGAAAATAACGCTTTGAAGTATGTTAAGATTCATACACCGGCCAAGTGGTCGCTTTTTGGTCGGCGTGATACTTAAAATGTATTAACATGTACATAGTTAGGTACCATTATAGACAAAAAAAATCTTAATAATTTTATCGGTAAGTAATTTTTAGGTAATCTCATGTAGACAGATGAAAATTACCCTTCACAGCATATTCTGAGGGATGCTCAGTATGAAATAATGAAAAGCCAAAAAAATTAAGATAGTATTTTTAGCATGGCTTTTCAATATTTGTTGATACACAGGAAATCCAGATCCTGCTTTAGATAGCTCGAATAATTTATAAATAAATAAATAAATATAAGGGAGTGTATGTCGCTCTAGATAAGTCGTCACCAAAACGTACAACTATGTGAACCATAGCTTAAGACAAGGTGGTTCCTGAAGAATGGGCCGCGGCTTTCAATGGCCAACAAGATGTACCTACGTTGTGTTTGTCCTTTTTTTTTACGGCGGGAATGCTTTTACGCAAACACCAGGGCCCTGGGTACGGGACACCTGGGTTTTGTGGGGCCCACTCCTATTTAGCGGAGAATACCTACTAAACCCGACGGTGGTCGGCTACGAGCACTCTGTCTGAGGAGGGTCGGGATGCCCGGAGGGATTGGACTCAACCCCCACAGCGCGATAGCGCTGCGCCGCCCAGCAAGAACGTGCCCGGAGGCACGTGTCGTCGTCTTCCTCGAGGCCGCTAACTGGAGCGCAAGCCACAACCCCGAAGGCCCTTTTAGTCGACAGGCAGGGATACCTCGGTAGAATTCTACGCCCCATACCGGAGGGCGCACATTGTGTTTGTTCTGTGTCAACCTATGTTCAGATTTCTCAGTACTCGAATTGAATACCTATATATTCATCATCTTTTGAGCATTCATTCGTAAGCGCGTGTAATAAAATAAGCTCTTTATGACAAACCGATGTTTACGCAGGCAAAGCCGCGGGCAGCAGCTAGTTATCTCATATATTGAAATTGTGCTATTCAAATGACTGACCACGAGTTTTGATCAATTTTTATTTGTAGGCTTCATCATTTATTGATGGTTTTAGCTACGTTCATCGCCCCACATAAGTAAATAGGCAGATTATAAAATATACTTTTCGTATTCACGATATTATTTCGATAATTTTACTGTTTTATGACTAGCCCTATTCCTTTTGTCAAGCTCAAATAATCATATTATTCAAATATACTTAACTTACATATTAATGTGACGCGCTTGGTTTTTTTGAGGTCTGATTTTTCGTTACTATCTGATGGGTGGTCCTCAACGCACCTCATCTATAATAACGGTTCATACATATGGTAGGGATACATGACAGTGTGCTAAGTTCCTTCCATATGATTATTCTGACACTTAACAAACAGTAACGCCCAAAGTCCCCTCTTGAAATCGAAAATTTCTCTACATTTAATAACATAATAGCTTTGACTCTCTTACCGACTAATCAACGAATCGTCCAAAGTCATAGTGAAGCCATTTCTTTGGCCCCGACCGTCCCTCGCGGTGTGAAACAACCATTAGTGGTATCGGGAAGTGGGCGATGCGTGAACACAAACCGATAATTCATTCCGCAGATAGCCTGATGGAGTGGAGTGAATTTGTAAGCCTTTTGGGATCGTAGCGTGAATTGACAAGTTACCTCGGGTATTGTAATCGAGGTTTTCGGTTACGCTGGCTCCCGAAAATGGTAATGTGGCTAATGACTGTCTATACATTGGAGATATCTGTTATGACATTGCAACAGACTTATGTTGATGTGTGTCATAGGATTAGTTGTTAGTATTGTGCAGAAATATTCTTTGGAATGTAGGAAGTTAAATAGAGCAAGGTCGATATAATTTATTGCTTTCTTTTTAGCATAATAATGCGTTTCATAAATTTGTGCTATAAAAGCACAGAAATACAAATTTTGTTGTCTGTCTCTTATTAACATTAGGTTAAGCAATTAATTTTATGTATGAATCGGATGTCCCATAATGTCTTGAAATCTGCTTATGGGAAGATTAGACTCCAAGGAATCCCAAGTGAAATAGTAACAATGTCAAAGACAAGATGATCTTTGCAGAACTGGACCTCATGAAGAAGCTGGTTGGCATTAAATAAAAAAAGTATTAGCATCTAGCAGATGTTGAGATGATGATGTTGACTTATAAATTTTTAAGTTAAATAAATAAAAAATAGTTCTATTAATAGTTTTTAAGTAAAATAATGAATTAATGAGACAGTTTTCACGAAAAAATATTAAATAATAGGTATAAAATATTGAGCAACACAGAAACTTTGGTTTAATCTCAGAAGAAGTACCTACTGTAAGAATTTGTGTTACGGATACTTCAATTGCTGAAAGGTTAAGTTTTAATACTCTTTATTATCTCACCCCTAAATCCTAGTTGCATCCAAAGATTTATCGATACTACCAGTTAGGTTAACAACGGAACGACTGTCAACTCATCGCGTCATACTACCTTTAAATAAACTGTTATATGCGTACTTTGCATTACATTATATACGAATAATATGATTTTACGATTTGAATACTCAAGGGAAATTATTCGGAAGTAAAATTTCCTTCATTTAAATCTTATACTTTATGACTCGATGGTGGAAAACTTCTGGTTCATATCTCAGGCTTTGAAGTTTCAGCTAAGTTGTGCGTTGGATGAAAACTTTAACTCGGTTTCTATTTTAACTGAATGTCAATTCCCATCTGAATGTTATGGATAAGATTTCAACGTTATTTTAGTATTTCAACTTCAAATAGAACCAGCTAGGTTGTTAATCGCTTACAACTCCTTTGTGGATATAATAACTTCTTTATTTCTATAATACATCTAGGTACAATAATTTCTTACATTCGTGACCCTGCACTAAACTTAATTGCTTGTATCGCAGCAGTCTGTAACACCTTTTAGCCTGTTGTTGTAGACACCAAACTCGGGCAAACGTTCCGAGTCAGTTTAGACTTTGTCGTGAAGCACAAAAAGGACGAAAATAAAAGCTATATATCTCTAAGTGAGCTAAATATCTAGGCTAGGATACATTAAATAACTAATTAATTGATTGGTGGACTGCAAAAGGCTGATGATGATGAAGCTTTAATCGACAGTAAGGGGCAGTGCAGACGACAGATTATCCGTGGCGCACTTTTTAGTCTGTGATGCAATTATATACAGTAACGCACACGACGCGCAAAAATCTGTCGCGGATATTTCACATACTCAACGCACATCTTCGATCATTTTGTCGGCAGAGCTGTAGGTACCTAGATGTTCATTTTAAATGTCTCAGACGCAGACTCTATCGCACAAAAAGTCTGTCGTCTGCGCAGCCCCTATATCAGGTTTACAATAGACGACTCGCCGCAGTCGTCACGCGGTTCTCACTATTCTGAAACAACGCTTACTGTTGAGTGAATCTGACATTTGTCTGATGCGGCAGTAATTAGAATTTCGGTTAAGCACTCATCAACTATTCAGGAACGAATGCGGGCATGCAGATGTGTGATTGCATTCTCATCAATCGATACACAATGTGTAGTTTTATTTAGGAATTGGTTATTCCATCAGTGTAAGTGCCATTTGAAATCTGAGTGTAAGTGGTTTCTGGGATAGTGGTGTGATTGCAAATTCTACGCTTGTAGAGATTTTGGACATACCTGCGCTAAGGATATTGAACTATCAATAAAGGATAAAGATAGAAGATAGGATAAAGAAAGAAGAGAAATATGTTTTGATTTTTTGTATTGTAGGTAGAAAAATACTTGACAACTCTTTGTCTTTAGAATTATTGCCCTAAGCTTAACTAAGTATGTGGTTTTAAGTAGACCAGATGTCTGAAATAAGTAACTGATACAGGATGTAGAACTATAATTGTTTGCCGGTCACCGGTGACCAACATGGCATTCAATTTGTTAACTGTTATCTGACAAGTATGATCAAATTCAGGGAAAGAATTTAAAAATATAAACAACAATAAAATTTTGACGATGAAACTCATATTCAAAGACCTAAGTTATACGAATGACTTCGGGGAACAAGCTACAAAATTAACCAAACGTTGAATGGACGTCCCTTACACTCTATCAAGCGGAAGATCATGTCAAAGGGTTTCTACTACGTCATGAGATTGGAATAGTGTCAAAACATTATTGTGCTGCTCACATTCCTCTCTACTGAAGTAGTGAAATTGGTTCAGATTGAGATCGGCTGGTTTTCCGCTCGAGTTACGAAATTTTTGGAACGTTCATTCAAATTGTACATTATGTCTGGTACAACGTATGTCGTTCTTTCAAAGTTTCCGAATCCGAGCGAAAGTGGGCATTGTGAATAGCACAATAATATAATTTGTCCTATTGCTCCAATCTCATATAAATAACAGTCTATTCCTGTGCTAGACGTAGGCGTCTCCATTCTCCACTATGGTTGTTTACCTATAATCCTGTGCAGGCGATTCCGTGCGATTCCCTGGGCAGGTGAGTTGGCGATCTCAGGGCGTAGCTCCTCGCACCGGCGACGCTGCTGCCCATCATCGGTCTATGGTATTTAGCTACGCCTTCTATCATGATAGCTATACCACCATCAGTCGGTTGTTAGAGCCTCGCTTGTGAAAACTAGTTTTAACTTGGTAAAAGGCGTTATATTGGGGTTTAACTGTAACACATACATACTTCATTAACTATATGCATAAAATAACACTGTATCAGCACTGTTCCGTTATTAAATTTCGGGAACTAGTAATTTGATGCATCAAGTTACGAGTTTCCTAACTAACTAATTATTTAGAACAACATCGAACGTCATAGTGGCCAGTACCCGACCCACTTGTTGTTGATTTAAACTGTACGCGAAAGTCAATAAGTTAGAATTTATTGGTTGACATTTTGCCAGGAACTTCCGTGAATAATAACTTGTATTATTCTAATATTAAAATAACAAGGGGACAATAATAAGAGGGTGTAAGTGAGCGACCTATAATTTTTTCGCTACAAGTCGTTCTCACCTACCCGTTGTCCTTCCTACCTGTAGTAGACACTAATCCACATATGAAATAACCATGAACAATAAAGTAATGAACGATGTGATGGTACCGATGATATCGGCTCGCTATCCTCACACGAACACGTCTTTACTCGGCGGCGGTGGGACGCAGACTGACTGTCCTCCCACCCCGCACCTTGCATGAAGTATAGGAACGAGACGACAGTTGTCAATGTCAGATGTCAGTGTCAGATGTCACTGTCAGATGTTTGACAGTGTGTGTAGTTGTGTGTGTCTGTTTGTATGTTCGTGTATGCTACACTACCGAATAACAAACTAAGCTCTGGCAACCTGCTAGTGGCGGTAGAATCATCACTTTTAAAGGTAGCTAAAGTCATACTGACATACCGATGTTGGGCAGGAGCGTCACCGGAGCGAGGACCTACGTACTCCCTGTGATCGACATCCCGCCCCTGAAGCGTGATGATTATTGGTAAAGCCTCGAGATGTGTCCAGCAAAGGACTGCGATAGGCTGACGATGATGATGATGAAGAAAATGAAATTTTCACACATTACTGTTTTGATATTACGTATATATTGATGATTAATTAGTAAATAGAAAATGAAACATAAATGTAATAGCAAATCACAATACTAGTTAGTATCGTCTGGTCGTGACGCGGAGTTATTAATAACGTCCGGTTGACTGGCCGAATAATCAGCAATTGTAAATTAGGTTTATCATATACTAAGTTGTTACAAGCGGCTTTGCCCGAGTAAATTTCGTTTTTTACAGACATACATAACGCCACGCCTTTCTCCTAGAGGGGTCGGCAGAGACCATGTCCTTCCATTTGCTGCGATCCTGGCACACAACTTTTGCTTCGTCCACATTCATCACTCTCTTCATACATGCTCGTCGGTTTAGGGTACTTAGTATTTTACCTTTTATAGGACAGTTTCTATTTTGTTATGGAATGTCTAAAGTACTTAAACATTCGTTCCGTGATCAAACTCATCCATTATTATTCAACTTGAAAACATTGCTAGTTTCCAGTAGAAATTTATCCCCTAATTTAATTAAAGATGCACGCGGCGGATCGGGTACTTCAGCACCCCCTGTAAGGAGTAAGGACCCGTAGCTTTAATTTATTAGATAGTAAGGACACTGCCAAGCCAGCACCACCGCTAATCTGCATTCAATTGCTCTTCTGATAATATTTTAGTTGCTAAGCTTGTAGTAATTACGCTCCTACAGAACCAATTACTAAAATGAGGTTCAATGTACGTATACTATAACTAATTGCACTAATGCATTTGAAACTACTATTAAATTATTCAAGAATTTGATTGAAATGATATGCTTGTTAAGTTAGATAGAAACTTTATTCCACACCTAACAGTTGACTTAGTTAGGCACAAAGATATAAGTGCAATTTAGGTAGAATAACGTTATTAAAATGATTGTTCTTTAGTAAACGTATAAGAGCAGTTATTATTTTTTCAGAATTGAGGTTTTGTGTGATAACTTTTTATGTATGTTGTTAAACTAAATGAGGGACTAGGATACGTCTAACTGTGCAGCAATTCAATCCTTCATCCGGTTCGTGGTTCGTATCTAACGCGAGCATAAGGATATATGCTTTGGCATGGTCATCCTTTAAGTCATCATAAACCTTTCTGATCCGACTGTCATCAGTCGGATCAGAAAGGTTCCACTCTACATCGTTCCAGCGTACAACGCTCTCCTCGCGCCATGTTACTTACTCATTCCCACTTGAGTTTCAATACTTTGCATACGCCAATTTCAGTCAATGTCGGATTTAGGTATTTAGAACCTACACTCGACTAAACCTAACATATAAAGTTATTTCAGTGTCTTAAATACAAAGAGGTATTAGGTAGAGTTACTTTGAATGGCCCTGTTGGCTCACTGGAAATTGAGATTTCCCACCCACAGTGATTTGAAGTCTCTTTTTGGCGTTCCAGCAGGCGGGAAAACCCCACTCTGCTGAGCCAATATAAAAGAAAAAACAATATTAAGAAGGGATGATGGAACAAAGCTATCATCATCACTTAAGTTAACCTTGTCTAATTAATTACTGGCCATTAGTTGAGGCAGTTTTTAAGCATTTTTGTTTGTGTTAGTAAATTCTAATTAAGTACAGCAATTTATGTTAATTTTCAACAGCTACCTACTTCTTTGCATGCATTGGCACATTTTAATTAGGGTGGGTGGTAATCTACATTTTAACATGTACGTTTAAAAAAATGTTGATATCATATGTAATTGCACACTTTGCTGGCTGTATATCTAGTAGGCCTCTCCAATAAATAGTTCGCTACTTTGCTCATTTCTGGGATTCTTGCACCAGCTGGCTCGAAGGAGCTCTATATAACTACATTGGCACTCGTCATATTATGTAGTTGTAGGCATAGATACTCAACTGTACCTACACTCCTGGACTCGATGCCCCAACGATTCTTGCTTCTGAGGCTAATATGGCCAGCCAACTACCATTTCAGTTTATTAATTCGGTGACTTCGGTTCTCTGATGGATCCCATTTAGACTTCGATGACTACTTTACGATGTTTCCTAAGCCGGATGAGTTCGTAAACACTGCCGCTGCAGTTGATTCCATAAAGTTTTAGTTCGTTGTAAGAATGCGCATGAAACGCCATGGGGTGGAACGCCAACCATCAAGTTGGTATGGCGAATATTTATGATCGATGGGAAATGTACGTATGATAAGGTTATGAAGTTTCGTGGCAGCCATTCTTTGAATACTGTCATGATAAATAGATAATAATAAATATCCGTCAATCTGTGTGGTTTCAGGATGTCGTATCATAATGATCGATAGCTTTCCTACCTACTTTTAATAAATTGACTCTTGATTAAGAAAGACATTTTTAATATCTTCATTAAAGACATTATTATATAGTAAACATATGAAATTATTACTGGAACTTTAGGTATTGGTTGCATGTATTATTCATGAATGTATATTCATGTAGATTTAATTGGCCACATCTCTACATAAGTATAAAAAATTCATCCACTTCGACTATTATTCAGTATTTTGTATTAATCGTATCTTCGACAATTTTTCAAATTAATAATTACATAATTATGCGTTCAAAGATGATAAATAATGTGAAGTCACTTTCAGCTAAAATTAGTTTTAATTAAACGTATTAATTTTTGCTTTGTAGGGATAAGGTTTAACGTCATTTATGAAAAAATAAAATATTGGAAGGTAAAATGAATGAGACATTTGACCTTCCAAAAGATGAAATTATTTTGTTGACACTTTTTAAAAAGTTGTCTAATTAGTTAGAGTAAATAAATACCAAATAACAAGCAAGGAAAGAATAATATTTAAAAGGGGATCTAAACTATACACAAAATACCATGTCGGGAGTAATTTTGTTTGTTTTGTTAGTTACGAAGAAAGCAAATCATCCGCAATCAATATCAGCAATTATTTCCTATTGAGTAAACTCCTAAAGAGAAAGTTCCTATGATGGTGGGGAAATTTTAAGAAAAAATGGTGTGAGAGAAATTTATCGATTTTCCTTTTTTGGGGGCCCTTGAGATGAGATCCGAGGCACGGGCCTCGTGTGTCCTTTTGGTAAAAATGGATCTGTGATTACACATGCATGTTCATCACACTGACTTGAACCTTCGAGCCATGGATCACAAAGTATGATCATTACACTAGGTTGATCTCTTGGTCCATATAATCAAAGATATGATGACCACCTATTGAAGCAAATCGTTGGTTTTGTTTAATACCTGAATTATCTTTTGAATGTCTACAA
Organism: Conogethes punctiferalis; assembly: GCA_031163375.1. Lineage (NCBI taxonomy): Eukaryota > Metazoa > Arthropoda > Insecta > Lepidoptera > Crambidae > Conogethes > Conogethes punctiferalis. The sequence goes on along the minus strand of CM062086.1, from coordinate 9,156,592 downwards.
CTAAGATGTGCCTACCAATGTGAAGATCTGAAACATATGTCTCAAAAATACATGAGGACGAAACCTTGCGTTCTTCCTCGATTTCCGAACGAAATACAAATCCCAGACGTGCCCCTCGCAGACACATTTGGGAAGCAAGATGTAACACAAATTAGCTTGAATACTCTTTTCTTGCTGTACACATCTCCGAGCTATAAAAGGGGAAGCTTTACGAGTGTACAGTTTTATTAGAATTTTATTATCGAATTCGTGTTTTTATTGCTAGGGTCGTTATGTGCGTAACAATTCTCACGTATTTTCATGACATATAATCGGAAAAATATGGTCGCGTTTCTAGATTTTACTTTAAATCGTAGTACGAGTAAGTAAGTATGATAATAGAAATAAAGCATATTATATAAAAATAGTTACGTGAAATTAAAGAGAACGGAAAAAGGAATTCATAACTAAGGAGGATATTAGAATAAACAAGAAAAAAAGTTATTCAGAGCATTCATCAAATAAATTTCAACTACAATAGCACGCGACTAAAGGATTTAAAAAGGTTTAAATAAATTTCAAGATTTTAAAAATGTGCTATTACTTTTTAAGAAACTTAACCCGTTACTAAAAAAAAATCGGTATCGCTAGTGTTTAACCTTATTTCAATCAGTCTTATATTATGAGCTGAGCATTACATTATTGAAATACCATCTCAAATATGTTCAACTAATTATTTCATAGATATTGTTACGAAATAACAGTCTCAAACTTGGTTTAGGAGAAAGGAAATAAAGAACACCAGTCCACCAATTCCAATTTTATTAATCCTTGGATAATTTTACACGTAATAGAATTAGCTAGCAAATGGTTAATTAAAATTATTTTATCATAACAAACATATCTAAACACATCACCGTTTCTTTATCATTGTACCAAACTATAACGAATTCATTCAATCCTTGTTCCCGCATAGGTATGTAAGTCATAACGCTGTCTATTTTAGTTAAATCAAAGTCTTTGAATTTGGTATTCCCTTTTTTGTAGACACATGTTTTAGGATCATATTTTATATTACTGTATTTAAGTACCAATTTCACTATCAGATCGTTGCAAGACATCCCAGGCCAATTTATACTAAAATTTGTTGTTTTGCCGCCACGTTTCAGTCCAGCCTTGAATCTCCAGAAGAATTTGCCAGTTATGTCTTCTTTTATTGAAACATTTCCTCTAAAATATACCTTGTCACTGGTGTTGTACATTTCAACGTTGTATGTCAATTGTTCCGAAGCCATATTTCCGTAAGGTGGCGTAGGGTTCTTGCATTTTAGTATGTCTACTAATGTCATTTTGTAATTTCCGAAGGCGGTGTGTAAGTTAATAAGGATGATTATTAGCAGAATTTCAGAAGTCTTGATCATCTTGTTTTTGCTGATGTACAATAATTTTACCACTCCTAACCACCTCTTGCCGTTTCAACGTTATTATAAGTACATCTAGTACTTATCCTCCTGGAAATAGATTTACAGGAAGCTAATTAACTCCACTTTCAAAATATTTGCTAATATTGTAATCGTGCACGTAGAATGGACCACTTAAAAAGTGATTTGAAAACGCTTTTGATAACTAATGTTCCAAATAATGGCTTTGATGGTGGTGTTGCATAAATTTCTAAAACATAGTTGGACAATTCAATGTTATTATGAATTAAAATTAAGAATGAAATTTTATTTTATAACAATAGATGTTCTTTATTATCCTCCAAACAGGTGACACAGAGATAAATTACTTACAGTAATTGGGCGGTATGATCCCTTTAAGAAATCTCTTTCAGAAAACCTTAGATATATACTTATTTAAGAATAGATACAGATGTGATGTACTTGTCAATGCGGTATGAAACAATCAATATCATATCTTAACTAATATTATAAAGCTAAAGAGTTTGTTTGTTTGTTTGTTTGTTTGTTTGTTTGTTTGAACGCGCTAATCTCGGGAACTACTGGTCCGAATTGAAAAATTCTTTTTGTGTTGAATAGACCATTTATCGAGGAAGGCTTTAGGCTATATAACATCACGCTGCAACTATAAGGAGCGAAGAAATAATGGAAAATGTAAAAAAAACGGGGAAGAAATAACTATTCCACGCGGACGAAGTCGCGAGCACAGCTAGTTTTAAATAAAACGACCAGCAAATCATGTTTTTTTAACAAACTGAGACAAATCGCACTAGTCGTTTTTATCAAATAAAGGCAAATCCTCCTCAACCAATCAGCGTGATGGATTCTTTCAATATGCCCGTCAATAGACGCATTTTAGTCAAAGAATAGTCAATCAAAGAATGTACTAATACAATATAATTATTTTACAATACAATACGGATGATGACAAGGTATGAAAATGAAGAAAATAATTAGTCCGTCTCTTAGATAATAAAAAAATATAAGACCCGTATTTTTTGTTTTGTCGAAATAACAAGAAAATACTTAGATATAGCGCATTAAAGTTACGGAGTGGGGGCTCACTACGTCACGTTAGAGTATATTTTGTACTCTAACGTGACGTCATATGACATTTAAAATCAATGTATCTTCGTAAGTTTTTGAACAAGAGGCAAAATAAAAAATACGTATCCAATATTTTTCATTAATCTACCTGATGGACATTAAATTATTTTTTAGTCATCATCCCAATTATGGTACAAATATTGTATTGTATTAGTACATCGCTGGAAGAGATCGCTTAGTAGCGATAAGACCGCCTAAATTGGACTACTAGTTGTTATACCTTATATATAAATGTTTGTATTTTGGTAAAGAATATCTTATCTTATCTTACATCGAAATTATGCTCTATCTATTGAACTGAATTTTTACCTTAATGGGTAATCCTATAAGAGAAAAGTAGAAAAACAAATAATAGAGAAGTACGGCAACACAATAAGTATCTAACTATTTTAAAAATATATCAGTATTAGATATTAGATACGCCATTAACTACAATATAATGAGCGTTAAAATTATGACATTTAAACCCATATAATATACATAATCATTATGCGACTAATCATTTTTAATTCTGTATACGCACATAACTATACAAGTTAGAATGAATTATGTAATAAAAATATTCATTGGAATTTTGATTCTGGTAAATGTGAACATAAGTATTCAGTACAAATTGAAGTATCTCAACATAGAACAGTGCAAACAGACTGATCCACCGCTAGAAAACCCAAGGAATATTATAATTAATGTGGAGTTGTATAAAGAGAACGATAAAACATTCACAAGAGGCAATGTTACGGTGAATGAAGATGGAATATATCTTTGGCGGCTGAAAGTCACTGTTGACAGATCTAATGGTACCGTTGACCACGTGGCTGACTTAAAGGGATTCCAATGTAAGCATGTTGTCCCAAGATTCTTTTTATCGGCTACGAAAATTAGTGTGAATAAGAAAACTTGTGAAATTAAGAAGGGAATTTACCGTTGGAGTAAGTTTGATTTGAATGGAGCCGACTATGCTACGTCTATACCTTTTAAAGTGCCGGGTATAAATCATTGGTATATAAGTATTTACAATAAGAATGTAACTGCTGGATGTATTGGCTTGCGCGTTATCGTATCTCAATAAAGTTTTTAATTGAAAGTTTGACTTGTCACTAATAGCTATGATATAGATAACTATTCCCCGTCAGTTAATTTCCGTAATTTATAATATTACATTAACCCTTTTCTAGTTTATTGTCTTTATTTCATATCCAAAGGTTATCTAGAAGACATCGCCCATACCGACCGCTTTAATTGTTGGTATAACATCGTTTATACCTATTATACTCGTAATTTAATCATCATCATCCTATCCTATCATCAGCCTATCGTAGTCCACTGCTGGACATAAGCTCTCTAGTTGTTCGCCTCTTGGAGCAAACACCAGGTTTTACCTATAATCGCCTCGCTGGGTAGTAGGGTTTTCGGAGCTCCTGGGGGTTAGAGTTGGGCCGGCATGATGGCGGTGGCAACTGATAGGTAACTGACCAGTTACTTGTCCGTTGTCACAGTGCCTTAGGCTTGTCCAATAATAATATTATTTTACTGTGTGATATATAATATTATGACATGTGTGATTTGACTGCCCGTTTTTATCAACGGACGGCGAGGAGACATCTATTTATGGTGCAGGTTCCAAAAACTCGCATAAAGCGCTTTGCCTCTGATTTTATTGTGCGAACGTCTAAACTGTGGAACTCTTCGCCGAAGTCCGTGTTTCACGAAGGATATTCTTAATTTATAATCTTCAGATTTTCAAGGCTTCTGATATTGTGGAAAATGAAAAAATAAATAGCAACAAATTTAAACAGAAAACTTTTTTATTACAGAATAAGTATTTGTACAATAATAAATTATATATTACTCTATTTTCATAAGTGGTGTCTAACGTTTATTCCTATAATAGTCAAATAACGAAATATTTAATTCCACTTTAAGGAACCTTTGTCTTCAAGTCAAATATTTACAAATTTTAAAACAGGTACTCAATAATACAAATCTACTTGTATTTAAACATTACGATAGCTCATTGAGTAAAAATGTATGTCAAATATATACAAAATTGTATTAACAATACATTGATAAAGCTTCTTGATTTGATTGATGACGATTTGAAATACTAATATTATTGTGATGATATTTTATGAAGGGTTAGGGCTATCGTGTGCGAACTATTCTATAATGCTTAGTTCTGTCATTTAAGAGTAGTTTCATGTGCGAAGGCCCTAACTCACTTTAAAGTCTACGTCTTTACACAAATTGTACTACATTTTTAAATCACTATATTGGGAACACCTAGTATTTAGGTAAGTTTAGGTTTTTAAGAGGACTTCTCTTCTGTGACTGTTTTTGCGGCATCTTCTTGGATGATGACGACTTGCTGTTTAGCCGCTCGTCTTCTAGCATGAGGTCCCAGTCTGACCCTTGCTGGACCAGCGGAACCATCTTCTGCAATCTGTGGATTAAATAAATTTAAAGCAATTGGATAGACTGTATTCTAACTCTCGGAAATAAAACAATCTAGAATGTCTTTGCTAAGCCACAAAAATTTATAAAAATTTCTTGCTAATAAACGCTTCTTCCGTCCTGCGGTGTGGGAAGCAACTCATACATAACAGTCAAAGTACACTTAGAACTATATGGAAATTATACTTACACTTATTTCTTAATTATACTTACTTGTGTCAATAAGAAACAGCTTGTAGAAAAGTATCATGACAAAAAAATTGAACCATGATTCTTAAATAACTGGAAATGGCATTAAAGTTTTCTGTCTTTGAGTTTACATCGGCTTGATAAGGTGTTGCTCATTGCTCGCCTTCGAATATCGTCATCACTAACTATGACTTAGGTAGGTATGTACTGAAGATCTACCCTAGTCAACTTTGAAAATATTCATTATTTATGCTGTTTATGAATGAGCCACCAAGTTCGTCAAAAGACCAAAGCGAAAAGAATTTTCAGAGTCAAACCCCAACGCCAATAATTTAGACTAAGTACGATCTGAATCTACATATAGTAGGTATTACAACTGTAATGCAGAGCATAATTCGGCCGCGACACAATAGATTTTCTATTTCGTCAAAAATTTCTGTATTATTTTTGCATATTAAGTCCATTTAGTTTACTTATTCAATTCACCAAAAATGTAATGATGCAATGAATCCGTTTAATTCTTCAAGTAATCGAACTTCAAACGTAATAGATCCTCTATTATTTCGCGACCGAGTTCGGCGCCACTGGCGGTTAACGGTAGAACTGCTTAGAAAGAAATAAAAAGAATACCTGCACGGATTTTCTTGCTGGCACATTGTTTTCCAAAAACTTGTTTACAGCGCCGAGGGTGTTAATTGGAATCTATAAACAAACTTCAATTAATTCTCTCAATTACATCTGACAAAACAGCGTTAACAGCATTTGTAGAATTACATTTTCAATAGGCACTATTCATTACCAGTATTAGTGTTTATGAGTTTCTGCGGTAAATTAACACATGATCGCGTTTGTTAAATAAATGTTTACCTACTGAATGTGATTAAATTGTATAGAATTTAAAAAAGACGTATATTTATATAAAATACCTGTATAAAACTATTTTCGATAATAGTATTAGGTACATTGATAAACAATATTCTCTTTATTTAAATTGACGTGATGTAGAATTGACGTGGTGATTTGCAATGGCTGTTTTTATTTAAAATTGAATACCTAGTACGATTGACGACCAGTTTGGCTAGAGAACACACTGGTAGGTACAGTGGTTGTGGGTTCAATACCCACTTGTAGGTATATAAACATTTGGGTGCATGAACATGTATGTTTTAATCTACCTTAAGAATTGTCACTGTTATAAGAAATACAATAAACTCACCTGTGCTTATATTTCTCTCTCATTAAACTTCATGTGAAGAGTTGGTTCTGGTTCATTTTTACTATGAATGTTAAAAATACAAACACCAAGAAAACGGCAATACATTTAAGCACCAATCTACTGTATTAATTATCTACTGCATTGCTTAAAGCTCACACTTTACTTACCACGTCTAAACACTTAACTAGTAACGTTTTAGTCGTAGATTCTCCTCAATCCCATTACCGAAGCATACAGTAATTCTCCTCTGCTAATTTTGATTATGTCATAAATAAATACTGTATCGTTGGTCATCTGTTCAACAACTACATAAGCTGGGGATTGTTAAGTTCAGGTAACACAATAATTATGTTTTACGGGGCCCCCTACCTACTAATGGCTCCCCAGAGCGCTGCGGCGCACACTTTGAGAACCCCTGGTTTATAGTTACGCCATTTTATGTAAATCTCAAAAGCAATAAAAATGTAATAATAAAAATAATTGGGATGACGACTAAAAAATAATTTAATGTCCATCAGATAGATTAATGAAAAATATTGAATACGTATTTTTTATTTTGCCTCTTGTTCAAAAACTTACGAAGATACATTGATTTTAAATGTCACATGACGTCACGTTATAGTACAAAATATACTCTAACGTGACGTAGTTAGCCCCCACTCCGTAACTTTAATGCGCTATATCTAAGTATTTTCTTGTTAATTCGCCAAAACAAAAAATACGGGTCTTATATTTTTTTATTATCTAAGAGACGGACTAATTATTTTCTTCATTTTCATACCTTGTCGTCATCCGTACATGGCCATTTGCCAATGCTATATGAATGAATTTGTGATTTTATTCCTCTTCATTTCCTTGATAACAATAACAAATAATATGTCCTTGTGTCGACAAGGCCAATCTGATATTAAGTAATAACTTTTGTTATTGCGGCTACAGTGTGTAGAGCGTGATTAATATATTGTATTTGCTTATTATATTTATTGTAATCAAAGAAAACATTCACATATTTAGTGCTAGCTAAAATTTGGTATGAGAAGTTTTATATAAAATCTGTACCCAGAAGTGTACCTAATAAGTAATTAATACAAAAGTTTTGTTAGACCCAAGGTCCACAAGTATGCCCACAGTAAATTAGTAATCCGCAACTAAATATACAAACATATCTGATTCATGAACGTATCAAACTAGGAGCGAAACTGCGCCCAAGAGTCATCCGAGATTCATCAGAGAGAATCTGCTAATACATAAGTAATGTTCAGACCGCTTGTGAATTCCGGGAAATCGTGCAGGTAGATAGGGTATTATGTATGTGGAAGGAAAAGTAAAGATGCATGCTTCTACTTGCAAGTGTGATTTATAGTTATTTAACTCCTACAGATCGGATTAGGTAGAGCTTTTGTAGTACTTATGTCAATAACCATATCATGTCAATAACCATATCAAATATAATATAAATGTCAAAAAACTTAAAATTTCGTTTTATGTCATTATTGATAACTTTTAATATGAAATTGAACAAAAACATGTAAATACTAGATGGTTATAAATATGTATTATTATAGGATTAATTATTATCTAAACATCTCTGCCATTGCATATTTTTATTAGCTTATTGTTATCATTTGTATAATTTTGGTTTTAATTAAAGATATATTTGAGCATACCTTGTCATATTATACGATTATTGCAAAAGTAAATGAAAAGCTCTACCTTATAAAGCCCGTAGGTACAAAATCTTTGTTATTTTAACACAAACCATCAATAATTCCCAATCTCTAAAATCTACAGTAAAATATAATAACCAAAATGATTAATATGAACCAACCACCATGACCAAGACCATGTAGCATTATTATGAAAGCTAAGATGAACTTACAGCCAAAATGTCGTCTATGACTTTGGACACATTCGGTGTTTCGACAGATACATGCGCTTGCGATTGTGACACTGATGACGTTCCGGCATGTTTTGGTGTTATCAAGTCTGTGTCTGTTGCAGATTTGGAAAAAAATGGTATGTAGCTATTAAAAAGACATTCAGATATTAATGCAATCAATTGAAATCAAGATACGGCAATAGATCTTATGTAAGTAGGAACATTAATATATGAATTATGTGGTAATAATTAGATGTTAAATGATTGAGCTGTATCTTTATTTCACATAATGTAAAAAGATTAAATTAGAGTCGGTACATTCATAATTAAAGATATGAAAAAGAATCTTTAGCAGAAGTATGGAGTTATCATTAGACTTGAGATGCAATAAAAATTTATGCATGATATGTAATACATTCGCCATGACACTAAACAATGAAATTTGATAATGTACTGTATGAATTGATAGAATATCACATGCAATTTAATACTATGATTAACTCTGATGAGCTTTCTAACACATTTCCTCCTGAAAGGGTTATCATAAAAAATAAAAACATAATAAACCTATGGTATAAAAATATCATCAGAATTATGAGGGCCACGATGTCTTGAGATAATCTCGTCGCTCCCTACAGGTCGCTTATGTCGCCTTATCGCTATCATAAAATGGCTATATACATTGCAGGGTAAGGTTTGTTGTCACTGTCAATTATACTATGTTGGTTATATTTTTACCTTTATTATACAAAATATTGTATAAAATGTTTATAAAAAACTTAATTAACTGTTGTACTTAATAAGTATAGGCACCTGCTTGGATAGATCCCGACTTTTGTACAGAAACGCTAGTACTTCCGGCAGCGTTTCCTAGCAAATTTCCTACCGCTCTCAGTGTGGAAATGGGGATCTGTGAATTAAATTAAGCATTGTTAGAATAATTTCCGTTACCCTTGTAGTTGGCTGGATCTGTAGGGATAATTCGAGTAATTTCATTCTACATACGATAGAATAACGTAATGTCGGCTGCATAATTATAGATATGATGATTGTTCTTTGAAAGTATAGAAATAAATGATAATGTAAAAAAAGGGATAAGTTTAAGAATTGAATTCTGGTGACACGAAATTTACCGGCTCAGATCATCATCATCATCGTTAGCATATCGTAGTCCACTGCTGGACATAGGACTCTTCAGGTTTTGGTCACTTTGGGCAAGCACCTGGAGGATACCATAATTGTCACGCCGGGCAGGCGGATTGGGGATCGCAAGTTGTAGCTTCTCGCTCCGGTGACGCTGCTGCCCGTCATCGGGCTGCAGTATTGAGCTGCGTCTTCGTGGCTTGGAGCGAAAAGTTGATAGGTCGCTGCCATCTCCCTTACGCCCGCTAACGCAGCTAAACTAACAATAAAGCTTAACTTACATTGAATATATCAGCAAAGAAACTGGGGTTTCTCTGGAATGTCACTTGTTTTGTGTAGACTTGTCCAGCGTTTGCATTTATTCCGGCTTCACCCGATATTCCGACGTCCGCTGATGCTTCAAGACCAGTGTCGATTCTCTTTTGAATAGCTGGCTGAGGTTGTACCGGAGCAAGGGCTCCTCCTCCAATATAACCACCAATGTATGCGGTTTTATGAGCATGGTGGGGTTTAGGGTGCCTGTGGATAATGTGTTTCTCGACCACTTGAGGAGGTGACTGTACATATACCTAAAATGTAGCAAAATAAGTTAATATTACTTTATTAAAATGAGGAAATTCGTATGAGTATTCGAAGTAAATCACTTTTCATGACATTTAAAATTTAGATCTGTAGACAAAAATCTCGTAATTTTATACCTACACAATCTTGTAACAATGATTATTATCAGAGTACAGAGAGTACTGTACTCGTGAGTAGGTAACATTACAACATGTGCAATTGCTCAACTAAATAAAGTTTATAATTATTTGTCAAAATGACATAATATTATTATCTGGTCACATACGTGATGTGTCTGGTATAATAAAATAAAAGTTAAGCGATCATGTGCAACATAAATTGTCTAGTGTCGATTTATTAGAACATTAAGTGCTGAAACTTGATCGTTTTAATTCAAGTCTGAATGAAAGTGATGCACATTAATATCAAAGTGCTACAGAAGCAAAAAGTTTTCGTATTTTTTTACGTCTGCAGTGTTCGTGAGCTTCAATGCTTGGGCTGTCTTGGAGCCTTCACTAAGTGTATTTTTAACTTAAATCTTTTTTGACGAACCTGATGATTTCTATACACATTGTAAGGCTGTGGTCCCCACCACTGCCTTTGCCTATATTCCACCTGTGGTCTTCTAAAAATGAATCTCATAAAGTTTGGAACTGAGAAAGTTTTATAGCTGTGTAATATAAAATTGTCCTTCGTACGACTCGTACTCACTTCTTTCACTACTACAGCAGGTTGAACATGTTTCTCAACTGCTACTTCTGTTTTACCTTCCGATAATGGAACAAAGTCAACGTTGTTTGCAGCATCAAATTTGAATTCTTTGTGGACTTTTTTGGGCACCGGTTGTACTGGTTCAGGGTTTACTACTGTTGATTCCACGACTCCGTTAGATATTCCAAAGGATTTGGTACCAGAAAATGTGAATCCGTTAGCAACACCGCCAGAGGCATCGCCTCCCTGTAAAAGAATTTGCATTAATTCAGGGTTTCCTCAATCAAATATTTATAACATGCTGTATAATTTGAAAATGCTATCATAATATGATATTGAAATAACAATAACAATGAGACTTTTGTCCTGTATTGGGACGTTGATGGCTCCGGATGAAAAATGGCTATTGCAGGTGTTACATGCAGTAAGATGTATGCATTGACCATGCAAGTAATAGTATTGTACCACTTTACCTTTTAGCCAATTAGGTAAACATCTTGACGTGTTGATTTTTAGCGAAGAAAAGAAAGTTAGTAGAATTAATCTAGTAGAAGTAGAATTAAAGATCAAATCAGATAATAAATTTCATCACCGTCACTTTTATTAAGAAAATACAAAGTTGAGTATTAGTCTTAAAGATAATGATTATATAACTAAACACCACTATTGTATTGTTCAGAGTTCTGGTTAAAATCCAACACCCATTGCTTTGAGAAGACGCTTAAGTTCCTTGCGTCTCAGCCTCTCTTCTTTTCTCCGTTGAGCAGATCCTTTGTCACCTACCAATCCTGATGCAGCGTAGTGTGGTCCGGCCTGTGCTGTTGCGAAGCCGCTTCCCGCTGACTTCTGTCCTGTTACACCTCCGGCGAGGCCAGCAGAAGCCTTGACTCCACCTCCAGCAGTGGCACCAGCGTAAAGACCACCTGGAATTTAAAGCAAAAACATGAATTTCCAACAAGAACAATGGGGATCTTTTTTGAGTCTTTTTATTAATATTTTCCAAATTAACTCAAAATTCTAAAAATTATTGTATTTGTGCATTTCTTTCGGTTTATAATATTCTGGAGTAAAAGAGCAGGCATCTCATAAGCGAAAGAGACGCCCAAGTGTCTATGGCAATATAATGGGCAAGGGACTCGAAGAAAATGTAGGACACTACTATATGGAAAGATAAATCGAAAAATCTATTCATGCACTACTGAAAGAGATTTCAGGTCCTAAGAATTGTGTTGGAAACATTAATTGAGAAAATATTTTATATCTACAGAATGAAAGTGAGTGAACTAACTCAAAGATTGTATTTGTCGGCATTGAGCAAAAACTATTCAAAAAAGTATGAGCTTGAAAAAACTAAATGTATCGCTCCCGTGTTCCAACGGAAATTGATTCTGAAATATCGCAAGTATCTTACAAAATCTTAAGTGTTGTGGTAGTTTAATAACTTGTTAGAATTATTTAAAATTTCTATATTTTAGTTTAATCTGTTAATAAAGTTAAAAAGAAATTGATGATGATGAGATGCATCCATAAAACTTTATGTCGTGTTAATACATAATTATATTTTTTTGTGATTTTCATTCGCATTTTTGCCAAGCCATGATTAACAAGGATTCTCCGATAGTAATTATTGTAATTGGTTGCGCAATGATGTAGTGTTAACACAATTAGTTCTTGTACAATCAGGATATTCTTTAATGTGTTGTTGAATGTGCAATTAAGATCGTAATTGGGTCTGAGGAGATACAAAAGAGGAGTTAATTAACTGGACGTGCAATAAAAATGCAAGGGTAATTGGTTTGTAGTAAAAAAAAAAGAGAAACGTTGAGAATCGTAGCTCATTAGTAAAGTGACATGTTTGTTTATACGAGGTCGTTGCTGCCGAGTCCTTTGGAAATAAAATCAATTGTTCGTACCACTATGGCATGGCAGTAATGGATTAACATCCTTACAAATGTAGAAACCAGTCGAGAATTAAATGAATACACGTATTAGGATTGGTGTTAATTAGTAGAATTGGAGACCTGATTATTCAACGGAAATGGGATGACGTCACAATATTTGGCAAATAAGGTGAGTGAATTAACTTAAGCATTATCTATTAATATGGTGAGAAAAGAACTGATGCTTTTATTATTTCATTAAGAAGTTGATTTTGGATTGTAAGAGTATACATACCAGCTGCTCCACTATTGGAGTCCATGCTACCACCCAAGCCAGCCCTCGCTGCTTGACCGTGTGGAGTGCCAGCCTCAGCAAATAACCCTCCTCCGCTTCCATTTTGTCCTAAAAAAATAATTAAACAAATTTTAAATAAAATAATGTTAATGTAGTGTCATCTCGACAACATTATTAAATAAATATCAGACAACATCGAATACAATTTGTATAATATTAATTCATTAGTTCCGATAACTATCAAGAGATGGCGTTAAAACTGCATTATCAGCTATTTTCATGCATTGCAACAAGTACTCCATATAAAACCTACAACGCGCTTGTAAAGCATTCTAATGCTTTTATACAATGCATATGTTACGGGCCAAACTAGTGTTTCCTGAAATCGCGTTTAGCCGCTTAACTATATACATCCAAAATCATAAAGAGAATAATAAAAGTCACGCAACAAACGTTACAAATCAAAATAAGAAGTTATAAAAGTGAAAACCCAAGTAATATTACGAGTACCTAGTACCTACACATCTTATAAAAAGAAAGCTTATTAATTTACTCGGTGACTGAATAGATGAATATAATTATCAACACATCCGGGGTCCTTTATAAATTAAAAGGTAAATTGACCATCCGCTTGTTCTTTTTCCAGAGTAATCTTGTTTCTTAATTTTCAAAAATATTATATTTTATACTTCAGCGATACCTAAGTACAAGATGGATGTCATGTAAGTACGTATAATTATTGGAAACATTCCACACCTTTTGCGTAGATGTGTATAAATAATTACGCTATTTACACAATACCCATATAGCCATTTCGTATTGAATTGCTAATTTTGATAGCAAGAATAACTTAAGATGGCCGCGACGTTTATTTTAACCTTGTAAAACAATAATTGAGATAACAAGATTGCCAACATTCATTCATTGTGTTCCAAATATTTCATTACTCAATTCAAAATTAAATTTTGAACTGAAGATGAAAAGTTTTACTTGAATCTACAAATCCTTACTTACCTACTCCTTACTAATATTACTAATTTATTGTTAGATGTTGAAAGGGGGATGAACGTTGTATGGAAGTATTATCATTTTAAGTGATAGAAAGTTATTTATCAGCCTGTTTGATACAAATAAGTATGACATAGTTTATGCGTATGTGTCTTGTCTTGGTAATTAGCCGAAGTATTAAAAATTCTTCCCAAAGACACTTCCATGCGGAAGAAGTCCCGGGCACAGCTAGTATTATAAGTATCAAAGATACACATGCAAGTTTCCAAACATCTACTTTCAGATCAAGAAAACTCCGCTTGCTACTCCTAGCAAGAATCTTGTGTAAGTTGCTCCAATCTAGATCTATACTGACTTTGGTAAACTTCAGCATAGTGTTATCGACTGATATTGCTTCTGCCTGAAGGAAAACATCGGGAGGAAAATCGTGATAAATGATAAGGTAGCAGACATGCAACCTTACGATAAAAAAAAATTATTCAGATTCTTTGACATAATGTTTATGTACTCGTATACGTCATTATGTGAATTTTGTCCAGATTTTGATTGCGTTTTTATATTCAAATGTGATGGAAAACTAAAAATGCAGCCCAAGTCGTAGTGACAACTGACAAATCTTAGGTATCCTATCAGTTGCCATGGCTGTTGGATTACAAAATGTTGATTCACGCTTCGTTTAAAATCCTTTAAGCCATTTAGTACCCTATGTTGTTATTGTTGTACTCACGTGTTGGCAAAGAGCTTCACTTTTTGTGTTTTGATCGAAAGTAATTAGATCTTATTTTACTTTTGCTTTGGTTGTCACTATCCCATTTATTATTCTAATATCTGTGATTAATTTATAAAATACGTTTTTCTAACTCTACGCAGTATGCCTCATTTACAAGTTAAAATGTGTTAAAGTAGGTATTCTTATTAACATACCGTTTAATCCTAAAACCTATAGGTGCACTGCCATGGCGGCATTTGCAGATATCCACATTAAAACCATTAAATAAACAAAATATAGGTAATTATCAAATTTTAATAAAAGTGAAACCGAGTTAAAACTACGATAGATTGTATCAATTATATTATTCATAGCCAACTAGAAATATTACTATTTTATAATAATAATGTTGCAAGTATTCAATACCATGTAACTTACCATTATTTTAACTTAACTATGACACTTTAATGACAAAATACATAATATTGTGTTTGTGAATTACTTACCTAATAGACCTCCAATTCCTACCGCAGCGTGGTACCCTCCAAAATTAACTCCCAGTTTACCATCACTGAATGAAATCAGCTGTGGAGCCTGTGAACAAATAGAATTTATTAATATTTGATTATGATCGCA
Organism: Conogethes punctiferalis; assembly: GCA_031163375.1. Taxonomy (NCBI): domain Eukaryota; kingdom Metazoa; phylum Arthropoda; class Insecta; order Lepidoptera; family Crambidae; genus Conogethes; species Conogethes punctiferalis. The sequence continues at coordinate 9,141,368 of CM062086.1, read as the reverse complement.
ATCATCGCCACGGACTCGCCAGGGTACCTTTTTTTCGTCAGACATGCCTTTGCGCATTCACCAGGGCCCTGGATACTCGGGATGCTACGCTACGCCCTGTGAGGGTAGCATGCCGCAGGGCGCAAACCAGGGTAAGTAGTAGTCAACCACACTGGCTAAGCGTAGTTCCAGATAGTATTTATCCACAGCAGCCAAGGAGACTAGGGAGTGTGCGTAAACACAGATATAGGACATACTACCCCTTCACTCTCATAATTTGATAGGACATAAGTAGGAAGTAGGATATTGTCTGAACTAGCGCAACCAATTTCTTAAAAAAAAGACAATAGATTAAGGCAAAGTTCAAATGATAAAATGAAGAAAGCATGAGTAATGTTATGTAATTCGATACCGTCCATTATGACATCATAGAAACGAGAGTAGACCTTAATAATGAGGGAAACGTCGATATCAAAGCAGTGGCGCATGAAAACTATATGGGGTACATTATTATGTTTATCACAACTTTCTGGAGGTCATACAACTTGGGTTGTTCAACTATTACTTTTATAACCTTGAGTGTATTGGAATATGTTGAACTCGTGTCATACTTTAACACGGTGCATTTATTTCCTAGTTCTGCTTTGAGACTTTTATTTTTCAAAATTATATATTGTCAGCTTACATACGCTTTGGGGCCAGTTAATAGGCTATTATGGCTAAAATTGTAATTAGCCCGTCTTTTAGCTTTTTAAAAAATAAAAGACACGTATTTTTCCTTTTTTCATTCAATTAAACAATAGCAAAGATAAAGTTAGAAGTGGGAGACTTTGACGTCACTCGCTCCCGCAAAAATGCCTCACCGAGTGACGTCACGTGTAATTTCAACGGGCTATAACTTTGTAATTTTTAGTGTTTGGCCGGCATGTCGGTGGCAAGTAGCTGACAGGTAACTAAGCAATTATTTACTTGGCCGTTGTCACAGTGACTTGGGCTTCTCCTTCGCTTTCCAAGAGGCGTAGAGAAGCAATTATGTCAAGCTACTATAAAAAAATGGTTAAGTGTACATTTCTGTATGTTATTGCAGTTGAAATGCTATGAACTTCATTACTAATGTGCCATTAAAAATGTTTGTTACGTGAATTAAAATTAGCTATGCGCTTCATTAAATAGTTAATAAATGGTATCAGTTTCCGGATATTTGAACTACATTACACCACCAAATCGATACTCGCCACTCGTAAACTAAAAAAGCAATTGATTACTGTTTACGCGGATTATATACACGTCCCAAAAATGCATTAATTATTCTGATCAGGAATGCGGTAACTGGTTACCTTAATATTCGCACATTCCACGATCGTATATTACGCGGTTACAAGATTAATTTTCCTACAGGGAGTACTATTTGCTCATCATATTACCGGCACAAAGGCGAACCGACAAATATTAGCAATAATGGTAAGCCGCAAGTAATAGGTCACCTTGTTTTTGATATATAATCTGTTATGAGGAAATTGCTGTTAGAGAAATCGATTATGGCTATGTCTAGTGAGAATAGTATGACATAAATACAATGCTGTATTTAGCAAAGCGTAACCAGTGTATTTACGAGTATAGTTGTTTGAGGGTTGTCCCTATAATAATAGTAATTAACATATTAAAGCGTCTTACGTCACTAGATGTTGGGTCTGGGCTCCTACGTAAGCCTTACAAAGATGTACGAATGAAGGCTTTATTATTAGACAATAAACGGGACATTAATCTGACCCGCAAGTAAGCAGCGAAGGTATAGCAAATATATTATTAGCCATAATATTCAAAACTATATGTTATACAACAAAGATGTTTATCGCAGGATTGTTTGATAAGACTTAGGGAATGTTCAGATGACAAGCGTTCAACGCGCGTTTTGCTAGCGCGCGTTTAAAACTACATACATTTGACTAGCCCGATGGCTCATTTGGTAGTGACCTCTGCCTTCTGAATCAATGGTCGTATAAATGTATAATAATATGTATGTATTCAATCTTTAAAAATAAAACTACAACATACATTTTAGTACGGATCGAGCAAAAACAAAAAGCTTCAGATACCAATTACTGCAGGCAAATGGACATTGCAGGGTGCCCCCAGGCGGAGAGGTTAAGCGGAAGGATGTGTTATTAAGAAGGGTGCCTACATGGTGAGAAGGCAGGCTATGCGGCTATGTATGTATTTAATTTTAAAAATCTATGTAAGTTTATAAGTTGTCTAGTATCCATATCCATAGTGCAAGTTTAGGCTAAATTTGGAGCTAGATGGCGCTGTGTGGCCCGAGTGTCTTGAGTTATTTCAAGAGCTATGGAGAATTGCGCATTAGTCGCTTTAAAACCTTAGAATTTCTTCACAGGTGTGAAGATGTACCATGTTTGTCTTTGTCAGTGAAGGAAAAGTCGTACACATAAAACTACATTACCAATTTACACAAAACACCTCCATTAAACTGTTATTTCTAAACTGATCAGCCGTAAATAATTTTAGTCTATTAGTAAAGTACTAAAAGTACAAAGATTAACGACGTAGTAAACTAAAAAGACCATAAAGGATTTAGATATTAGGTATTACTGAAAACAATTTTCCTTTAATGGCTCAATAAAAAGCTCATCTTAGTCTCGTCAGTCAGCACAATAGACTTTATTTGTTTTTTATTTCCAAAATTATGTTTTTATTATTCCTTCGCGTCTAACTTATCAATCAAATAAGTAGTCACAAAGACTTGATAGTGACAGGTTTTTTATTACACCTGAAAGTGTTGGCTAACATCAAATAACGGTTCTGTTAAAGTTTTTGAAGTAGCGACAATTATAATATGCTTAGTTGCTGATTATTTATTGATTTATCTTTAGATAGATACATTTTCTGTATTGATTTTGCTTGTTACTTCATGGTGTTACCTGAAAGAATCCGTAAAATTTGACCTATCTAAGGAATCACATAGTAGTTATTTATAATGTTTATGTATAAACCATATAATAGGTATACCTCTATCTAACAATAAGGTCCATTGTTTTGACATCCTTGACATAAAATATGCATGTGATTATGCATTGTAATGACTCCATACATTATACCTCTAGGTACTGAACTATCGACCAAAAACTGACCTGTGTCTATTTTGTTAAAACTGAATTTAATATGTAACAAAATATCTACTTGGATACTACTAGCGCCATCTAGTATGATTGTATGGTAAACTTAACCTACCGTTGTAATATTTAAAGTAATAAATGTCAGTCTGTTGCAAATACTCACTGCGTTTTAAAATATTTATTGCTACAAGTTAATGATATTGGTGAATGACTCTTCTGATGCGGCTAAGAGCCAGTCAAAATCATATAGTTTATTGCATATGTATCATACATGACTAGCCCGGGGGTTCAATTGTCAGTGCATTTGAACCAAATCCCCACCCAGGACAATCATTCGTGTGATGAACATTTGTGTTTGTTCCGTGTCTGAGTGTTCATATTTGTATTTAAGTCTACATTGGTGGTGCGTTCGTTGTTCTGATACGCAAAAGCACTTAAGCTGTACTTAGCAATGCTTGTTATGTTGTTGTTGTCTGATATTCGAAACCTAGAGTTCATTGAGAGCACTTGAGTACACCATTCTGATAGTAATATCAGCAGGTGGATAACCCTTCAACTGGTTGCATTTAGTATCAAGCACTGGTTATGTTTCGTGGGCTATTCTTGTGCTTAACGCTGGCCATTGTACCATTGAACGAATTTGAATGTATTTTGCCAAAGTTGAAAGAGCGGAGCCTCCTAACACAGATGTAACACTTAAAAGGAGACTCCAGATACTGTTGATGTATTATCTTAAAGATACTGAATAAAGATTTTTCATTTTCATTTCATTTTCAATTGCCAGAGACTCAGAGTACTCTCTACCAGTTCAGAGTAGAAGATGCGCTTCCCTACTCCCTTCTATGCCTTTAAATAGCATGGGGACGTAAGGGAGTGACCTATCATCTTTTCGCTCCAAGCCAACCTCACCTGCCCGTGGTGCGTCCTGCCGAATAACAAACAAGGCGCTGGCACCCGACTGGTGGCGGTATAACCATCACAACTGAAGGCGTAGCTAAATACCACAGGCCGATGACGGCGAAATGTGTAACACATATTTCTAGAAACTATATTAACGTCAGAGACTAGCAAGGTACATTATTATCCAGCAACTAGCGTTATTAATGAATCATGGAATCTTACCACGTAATAACATCAGTGTAACTTACGCCATTACGGTGCCGTGTAGATTATAAATGAATGTATTACAATAATTAGTGCCGGAATTGTCTTTGTCATTATATTTTTTTATGCGAAGACCAACATAAGGATGAGTGATTCTGCATTTGTTACTGACACTATTATGGTCATTTTACTTATCTTTATATATATCAGTAGAGACTTTGTAATTAGTATCGCAAAGATAATTGCAGTTGTTGACTTCTTCCTAGATTTTGCATTGTAATATAAGATAGATATTCTTTGTTGCACAAATCTAATTGACATATTTTTTGTACAATTTAGACGATCTTGTAAAAATAAAATAGATTGAATTATTTATTGCACTCTACAGATAGTATTTTGACGATTTGTTTCTAAGTGTTTTTTTAAATATTATTCCATAAATATATGTAAGCAAATAGTACAAGCTCTTCAAAAAAATCTATAAACGGAATATTCGTGAGATCCTTTAGACACTTGTTATATTATAAATACGAAATGTTCAGGTACCTACACTATTAAAACTCCATTCTTGTACCAGAAATGTCAATGATCCTTGAAAGGATTGTCCAACCTAAACTAGTTTCTGCGAACTTGTTCATGTGCATAACTAGTTCTGAATAAAATAATGTTTCTAGGAACATTCTGTTCGTATTTTTATATTCGCGCACTGATGCTAGTTATTTTCGTGCAGTTGCTATTTCTTTATTAATGTCTGGAAGTTTAAACTATTCAAAACATAAGAGAGAATAGACTGACTTTAATAAGGCTTGATTTGTGAAACTCATTGAAAAATTTACATTGCGAATTTACATGAAAGTTCGACGGGTTTTATCAACTCGCAAGCTATGATGAACTATGTAGCTTACAATTTATATAAATTATTAACCGATGTTAATATTAATCGATCGTCATTTCAGCGTTGAAATTCTATTAAATATTTACTGAATAATCATTTCGCCGAAGTATATAAATTCGACGAAACGTTATATCAGCGTTAAACCACTCGAAATAACATGATCATTTAAAATGTAATTGTGTTAAATTATGAATCATATATAATTTTAAATTATCAAAAGATGACTTGGAACTTTAGGAAAACTTGGTTAATCTAGTAGTAGTATATTACTTTAAAGTGAATATTACAAGTGAAACTAAAGCTGGTGCGGTTATTAAAGTTCCGTGCTGAAACATAAAACTTTATAGACACTATTCGCGGATCATAGAACTACCGCGTGTCTTTATTATCTTCCAGCTAACATTTCGGAGACTTTAAGTGGTTTTGGCTAACAGATTTTTGGTAGTGTTTTAAATTGATTTTGGTAAGTATAAAATAAATCATTGCCAAGATTGGCGAGACGGTAAAAATTAATGAAAATAAAATTTCATGGATGTTCCTATTTCCATTATAAGATACATAATGGAAATAGGAACATCATTTAAAATGCTAAATAAACCGATTAATTTTTTTTGTCTAATAAAGACATAAATATTAATCATTGGGAGGAAAGCGTTGAACGACGTTGGCATGATCGTGTAAAGTGGGGGTTGAAAAAAGTAAGGCTATAGGTTGAAGATGATGATAAAACAAAAGAAGCTAAATTACACAAGATTGCATTTGTTAATCTCCTCTCAATAGCTTTTATTTTGTGCAACAAAGAATATCTATCTACCCAAGGTTGGTCATTTAGTTAATTTCTTTTTTTATAAAATTCTTATATGAGTTTTGGGAAAATACGAAAACCTTTATTATAATATTCCCATTTTAGAAAATTTATATTACGGTAAAGGATAAAGGGTAAAGTTATCTGCATTTTTGATATTATGCTATGATCCTTTTACCTTAATGCTAATTTCAGAACCCTTCGCGAATGTAACCGCTTATACTTGAAACTAGCGACCCGCCCCGGCTTCGCACGGGTTCAATACTATTTCTCCCGCTAACTCCCGTTCCCGTGAGAATTTCGGGAATTCCTTTCTTAGTGCACCTCTACGGTACCTAAGCTACGTCCCTTCCAAATTTGAAGTGCCTACGTTTAGCCGTTTAGGCTGTGTGTTGATATGTCAGTCAGTCAGTTTCTCCTTTTATATATTTAGATTCATAAAAAAATGTATTTTGGATGACTTGGAAATAACGTTTAAATAAACTACGGTAAAAGACAGTATGATATGTCTTATTACTTTAGTACTTCTAATTTCCCTTATAACATTGAAAAGTTCGTGATTAAATCAAAGGTTTACTATTCTTTCAGTAAATAGATACCAACGTATCCTCTCTTGTGTCTCTTTAATATCGATTAAAGAAGTGTACAATACCTACCAAATCTAATTACGTGTAGAACTTTAATCAGAAGTAATGTTTTCTTCGGCCACATTGTTTATTTCGGGACTTTTACAGCGGTTTTGTTAGATAACAAATCTCTTTCATGTGTGGGGCGCTGATCGTAAAATGGGAAAGTTTCAGCGCTTACTACTTAAGTAAATACGTGTAAGAAAGTATGCCACATTCTTTCATGATCATCATCCAATAAAAATCTTTTGCTTAGGAGCATATCCAAAGACATTTTCGTGTTGTAATCTAATCGAAAAGCTAATCTAATTATTTTAAGGGATATACAAGGTTATTTAAAAACAGAAAAAATTTGAGATTCCAATAAAATCAAACAACCCTCCTATCAAAAAGTTGTTACATTTGAGCACTTTAGAAAATAACTATCTACCTAATTATGATATTTTTTTTAAATCAGCTTAAATTTGATAAAATCAGTCTCTAGCAAACGGCTATGTCATAATATGTAGTATGAGTACTCATATATAGCCTCATTTAGCGGATACCTACAATGTTCATTGATCACATAGTTAGTAGAAATTCCTTTTTATATAAACATACCAGAGGACTCAATAGATGCCCTTTGCTAGAGTTGGCTTAGAAAAGGTACAATCCAAAGACTCAATTCACCCGTCACACAAACATTTCAACAATAAGATTTAAATCGTATACATGCGTATTAAGATCTATTAAGTATATTATTATAATAATATACTAATGTGTCTTTACGTTCTAATTTTTACTATGCCATTATTGCGTAGTTATGAGAAGTTACACCATACACGCTCAGTTTATGACGGCTTCAGGACTGATTTATGTAATCGCAAGTTAACACATTTTAAGCTAAGATAATAAAGAGAAATGTTTGGTACAGAGCAATTGAAGCTAAACCACTTTGAGTAAAGAGGAAGTACGATTGTTGTTGTAACCAGAAATAAAGTAGGTGGCAAGAGATGTATATAGATAATTAATTGGTATTAAAATGTATTAATAATTTAAAATTTTAGATAAGCTAATAAAGCTTCTATAGCCTTCTAGGCTTTATTAAAGGTTTTTTTATTTATTATATTCATTGATTTAAAACCTAATCCTAATTTAATAAGCGCATGTTACAGGAATTCACATTTGTTTTATGTCTAATGTAATTCAATTACATAATTACTGGCTGGGTTCCGCGACTTTCCCCGAGTAAATATCAATGATATGTGAGATGTTTATAGTTCTAAGTTATACCCATATACCTAATAATACGGTGTATTAACTATTACTCTAAAGTTTCATTTAGTAGTTTTTACGTGACGAAGTAACAGACATCCATTAATCTAAATATACTTTCGATGCGTTTCGTGGCGCTGTGGATCAAACGAATTAACATTTACTTAAATATCTCGCGGAACACTGGTAGATCAATGGATAGAAACCTGGGAAGATATTCATCTTCCAGTGAATCTAACGTTTCATTTCAGCCCAATGATTTTCAGAAATCCATGTGCGGATTTACATTTTACCACTTTGGAAGATTTTCTCGTGCAAACTATTCAGTTTAGAAAAAAAATGATGTTTGAAACCTCAACATCATTTTAAAATAAATATCCATAGATAAATGATTGATGAAAACAAAATATGAGTAACAGTTCTATGTATGGGGATAACCAAAAATTTTGGATTTTCTTCTGATTTTATTAGAAAATCATTATGAAGTTTACAGAATGCATCTACGCACCTTTCAATAATGTAGCTCTTATAGTTTCGGAATAAAATGGCTGTGACATACAGACGGACAGACAGACATGACGAATTTATAAAGGTCCCGTTTTTGCCATTTGGCTACGGAACCTTAAAAACCGGCCAATTAAGAGCGAACGCGCTAAATCCACGCTACATTATTTCCACAACCACAGTTTGACAACACCAGCGTGTTTATTTTTATTTTCGCGACAGATTTCAGTTTTATTTACGTGTTTGCGTAATAGATTTATTGGTTTACGTTGTCCGCCGTGTGTAAACTTGCACAACTCGGTAACCGCATTGTTTGTTTAGCACTGAATCTGGGTGTGCGGTTATAAACGAGCCAAGTTTCTGATACCAGTGGTAAATTGATTTAATGACTGGGTTACGTTGTTTTGAAATTTCAATTGTTTACTTATAGTTGAGGATAGATATAATGTAGAGATGATAATTAATAGGATAATGGAAAAAGATGGATTACTCATCATCAGCCTGAAGACGTGCCCTAATCAGAAATATCATTTGGAAGACTTGGCTTGAAGAACGCTTGACAGGCGAATTCGTGACCGCAGTATGTTTTATGTACCTATTTGTACCCAGGTAAACGTTACTACCAGTTTCCTGATATTCCCTTAATCGGTTTTCTACCACACCCACGGTTTCAAATGGAGTAGTCCTATTCATAATCCGGAAACCACACGGAAAATGTTATTACACTGGTCTTTGATTAAAGCTCTTTAAGTACCTAAAGCATTAACGTAGGTATATAATAAATATATACATTGTAAAAATCATCCAAGATAACTACTGTCGAAAATAGCCTTGACCATAACCCTAGTTATTTGCAAACACTTGCCGAGGATTATGAACAGCAAGAAGTTTTGCCAGTTGTAAATCCAGTTTGTAGATTGCAATAACAAGATTCAAGTTGGCACCTTGAAACTCGCCAAGTTTATGTTCCTTAATTAAATCCTTGTTTTCAATGATGTTAAAATCGTTTTGCAAATGAACAATACGAAATAATTAAGAGATGTAAAAAAATGTTTGTGTTGCAGCCCGCACATGTATGCACATACATTTAATAATAAGCTTTTTAGTAATAATTATTTACAATTTTTTGTGAATTGGACTAAGAGTGGGGATGAAAACAGGAGCGGAATATCTCCCATTACAATGAGGGGTTGGAACGGTAATGGAAACGGGGATGGGAATGATGACGGAATTGGGAACGGGAGCGATTGAAAATTAGAGAAAGGGCTAAGGATTTCAGTCTGTGGCGATGCAGTTTACCGACCCAGCTGGAAGTTAATACATGTAATATTAAGTGTGAACGCATAAAGATGGTCTGTCCGACTGGCTCGTCAATTCCGATTGCACATCACGACCTCAATTAACAATTCAATTGAATTGATGGATAAAGCCTGGGTTAACGTGTGATAGCCATTGAATGTCTATTACGAAATGGACGATTCCATTGTGACCAGTTACGTACAATTACGTTCCGCGATTATACTGCGTCGAGCAATCGTTTCGACATATTATTATATTCGTATTAGTTGCAATGTACATAATGGACAGTGCGTCGATATGTCATAATTTCGATGATGGCGAAAGCTAATATGCCAAACCTGTTTGTGTTTACGAAATATGAAGCGGTCAAAGCTTATTACTGTTGGCATAAGTCGACCTAAATATAATAGAGAATTAGTAGGTGAACTAAATATAAAATTCGAAAAAAGAGCTTGTCTATAGTAAGTACATAAAGGTACATAGCTACTAGAAAAATCACAATGTTCTGTTGAATATAAATGTAACATAAATATCGAATCGTGCGTACTTACCTACATGACCACTGCTCCTTCATCATCATCATCAGCCTATTGCAGTCCACTGCCGGACATAGGCCTCTTCAGTTGTTCACCACTTCGGGCAAACATCTGGAGGATATCCATAATCGCCCCGCTGGGTAGGCAGGTTGGCGATCTCAAGGCGTAGCTTCGCGCTCCGGTGACGCTGCCCGTCAATTGTCTGTAGTATTTAGCTACGCCTTCAATAGGCTATTATGGCTAAAAAATGTAATTAGTCCGTCTTTTAGCTTATTCAAAAATAAAAGACACGTATTTCTTCCTTTTTTCATTCAAGTAAACAATAGCAAAGATACAAGGCATCAAAAGTTAGGAGTGGGAGTCTTTAACGTCACTCGCTCCCGTAAAAATGCCTCACCGAGTGACGTCACGCGTAATTTCAACGGGCTATAACTTTCTAATTTTTAGGCTAATTTACAAATATAAAAATACGTGTCTTTTATTTCTGAATAAGCTAAAAGAAGGCCTTATTACAATTTTTAGCCATAACCTATTGTGATGGTTATACAGCCATCGGACTGTTGGGGGAGCCTGAGGCTCTCACCCCTAATTGTATGATCTAAGGTACATAACGCCATCTCCGGAATGAAGGCTTTTCGATAGAGAAACACGACTCGACCTCAGAATCTTTCCAGGGCCTAATAAATAAGCTGAATCACCAATTCATTTCCGACCTTTGAAAAACACGGTCTGTAGTGACAGACCGCGTCCAGTGGGACCCGTCCAAAAATCGCCATGTTTACGCGAAGAAATATGTGACATTATTTAGGTTCCGCAAATAGATTCTGCGGGTTTATCACTTCAATTCCAGCTCGCTCCAGTAATCATTGGTCCTTTGAAGAAATAACAAGCGACACCATTCGCTGTATAAGTAATATCTTGTATATGTGTGCCCGTAACACACACCACACTTAAAGTTTACTAAATCTGTCAAAATAGTCCGATGGATAATGGCTTCTATGCCTTGGACAGTTAGACTAAAATTGATTGGGAAAATTTGACAGAAGGAAGTAGGTTCTTACACGGCCTATTTGATCTTTTCGAATCTGTGTTATACGTTTATATCTTGGCATGAGTACTAATATATACATAAGAAATATAGGTATATTACAATATTTACTGTAGGATTATGTATCATTGAGTAGGCGAGCTGCTACTTATTACGAGTTGATCTATCTATAACATTCCAGGTATCAGAAGTAAAGATAGCTTATATCAAACATCCTATAAGTTTTTCTCAGGAATGCTAAAAATCACGACAGAAATATTGCGTATTAGCTGAAATAAGCTTATTATGTAATTATTATCTCTCGTGGGTATACACGTGTAAGCAATAAAATAATTTATTCGTTCATTCTGTCCAGAACTTTCATAAATATTTGGACTAAAAGTAGCATTTATTATTTATGGTTTAGCATTTTGTTGGTAAAAAATATGTGTAGATTAACGAAATTGGTGTCACCAATTTCAATATTCATGTCGCAGTCATCTGGTTGAATCTCCTATTTAATTGAATGGCTAGCGCGTATATTGAATGACGTCTAATTGAATGCCTAATATTTTAGCTTAATACCCTATTTTCCTTTGATCGCAACTAATAAAATATTTCTTATCGTTTCATAATAGTTCCAAACAACCACTGAAATATAAATTAGCGAAATTTTTCCTCTAATTTTTCGAGTAAAATAATTAAAATTGTTCGACTTTATAACCGATTCCACTTGACGACACTTCAATCTAAGTTAAACTGATTAATTAATTTTCATGGCACAGTTCATCAAGAATAATTAGGGACACCAGTTCAGCCTATAAATAGAATAGTTGAATTACTCTTTAATTTCAAGATGCTCTACATTCACGTACAGTGTATTAAAATGTGGAACTCATTGCCGGCACACATGTTGCCTCGGTAAGGCATCCTCATACGGGGCGTTAAGAAGCATTTTACAGGCCGGCATGGGCGGTGGTAATTCACAGGAGGAATGTAAGGGAGCGGCGCAGCCTATCATCTTTTTGCTCCAAGCCAACCTCACCTGCTCGTAGTGCGTCCTGCCGATAACAAACGAGGCGCTAGCAACCAACCGGTGGCGGTATAACCATCACAATTGATGGCGCAGCTATGGCGGCCGATGGCGGGCAGCAGCGTTAACGGGGCGAGAAGATACGCCCTGCGATCGCCTACCCAGCATGGAGATCCTCTAGATGTTTGCTCTAAGTGGCGAACAACTGGAGAGGCCTAGCAGTGGACTGCAATAGACTGACGATGAACTCACAGGAGACTGGTTCTGATGCCCTAAGTCATAGTGACTTTGGCTCCTCTTTCGTTTTTCATGTAGAGAAGCCTATGTGTGTGTGTTTATAAATTACAGTGCTACTTAAAAACATCTGGTCTAGGTGGCAATTACTGCCAAATGGTATAAGCAAGTAAAACCTTTAAATGTGTCGTATAAAATGTTTCTAAGAAACGTAAGCCTGATTTCAATAACCGCTGACTCGCTATATCGGCTTTGTCAATGTAATGCTTAAGAACATTATCCCCACCCTATAAGGGTAGTTACACACATGAGAAGGCCAGGATAGACGGTTCGGCAAAATTTGTCGACAACTTCGACTCGGCGAAATAATTATTGCACTTCTTCATCCTATCGAGTCAATGACAAACTCATAACTAACCGTGGCTCTCCCCGGAGCCTACAGTATGGAGTCCTTCAAAAAGGTTGTGAAGAGGTTTTTAAAGAGTCGGCAACGCGCGTGTGATACCTACATCTGGTGTTGCAAGCGTCCATAGGCTGTTCAACACTTACTTGTTTGCCACCTTAGTGGTAGATGTTAAAAAATTTATATAGGTACCGGTAGTAACTTAGCAACTGATATACCACTTTTAGTCGCTTGGTAGCGGAGGTCCTCCATAGTACTTTCACATGGTGGGGCATAATGCATAAGTGATAATATTTTTTGAACTTGTTATCGGCTTCATCAGGCTTGTGCCGAATAGCTAGTCGGCTCGGGTAGTCATGGGTCGATACCACGCGACACGTCATTCGATTCGGCAGTATTTGTGGCACAAGGAACCCGACCCGAAGCCATCTACTATTAAGCCGAGTACTAAAGTTTAAGCCGAGTGCTTCGTAATTCCTGAACATTCAACTATACTCGTACATAGGGTTTCGGTTTTACCGTCCAGCTTTGCTGATGACTGCGATTGATCCTGCCTGCCTAGTGAAAGCCAAATGGCCTTTTCTTGAACCTTCATCTACATTATATTCGATTTTGCCCACCTTTACCGATTAATGCCGGACGCTTATGTGTATAACAACCCTAAGCGGATAAGAAGCTTATTTTAATATCTTAGAGTGTTTTTTAAAAGGCGAAAAACGGTATCAGAGGAACGTTTTACGTTTTCGTGAAGATTGCTTGAAATTAAATTGAGTTGTATTTTACAACCTGAAATGTGTCGCTCGTTTTATGGTTAAGTACTTTTTAAATTTCCTTCAAAGGAAATAAGAGTTTAATTATAATTTTTACTGTTAGTTTTTACATATTTTTATTGCAAACTATACAGAGAATGAGGTATGATGATAGACATTTTGTTGTGCAGTACCTTTGGCCTCGACACACAGATTGTCAGTTAACAGTTAAATAAAAATTAATATGAGTTTAAGAATTACGCACTAATTATATCTGGTGTATAGCTAGTAGCGATCACTGACTTGCAACCTTCAAATACATATAAGCATGGTTTCCCATTGGAAACATATATCTTACTATTTACCTTACCTACTTATTAATTCTCATTAGAAATAAATAAATAAAAATAAAAATGTTCTTTATTTCTTTTTACAATATTACAATGGTAGGGTCTGCCCTTTTAAGTAATATTACTTGTGTTAGGGGAGACCCGCTCTTTATAGGGATACAGTTCTTATTTATTAGAAAGACATACCTACTACAATCATGTTTTGGCACAGTACGTACCTACCTAAATACTTTGTTAATAATTTCCTGACAGAGTATTATACCCTATCCGATTACGTTTCATGTTTCATTTTAACCGATGCGAGATCCTTTAAATTCAACCACCAGAATGCTACGTGCCTTTCGTTACATACAAGTTTGGTACAAGTTCAATGGTATGCGGCTTTAAACTGCAGACTCGAAACGCTGGTTGGTCGGCGGTGAGAGGTTAGCTTGCTTCTATGATTAGAAATGTTACTTACGGCCAGGGCTTGTGACATCATTGCCGCCATAGATATTAATACTGCTAATTGCTTCATATTGTCTGTAAAGAAAAAAAAAACAAGTTTGTTATTCCAGTGGTGGCCAATTAGGGAGGGTATTATAATACTTGTAATAATCCTAATATCTAGAGATGGTAGTTAAATGTCGGACCCAACGGTGGGCAGCAGTGCCTTCAGTGAAAAAATTCTAGAAATTGCGGCCACCAGCCCGCTAGCCGGGCGTGGTGACTATGGCAAATCTAAGCTGCACTATTATTTGCCATGGTACCGGTCATGGTAACAGTGCAGCAGGGGGTGCGGAGGATCCCCGGGCGACGGCATATTACCAAAAAAAAACTTCAACTGGCTACGTATAACATAATTATATAAAACTAGCTGTGCCCGCGACTTCGTCCGCGTGGAATAGTTTATTTGGGTAGTGATTATACCTAATTGTTAAAAATTAAAGCTTATAGCTTTAAAAGCATTTCACAACCCTTCACAACCCACGGCAGTGGTAATTATAGGAAACAAAAGAGCAATTTATTGTATTAGAAGATGTACGTGTTTTTTTTAATTTTAAGAAAAAGAATAATTTGATTATAAGAAAATGCCTCACCTACACCAAATACATACAATATTATGTATTTATAGGCTCTGACCCCTAGTGCCTGGTAGCTGGCAACGGCGCGGCGCAGATCTCGGCGCGCTTTATAGGTATACCTACCCGCGCAAACGGCTCGACGTGATTAGTTAAATCTGCGTAACTTTTTTATTTATGGACCGATTATCATGAAATAAACACTAAATGTTAAGGGAAGCTTCCAGCAATATATTAGTGAAAACCGCATCTTAATCGGATAAGCGGCTTCTGAGATTAGCGTGCACAAACATACAGACAAACAGACAAACAGACAAAAATTCCAAAAAACATTGTTTTGGGTACTATTGCATTAATAAAGGCCTCCCATAATATTTTTTCACATATATCTTCCATGTACAGACAGCGACTCGTTACATTTTTATTATATGTATAGAAGAAGAGTATAGATAGATATAGATATAGATAGATATAGAAGAAGAAGATTATTTTAGCTACGCAATATTCTCATAACAATTAACTAAGCCAAACAGGTCTAATTTGCTATAGACACACAGAACTAAGTATTAAAAGCAAGTTTAACGAAAATAAATATAAATAATCACAATACTTTATTGTACGAGTAATGGAAGATTCTGAGAAACAAATAAAGTTTAATTGATTACTCGTTATAATTATGTTTTAATATTAGCATTTCGATCGGTCCCGGGCCTCTCGCATCCAGCACTTGCCGCCTGAAATGAACTACATTAACTCTAGCATTTGATTAATAGATCACCACAAAGACGGCTTAGGAGAGATGTTAAAGTATCGCATGAGACACTTGTTAAGTCTCTCTCTTTTAATTAAATGAAAAATAAATAGAGAAAAACCACTTTTAAGACCTCTATTTTAACTCGGGTAGCGTAAATCTGATTATTATCTTTTTATGATCTCTAATGAAGAAAGCTTTGAATCAGTAAAAGGGACTTAAGTTCCTATACGAGTATTACCTATCTAAAAACAAGTATTAAAGAATGTAAAAGGGTTATTAAAATGTAAAGATAAATAAAGTCAAATGACAGTGTGTTGTGTTCTAGGTGGGGATCGAATCCACGATTCATGGTTCAGAAGGCTACTTAAACCAAATGAGAAAACGGCCCGTAACTTTTTTTCTTACATAAATGAAAGCCGATTTTAAATCCTAGCCTATTGTCTATACTAGGATATAAAAACTGCTAACATTTATGTAGGTATACTTTAATAAAACAGTAAAAAAGTATAATTATGTCTATATTAAATAAGTACTTTTGCATAAAATAAATTGATTGTGGTAACTGGAACACATGATGCTGAAATACAGTAGTGTCAGCTAAACTATCATCATCATCAGTCTTTCACTGCTGGTCATAGGCCTTTCCTATTTTTTGCCACTTAGATCGCCACGCGGTAGGTGGGTTGGGGATCGTAGGGCGTAGCTGCTCGCTCCGGTGACGCTGCTGCCGGTCATAGGTCTGTGGTATTTAGCTACGCCTTCAATTGTGATGGTTATACCGCCACCGGTCGGTTGCCAGCGTTACGTTTGTTACTCGTCCGGATGCACCATGACAGGTGAGGTTAGCTTGGAGCGAAAAGATGATAGGCCGCTCCCTTACATCCCAATTTTAAGAATATGAAAAATAATGTTCTTCTTGATGAGCATCTTGTGCTGAGGCATCAAGAGTCAAATACCTGATTTGTAACAACTATTAAGCCCACGCGAACAAAGTCGCGTGCACTAGTTAGTAATAAACAACAAAACGGCGTATATTCCCTAACCCTATCACCAATTGGCTCGGTGGCTCATTTGGTAGAGCTCTCTGCCTTCTGAGCCAAGGGTTGTGGGTTCGATCCCCGCACAGTACCTACAAACATTTGTGTGCATGAACATGTCTGTTTGTATTGGTCTGGGTGTTTTCTATGTATAATATGTATTTATTTACAAAAAAAATGTATCTAAGTAAGTTTATCAGTTGTCTAGTACCCATAGTACAAGCTTAGGCTTAGTTTGGGGCTAGGTGGCGCTGTGTGGCCCAGCGTGGCATGTCTTGGGTTATTTATTTTATTTATAATTCCATTCTTATCTTATTCGCATTCTCATTATTATAACCGGTTTTGACAAGTTTGACGTATCGAACGGGTTTAATACATCTAGTTTAGAAACTAATAATGATATCAGTAGTTAACAGGAGGCACTTCGATTAATTACCAATAGTATTTGTGCCTGTAGTAAAATACAGCGAATATTGTTATTGTGGACTGTATAATGAAAAGGGCTGGTTAAGGATAAAATAGTATAATATTAAAACAAGAAAGAAAGGTAAAAAGCACAAACAAAACAATAAAATAATAAATCACAAAACCAAATCGTTGCAGAATTTAGACAGAACAGCAGCGCGTTGCTATGGCAACGCGTCAACAACAAAAGCAAATATATTCTTCTTTTAAAACTAAAAGGCGCCTAACCAGCCTGTCGTCGACAGTTATTAATCTATATGAATAAAAATGAATCTTCGAAATGTATGTACCTACGTCCATAACTTTCGAACAACTGCACCAAATTGGATAATTCTTGGTTTTAAAAATATTCATTATTGGTAGTATAGGTTTGTTTATTATAGGGATGTCAGGGAGCGACCCATTATCTTTTCGCTTCAAGCCAACCTCAGCTGCACGTGGTGCATCCTGCCGAATAACAAACGAGGCGCTGGCAACTGCCTGGTGGCAGTATAACCATCACCTCACGATTGAAGGCGTAGTTAAATATCACACACTGGTGGACTGCGACAGGCTGATGATGATGCTGATTGTTTAAATAAATTTGTTGGTTTTATAATAAGATATAAAAATTATCCCAGTAATTATGTTAAAAAAACATGGCGATATTAAATACGCTGGGTCAATTAGTTGGGAATAAAAAATAAAGGCCTTGTGTACAGGTAGGTACAAACAGGCAGCAGAACTATAGATATTATTCATTCAAATGTCTTTACACCTTTGACATACGTGTTTGTAATAGTTAATGGCTGATAGTATCTTTTTATTAAGGAAACTAGAACTAGGAAGGATGTATTGCCCAATTCTAATGTTAGTTTACATACTATTTTTAATGTTTCATGTCTCATGGTTCATTATGCATTCCACACATTGCATAAAGTACCTAGGTATATTGTATTGCCGAATGATAGAGATTTAAACGTGTTATAATCTAGAGAATGTCTACGATTGCAGATGCAGTGTTAACTGGATCGTTTTGAAAGATAATATGTAACTATGTATATATTAATAAGTAAATGAGTAATAAGTAAACGGTTAATACCAATTTGCCTGATATTAATATGTAGATATAGCTTACGATAGATAGAGCGTGACATTAACTTGTGTACTTTTTCACCCGACAAAAACCGACTCACCCTTGCCTTGAAAATCTAAAGATTACATCTATCGGCCAACACGAACTCTGGCAAAGAGTTCCAAAGCTCAATCGTTCTAAATATAGACGTCGTATATAGTTTTAAATTAACAGTTTCAAAGAGAATACTGGTAAATTTAACGTACCAAAGCTATACCATAACGAGTTGAAATACAAACTATGGTGCAAATTTATTCCAACACGCCGTCCAAATGGACAATTATTAAATGGTGTAACTACAGGAACGTGAATATCAGAAGCCATATGTAACATATTACAAAATACAGCACTATTAATACTGGAGCATAAATAACAGTTGGAAGTAATTGTTATTGTGCGTTTTATAACCATTGCTGCTCGTTTAAAACTGTTGTTCTGACCTCCAACAGAATTTTGAAACAGTTGCACACACTTGAATAAATATATACTGATGCATCAATGTTGTGGATGCAGAAATATAGGCCACAGTTAAAATAGACAACGGTATAGTTATTTATGTCACCGGAAAATAGCAAGAATCGTAAGTTGATCAATTTCCTAGGTAGTTGATTAACTTACGGAATATAACAAACGGTAGTTGAAATGTATTATTTAACGCAATGGATTTCATTCATCAACATACGGTGATCTGACAGTAATTTAATAATTTACGATTTTGACACAAGTAAAATCGTCCTCAAATGGGCCAATCGGGGCTCAATGTACTATTTAACGGTGCATTATTACCCGTAACATAATACACTGTTCCCTGATTGGTTGACGGTATAACATCACGTGAGTCATTGAACCAATCAACGTTCACCTCGCCTTCGCCGGATTATTTAACGGCAAGATCCCGTAGATTGATCAATTTACTAAAATACATACGTTAAATATACATTTCCACTGCCGTTTATTATTTTCCGGAAGTTAATCAACTACCTAGGAAATTGATCAATTTACGAGTTTTGTTATTTTCCGGTGACATTTATATACAAGATGCAATGCTGGGCAACACATTGCCACCTAGCACCAAACTAAGCCCAAGCTTGTACTCTGGGTACTAGACAACTGATAAACTTACTTAGATACTTTTTTTTAAATATTACAGACATGTTAATTCATGCACACAAACGGTTGTCCTGTGCGGAGATCGAACTCACTACCCTTGACTCAAAAGGCAGAGGTCACTACCAATTGTGCGATCGGGCCTGTCAAAATATAAGTCCTAATATGTCAATCAATCAATCAGCTCATGGCTGTCCACTATTAAACGCCTCCCACAAAGAACAATGAACTTAAGGTATAGTTATATAAGGCGTTTAGAACGCCTTATATAACTATACCTCAGGTAAGGTAGACTGACGGTTTGCGCAAGATGGCTGGCAAGTGGTGGATGCGAGAAGACCAAGATCGAGCAAGGGGCGAACGATTGAAGCCTAAGTCCAGCGGTGGACTGCAAGAGGCTGATGATGATGACATAAGTCTTAAATATCTACCCTACCCTTTAAATGGAGGGCTTAAATTACAGAAATTTACTAACAAAACTAGCGACCCTTCCCTGCTTCGCACTGGTATAATACTATATGCATATATTATACACATAAGCCTTCCTCTTGAATCCCTCTATCTATTACCTAAAACACCGCATCAAAATCCGTTGCGTAGTTTTAAAGATACCTACACAAAATATTTTCTGCGTCTCACTGCTTCATTTGTATACTGTGTGCAATATATTTGACGCAACATCACATCCTGGTAATAAATTAAACATTTTAGCAATCCGCTAATACTATTAAATGATTATTGGTAAAATCCTAATTAACAGTAAATGATTATGCACTTACGTAATGGTTAATACGGTGTATTAATTAAGTTCACTAAAATTATACCTAATGTTTTGAGATTTACTAATGGCAATGGTGTAAGTTTTTTTAAGACTCAATTAAAATGCCAATTACTTGTGTAGCTCGATAATACCCCTAAACCCCTTTCCTAGGTGCCTTCCACTTTTTCTCCGGTATTTTTTGAGGTTACCCTTGAACCCTAAAAAAGAGACCAAAAACAGTCGGGTAGCCTTCAATTCTCATAGGACATAAAGAAAGCAAAGTTGAGAGTGTTTGGTTACTAATTATCAAGCACATAGGGTTATTTATGAGGGGAGTCCGGGAGATTTTCGGTCGTATTCATAAACGTAAGGATGCGACGCGCGCACGCACAGTGCTCAAAATCCTATAGGTGTTTCTTTTTTTTTCAAAATGAGTTTGCACTTGATTGCCCCTGAAGGTAAGTGATATCGTAGTGTACGATGGAACGCGCTCAGCCAGCAAAAATCGGTTCACTCTCGCCTTTATCATCGGAAGATTATATCTCTCGGGGAACAAAGACCTATGAAGGTACTTGTGCGTTCGCGCCACGCATAGTAAACGTTTGTGAATTTCATACGCCCGTTTATTAGGTGAGAGATAAACCACCCTTCAAACATCAACTTGAAGCTTGATTTAACGATATGTTAGACGGTCATTGACCTATCATTTAAAGACCGTCTTGACATATCGTTGAGCAAAATTTAAGTTGATTCTTGAAAGTTGGTTCATCTCTCCCACCTGGTAAAGTCTCCCGGACTCCGCCTATGGATAAAATCGAAGATACAGAAAATGTGCAATGTTTTGAGATCTGTGCCGAGATCACAATCGGTTGCATCAATCTCTGCGACTGTGTCATCATAACTAGGGGACTTTCACCAACGCCTTGCGTCATTTTATAAGATACGCACTGCAGACACTGATTAACTAATAGTTTCTTGTTACTCATGGAAAGAGGAAAAAATATATATCTTTATAATGACACAACACAGCGGCTTCCCCTCGAAAGTGAAAGAGCTCAAGTCGCTGCTGCAATAGACAAGTACCAAATCAATTACTTGTCAGTTGCCACCACCGTGTCGGCCTATAAATTGATCTGATTTAGACCAATTACTTCAATAATTGGTGACAAGGCCGGATCCACCGTTGTGGGCACGATGGGCATGCCTACAAGTCCACAACCTTAATAGACTTGTGACGTCACATTTGTTGACTATTAAATTATACGTATCTAATCGAGTCTCTCCAAACTGCGGACTTCCTCCAAAGTAGGACTTCCTAGTGCGCGGAAGAAAGGAAATAGTCAAATTCAAAAGTTTACGAACGATGATAGCATTCGGGCTTGTACTTGGCCGATTTTCGGGTACCTAGGTGTGACGTCACACACATCCTTTTAAGAGCGTTTTAGAGCGCTTTATTTGTGATCACCGAAAAGATGACCAAAGTCACTTTACGGGTGTTTTGCTTACTGTACAGTGATGCGGGTACTTCCTGAGAAGCTAAAAATAAATTATTTCCTACTTTAATACCTGAGTGGTCTGCTTTAGAAATTTAACCTGTTGTGCGAAGTGTACGTATATTTATTAAAAAAAGAACAAAATATTTAAATATTGATTCTTAAAACAGTGCGTAATAACTTCGTATTTCCGTAAAACAAGTATGTCTTAATTACTGGCAAAGAAACTAGTACCTTTTGTGAAGCAACTATAATAAAAAGTCATTTTAAAGTTGTCTAAACTTACGGACTGCGCCAATTTAGAATAGTTCGCTTAGACTGACCCAATTAGAAGCCACGGGAAACTTTCACGCTTCTTGCGAATCAGATTACAAAGCGTTTTATTTTACTTCACCAGTCTAAATGTTACATTTCTGTAAGATAACATACAATAAAATTTAATAAGCTGATACAAAGTACGAGACAAAAATCATGACTCATGATGATGTATACAGACAGAAATAATACTAACTCACGTCCTGTCATGAGCTATCATCCCTCATAGCTGTCTGTTGGATTTTTTGGAGGTAAGTTGAATGGAAACTGTTCTTTTTATCATAAATATTTATCATATATCTAATAGGTTTTAATGTCAAATTTGGTATCAAGCTTCAAATGAGTCCACGATACCGAAACATCTTTAAGAACCCGAGTTGTATCGTGACTATGTCAATTTTCACTTGACTTTGGTAAAAATGGACCTAAAAAGGACTACACCTTTTCTATGTAGCTATTCTGTACCTAAAGGTTGTCTGGAAGAAACCGCTCACTGCGATAAGACCGCCTAAACTGTACGACAATTTCGTACTCTACCTAATTCTACACCCAAATTGTTTGGTGTGCACTAAGGTCTGTCAAAATTGATCGTCGGTTAAAACAATACCTAAATAATTATGAAGAAGTCTTGTTTTCATTATTGTCATGTGTATATAAATAAGTAGGTATATTATTATAACATTATCAAACAGCTATCAAACTGAAAATTATAATTCGGTCCCTATTGCTGAAACATTTGACATTATGCCAATTTCAGCACTCGAATATTCAAACGTCGAACAGCTAACGCTCTCTGCTCTGTGGTTTTGATTGATTGATATTGTCGAGTAGGTGTGGGTTCGAATTTCTAATTATTAGCTAATAATGGCAACATGAGACAGTCATGCTTCATACATTTCATATTATAATGAATGGATATCGAATATACTGCTATTCGGGAGTTACGCTTGAAAAAGTTCATAGCATACTAGGATGCGCTTAATCATCATATCCATTACTGGAAATCCTCTCCAATGACGAATGTCATTTGGGGAGATTTGCCTTAGTCACTCTGTCAATTCGATCACTTTTTTTTAGAAGCCCAAGTCGCACTGGCAACTCGCAAGTAACTGGTTAGTTACCTGTCAGTTGCCACTGCCATACCGGCCCAATCCTAATCCCCCACGAGCTCCGGAGACCCTACTCACCAGCAGAAACACGACCTGGAGGTCATCCCTGTTTTGATACGATCGTTGTTAAATGAGCCGATAGGCTTTTCTGGTTAATTTTATTAATTAAAACTGGCCATAGTTCAATACAAAGTTTTCAGCAAGATAAAACTATTATAAATGTGTCTGTAACAGAATATGGGAGGGCCTTCCAATGATTGAGAGATGGATATCCCTGAATGAAAGATTCGGGAAAATAGAAATGATTAAATTATTGTGTGTATGCCGTGTCCAAAATTATCTATAGCCCTATATTTGAAATGGTATTAACTTTAAATATTAAACATAAATATAATAATGTAACAGGATAATATCTACTTATAATCGAATATCTAATTTGGAAATCATGGTATAGCTACGCACTTAATTAATTAGTAAATTGATTAATAAAATGAATTACTAATGTGGTGATTAACAGACAGTGATTAGATTCGAGACTAAGGGAGAATGCGATGAATTTTATTTATTAATTTGTATAAAACTCATACCTACATGAAAATTATGCTGTTATTGTAGAAAAAGAACAGTTTACTCCTTTTGGCTTAAATTCATGAATAATTTTAACTTTATGACAGAGGGGGCAAACGGGTCTGAAGGTCACCTGATGGTAAGTGATCACTACAGTCCATAGACACCGCAACACCAGAGGGGTTACAGGTGCGTTGCCAGCCCTTGTGAAATTTGAAGGTCTCTATAACGTAGGATAGGACCATCCATTTGGATCACTTACCATCAGGTGACTTTCGGGCCTGAAATTGCCCCGTCTATCATAAAAAAAAGTCAGAAGCTGATTCAAAAGAACCATGACACAATTTTAATGCAGTATGTTATTATTATTCATGTTAATTTTGCATTATCCCTGAATTTATATGATGGATGTAGCGAAAGGATAACAAAATGTCACGGTCAAACGGTAAGAGGTTTCGTAAAGGTTTTCTGATTAATTAATGCATACTAACTATTACTCCGTCTCCAAGGCGGAGTGTACTTAGGTATATTCGAATGAAGTTTCATAAAAAAGTGTATAATGTAGCGTTATGTGTGTCTGTGGTAATATTGTGTTAAAAGGCATACTAAAAAACTTTTTCTTTTATTACTGAGGAAGGCAGACGAGCATGGGACCCCATGTTACACGGTTGTCCATTTTTAGGGTTCCGTAGCCAAAATGGCAAAAACGGGACCCTTATAGATTCGTCATGTCTGTCTGTCTGTCTGTCTGTCCGTCCGTATGTCACAGCCAGTTTATTCCGAAACTATAAGAGCTACATTATTAAAATTTGGTATGTAGATGTATTCTGTGAACGGCATTAAGATTTTAAAATAAAATTAGAAAAAAATCCAAAATTTTTGGGGTTCCCCATACATAGAACTGAATCTGAAAATTTTTTTTTTCATCGAACCTACACGTGTGGGGTATCTATGGATAGGTATTCAAAAATGATGTGAGGTTACTAACACCATTTTTTTCTAAACTGAATAGTTTGCGCGAGAGACTCTTCCAAAGTGGTAAAATGAGTGTCCCCCCCCCCCGTAACTTCTAAAATATGGGCATGATAAAATTGAAAAAAATATATTATGTGTATCACTATGCAAACTACTAACGAAATTTGATTTGAATCAAATCTAGCCAGTAGTTTTTTTTTAAACGTCATAAATCAAATTACCTAATTTTTTCATTTAATTAACTCCAATATAATAAAACGTAAAGAAAACCATTTATTTAGCTGTATAGTGGTACGGAACCCTACGTGCGAGAGTCCGACTCGCACTTGGCCGGTTTTTATAGATTGCTATGCCAGGGGCATAGCTAAGGCGTACCTACCTATCGAGAGGAAAGGTAGATACGGCTTAGCTATACTAGTTTATGCTAGCTATTACCTATCTTTAGGTTACATTTGAACTATTGCAAGGAAACTGCCTGGTTTTTAATGCTACAAAATACAAAGTAAAGATATTTCTAAGTCGATATGATACGGCTTATTTTAAATAGACTTACAACTAATTTAGCCTATTTCAGCATTTGCGTTTAAATATGTTAATTACGATTGTTATAAAAAAAATAATTGCAAATCGTTGTATTATGCTAATTGAAAGGAAAAGGAAATCACTAATCTTTCAAATGCTTATAATTATTGAAATAATTACGCATGTCTATGCCAATGTACTTATTAATGGATTAACACTTGATGTGAATCGTATAGCTTTGAACCTAAGACATTTGACTCTATTGCAATCACGGAAAATTACTTCAATTTATGTTGAACGTCACACGTCTTACTTAATGTTGAAGTTGTAAAGTTACTGAGTAAAATGAGCAACTGTGTAATAAAGTAAGTATGAAGTTCACATAAAGTGTTTGAAGTAGGATGATTGCAATTTGTATAAAAACGTAAGCGCTTGAATTACTCAATGGGTTAGTATTTAGAGCTGTTTAAGTATTTTTTGCTCTATATTATTTTAATCGTTAAGTAAATTTTTACATTGTAGAATTAAGCTTTTAGGTTATCAATAATGTTGTGGTTTCTAAAAGAAATTTTCACTATCGTATATCTCAAAATTTAATATTGCTACTCTTAGCATTTTGCATCTTAACATAATTATAACATTTTGAGGTCTCTACTCGAAATGTCCCTAAGTTGTGCAAATGTGTATTGTGTTCGGTCTACCTTTTAATTTTTTTTTGTATCTAACCAAACTTTATCAGTCCTTTTTAGCTTAAAAGTTTAGGTTAAGAACCATTATGATAAACTAATCTATCCCAATATTACACCATTAAGCGCTCAACCCTTTGTGGTATCCCCGAAATACCGTGATAAGACGAGGCAATTGAATGTGAACTCATGACACATAGGAGTACATATATACATACATACAAAGCCAACAAATAAATGGTTTATCAGACCTCTATTGTGCGGAATCAAGTAGGAACTTGTGATCGGAATATAAGATTAATTAATGCATTCCAAGACAATGGCTCACTTTAACCGTACAAGATGGAAACTTGCATGAAGACACATCTTAATCTTAACTAATATTATAAAGCTGAAGAGTTTGTTTGTTTGTTTGAACGCGCTAATCTCAGGAACTACTGGACGGAATTGAAAAATTCTTTTTGTATTGAATAGACCATTTATCGAGGAAGGCTTTAGACTATATAACATCACGCTGCAACTATTAGGAGCGAAGAAATAATGGAAAATGTAAAAAAAAACGGGGAAAAAATAACTATTCCACGCGGACGAAGTCGCGAGCACAGCTAGTATATAATATAGAGATTTGTAGAACACTCAATTGATGTACGCAATTTAGCCACTATATTAAATTTAAATAAGGTTTATAGTTGCAACACAACAAAAACTGAGCAAAAACTCCTTGTAAAAAGATATGAGCCTTAATTAATACTGGCAACTTGTAGATGTGTTATTTACCGTGTTAAATGATAAGTAAATGGAAGATTTCTTATCAGATAATACATTTTTACGCTATTGTGGATTCCACGTAGACTAATAATTGTCCGTTAGCAGGTTCCAGTTAGTTAACAAATAAACGCAAAATAAATGCGACCCATACGACAAGTCGTTCGTCATCCGATGCACATTCGAAGATGATTTATTTTCATTCCATTGATATGTAATTGATTCCATTTTGGACTCTTTAATAAAGTTTAGAGTACATAATAACATCAAATGCATACACTAAATCCCATTATTTTGATAAAAAGACAGGAATAAAATATATCGACCATTTCCCGTGTGTCGTTGAATGTCCCGTGCGACAAATAATACCTATTTGTCCGGTTTTTCTGGATACCTCCAGAAAAAGCTGCCATTGGAATTTTAAAAGTGAAGCCTCGGATATGAACTAGCTTTTGTAATCCATAGTCAGTGCAATCGCACTGACATTTCATGTAATGGGATCTATTGGACATCAACCTAATGTACGATATTATTTATTACCTGGGCTTCACAAGACAATGAATGAATTTGAATAAATATCTATAGATATATTCTTTATCGCACAATAATAAATACTAGTATTTACAGCGAAAGGTATTACGGACATCCTATGGTAAAATTTTGGTGAGCTTATAGCTAGCACGCGATCACTTTCAGCACGGCCGTCTTTAACTTATTGGAGGCCCTGGATATATTAACACAATGGGACCCCTATTGTCTTTTAAAGAACACTATTTCGTCGGCCCTGACAGGAACTAGGCACTTCGTATTTGAGCTGAGGGGCTCCATCGATCGCGGGGCCCTGGGCACTGGCCCATAGTGCCCACTGGGAAAGAGGGGTCTGACTTCCAGACAACCTTCAAGTAAAGTAAAACATATTTTTCTAAAGAGAGGGGCAACGTCGTGAGAACTGCCATAGCATTTTAACCTACTTAATCTAGCACACTAAAATGAGTTGTTTTATTAATAAGCAAGACAAATACGGCAACCTTGTGTTCCTTCAGTGCAATGTCGGAGTTGCGTGCTTGGGCAGCAATTAACTCTGTGCCGATGCAACGTCCTGCGGTAATGAGCCTTTCGTAACTTGGCCCTCTCCGCTTCCAACACAATAGTACGTGAAATATTTACTATGGCATTTAAACAGCTTAGAGTCAGAGGTTAGTTAGATAGATATTCTTTATTGCGCAAAAAACAAACATTTACAGTAAAAGGTATTACAGACAGCGGTACAATGTAGGTGCTTATTGCTAAAGGGATATCTTCCGGACAACCTTCAGGTAAAGGAAGTGGGACTGGGAGGAAGGGGGAATTTTTTTAAGAGGGATAACGTCGAACTGCTGAACTGTTTCAATAAATAAAATAAAAAATACTTAGTCACCATTTCGCCTAGTATAATCAGTTTATTAGTCATTAGCTTTTTTTAAATGTACCTATTGTGGAGTCATAAGTTACTCATGGAAAATTTAAATATTAGTCCATTGGTTTATTTTCATTTTGACAGCTCACGCTTATGAATTGAATAACCATATTTTGCAATAATTTACAACACTAAGTTGCTACTTATCATCACAACGTACGATTACAAAAAAAAAACAAACAATAAAAAAATATTCCGATGAACTATGTAACTCGATTGAAAGTTCTTCTTAAAAAATCGATTAATATTATTCTTTGCGTATTAAAGTTCAAACGTGAAAAAGATTCATTATATTACTTTTGACGTTATAACTTTTTCTTGCAAGCAGTTCACAAGAAAAGAATACCTAATAATTATGTATGTACTCATGACATTATAATAATACTATGTTTCTAAACATACCTTTAGAAAATATGAACATTCTAAAAGCACAGTACAGTTACCTTCAAACCGTACATAGAACGTGCACGCTTATGTCTAAACAACGAGGAAAACATATAAAATTTTACTTACATTGAATAAAAATCCCTTTTCTCCCAAATTGTGTCCTTTAAATCCACTTAAATTGCAATCGAACTTGCGTTTGCAAAATAAAAACTAATTTTAATTCAATTTATGTCAATGAACCCGATAGTTTTAAACGCGTTCGAATTTTCAAAGTTCCAAATTCAAATATTCGCGGCTTAACTTTTTTTCACCTACCGTTGCGTGCTAACGCAAAGGCAATGCGCAGGTTACTACTGGCCAGTTAGTGTGGTTGCAGCCTCTACCATTCCCTTTCATCATTAACAGCCGGCGTCACTCAGGGACCGGTTAGGGCGATCCATTACAGAGTACATAAAATTGAATAGGATTGTAAAAATTATGCTAAACAATACGCCACCTGCGACGTTTCCAACAATTTAAATAGACGTTAGAATGACAGTTATCTTGGAATAAATTGATTATGGCAGGTTTATTTTTCCGCAAAGATAAGTCGGGCAGATATTTAGATGGTTGTTTTCCCTTTATTCGTTGTATGATCGCTGGTAATGGATCCTAAAGGGACTGTAGGCAATGGGGAAAATGTCAGTGCTAATGTCGTGTTTTCGATTTTGGCCGACCGCTATTTATACTTATGCGTCGGTATCAGAAATGTTAAAGGAAATTACTTTTTTTATAATGGCAGCATAGTCCAATATAAAAAAGGCTTCTCCTCATTTGATGGAAAGCGAATGCAATGCCGATGTTGTCCTATAGGATTAATGCGAATCTTCTTTAATTTATTATACATCTTGTATCTCTACTCCAAGAAGTGTTAGATACCTACATGAATGGTTTGACATGAAGTAAGTTGTTTTATAGCTGTATTATTGTTATACTATACTATTGATGGTGCAGGTTCCAAGTACTCACACGGTGCGTTTTGCCTCTACTTTCTTAGTGTGAACGGCCTAACCATGGAACTCCTTTTTGTTGAGACATACAATCTGTATGTGTTCAAGGCAAGAGTGAATCGGTATTTTCAGGGTAAGCGTGCTCCATCGTAGGCTTCAATATATAATAACTTAATACTAGGTGAAATGTAACAAAGCAAACCCATAGTGAATTAAAAAAAAACAGCCAAGTGCGAGTCGGACTCGCGCAAGTAGGGTTCCGTACCGTTATACAGCTAAATAAATATTTTTTATTATATTGGCGTTGATCGAAGGAAAAAAAAAATTAGGAGGAGGTAGGAGTTTCAGTTGGGGAAACCCAAAAATATTGGATTTTTTCTGATTTTATTTGAAAATCTTATTGCGGTTTACAGAATACATCTACGCACCAAATTTCAATAATGTAGCTCTTATAGTTTCGCAATAAACTGGCTGTGACATACGTCCGACAGACATACAGACAGACATGACGAATCTATAAGGTCCCGTTTTTGCCATTTGACTACGTAACCCTAAAAAGATCTATATACATCGCCATCCACATACAACGAATGTCAAAAGTGTCCAATCAATTTAGTTACTGTGTGAGTACTCCGTATACTGTATAGTTAATGTGTGAGTTTAATAGACGAACAAAAACACATAATGTAAGACAATTTTTTGCGCGCAATTGTTAGGATCATTTTTAGCGTTGTTGTTGAGTCTAGATATTTCTTAGTCTATGGATATAACCGACTGCCCGCGAGCGAAACCGCGTGATGTATACTACCTTACTCACTTATTGGCTAATTTATCATTTGTCATTTTATTTATTTATTTATTTATTTATTTATGATAAATACATGCTAGCTTACAGTTTACACCAATTTGCTAACAAGTCAAACGAAAAATTTACATACATACTAAAATTCATCAATTACCTATATGCAATACAAATGTCAAAGAAATAACATAAAATTTATGAATTACATACAATAAAAATAAAGATGTCAATAGAAATAAAGATGTCATGCAAAAATAAAATACACAATAAAAAATATGGTTATTAAAACAATTACATAGGCAAATAATAATTATATCGTTTGGTCAATAATAAAATTCAATCTAGTCAACAAATACCCTATCCCATCAGCAAATAAATCCAGATCATCGTGTTGAATAATTATGTCCCCAATCAGACATAAAGCGTTATTTGTTGGAGCGAATGATGCTCGTTGGGTGCGCGTCACTCTGTATGAGTCGTCGCCTTACTTACATAATTTGTTGCAACGTCAAAATCAATTAATTTTACGGATTATATTTCATTATCCTAATGACCCCATTTTCATATTGCTATTAATGTATTCAATAATTATTTTTTTTTATAGTGGCTCGACATAATGGCTTCCCTACGCCTGATCGAAAGCGAAAGAGAAGCCCAAGTCGCTGTGACAACGGGCAAGTAACTGGTCAGTTACCTGTCAGTTGCCACCGCCATACCGGCCCAACCCTAACCCCCCACGAGCTCGGAAACCCTACTCACCGGCAGAAACACGACCCAGAGGTCATTTGACTGCGGTATTCTATAGGGTGGAGGTCCTTCTCCGGACGGGCGGCTCAATTCGAGCGAAGATTCGCTATGCCCTACCTCTCTTAATATATGGCTTCTCTCATACAGCACTTGCCAACAATTTTGCGCAAATCATCGCAGGAGCGCTTTTGCTACTAGTGTGCTACTTTGCGACTTAGTGGGTATTCTCCGCCAGGCTACCTGATATACCTACCGGTATAGCAGGTAATATAGCATATATAGTATAATAGATAAGGGTAGTGGGCCGGGGTGGGTGGGTAGGTATACTTACTTTACCACATAAAACGTCATGTATGAGTTGTTTTTGGTTGCTAAACAATTATATTTACACTTTATAATATTAATTAATTTAAAATTAATTAAATTATCCCAAGATACACATACACGCTTTTGGTTGCCCTCAGTACAATATCTCGTAAATAATGACGTCATAGCTATATTTAGTTAAGTAAAAGTAAACGAACTGCTGTTTGAATTGAATTCCGTGTTCCGACTCTATTGGTTCTGCTAATTAATATTTCCCATCGTTTTGTTCTGAATGAAGCGGATGCAATGTCGCGGAAAATTCGTAACCAATTACGTAGTTGAACGGGAATTTAATAACTTCAATTAGCCCAGTTTGTTATACAACACTCGACATAATTATAAACAGATCTTGTTACAAATGTAATGCTAGAAAACTATCTTTGTTCTTTTTTCAGGCAATATGTTTTAAGGGAAATCGGGTATGTGGGAATCACGTCGCCCTTGATGACAAATGAAAGGGCGCACTCGGGTCAACGTCATTATGGGGGCGGGGAATATTCACTAAAAGCCCCGGCTCCTCTGTAAAGCGATATCGGGTAGTGTCAGGGGTCCTAGGAGACCCTTGCTGTAATGACACTGCCAGCGCAGTCCACCCAAATGGACTAAAGTTAGAAGAAATAAGACCTAAATCAAAATAAAAGGAAAATCTCACACTTTGGGGACTAATTGGTCACGCACAGTCCGATTTCAGAGGAATTTCCTCCCGAGAACGTTGCGTTTGTGGAATGCCGATGTTTTCTCAGGGGAATACAGTATAGGGAATACAGTAATCACTCAAGTCGAAAGTAAATAGGTTCTTAAAGGATTGGGTAAACGCATGGGATGCCCCTGGTGTTGCAGGCATCCATGGGCTACGGTAACTGCTTACCATCAAGCAGGCCGGTAGACATTTGTCACCCTAGTGGTATAAAAATACCCCAATGGAGGTAAGACGGGAGGGGTCCGAAGGATCAGGTCACTCCCGTCCCACGGTGAATCATGTCAGGCCGTTGGAGGTGCCCCCGCACCAACCACCAACTGGGAAACTATCTCTGTCCTGAATATGTCTCACGTATAACATACTGTTATTACTTACATTTCTTGGAAATCATTAATCGAAGTTCTATAGTAGCTTATTAAATGAGCCTGTTTAATCATAACTAGCAGCCCGCTCCTCGCTTCGCTTCGGATAAATCAATTATTTCAGCTAAACATTTCATACATTGTTGGTGTTTTAGGAAGGACCTCTCATATTTTCTATCAACTAATATAACCTATACACACGCTTAAAATGCTAAAATTAATGGATGCTGGAAACAAAATGAAGACATATTCGATTCAAAGGCTGAGAAATCTGAACATGGTTTGACACAAATAACAAACGCAATACGTGATGCAGTTAACGTAAACGCAATACGTTTGATTATATTGCACAAAATGGTACAAAAGGCGAAATTCAATGCTAGGAGCATTCTCTGCCCGTTTACCCTTGGGTCATGTAGATGTACATCATGTTGGCCTCTGGTTGGATTTGAAGCCATGCCCTTTGTTCAGGAACAGGTGGCTTTTAGCTAAGGTTCCCTTAACTGTTAGTTCAGATGAATAATATAATATCTAGCGACGTCTTTTAAACACTGATGACTTTAAGAGAGGTAGGGCATAGCGAATCTTCGCTCAAACTGAGCTGCCCGTCCAGGGAAGGACATCCACCCTATAGAATACCGCAGCCAAATGACCTCCGGTTCGTGTTTCTGCCAGTGAGTAGAGTTTCCGGAGCTCGTGGGGGAGCCGATGGGGTCCTCGGCTTGTCGTGCCGGGGGGGCTTAGTACGGGTCGGGCCCCCACGACCCGGAACAAAGAGGGACCCCAGTGGGCCGCAGGCGGGCGGCGCCGGCAGCGGGACTGAGCCTCGCTCGTCCCGCTCCCGCCGGCAGAGGTGGGCCGCTTGGCGGCACCAGCGCTAAGCGCTGGGTTGTTCGGCGAGGGTCGCAGAGGAAGAGAAGTGCCCTTCGGGGGATCTCTCCCTATCCTCTGCGACCCAACGGCCTTAGGGCCGTGTGTGAACGTAGGGCTGTGGCCCTGTGTAGTGGTGGCCGTGGGGCCAGGTAGGTAGGTGGCCGCGCCGTGCTCCGCGTGTCCCTCTAACTTAAGGCAGGCAGTAGAGGGCATAGTGCGAGAACGGCCGTGGCCGTAGAAGGCAGCGGCGGAATGAACATCTTTTTCCGCCGCTGGACCTGGTCATCGGGCACGGGGTCGTCCGGCGCCCGGCACGGGTTCCGCTGGGAGGGGGCGTGCTTCGTGACCGAGCATGCTCCCGGTGCGTGCTCACGCGCACAGAGGGCGAGCCGTTGTGCGGCACACCGCCTTACCGGGGGAGCCGCGGTAGAGTCGCTTACTGAGGATCCAGACTCCCCTGGGCTTGGCGGCGATGGTGGGTCACCGTGGGGTTTAGCGGGATAACTTGGCACTGCACACCGGTGTCTGCATCCCCGTTGCAGACACCGAAGGTCCGAAGGGATTCCCCAGGTAAAAAAAAAGCATGGCAGTGGCAACTGACAGGTAACTGACCAGTTACTTGCCGTAAACTCAAAACCTAGGGCATTTTTCATCTTAGTACCTACATGAAATTACCTTGAAAATGATTTAGCGATAATGATGCCGACCAAAAAGCAATACCTACTTTAATAGCGCTATTTTCTTCCGACATGCGTAATTCATCATCATCAGCCTATTATAGTCCACTACTGGACATAGATCTCTATAATCGAAGAATAATGAAAGGCCGATCCCTCACATCGAACCGTGGGTCGAACACAAATTCATATCCCCTACCCCATGCGTAATTAAAACTATTTTATTAGGCTAAAATACATACATACTATTACATAGTATAAGGGTACAGAAATTATAACATCGGATTAGAAAAGAATTTTTTTTATTATGCATGCACAGATTTATTATGTGATTTGTTATGTTTTTATTATGTGAGCCTTCCTAAACCTTGAAAGAATGCATTCATATTTTTTGGGTTCTTAGAGCTTCATGACACTATGATTCAGGATGCCTTGTTCACGGATTATGCTAGATCTGTTCGACTGTGCACTATTCCTAAATGTTGTTCCGATTTGTTGCTAAATGAGGAGCCTCCGAGCTGATAGCAGCATTGATGCAGGAAACGCCGGTGGTGTGTTTTCAAGTTGGTCGTATTTTTAACTAATAGCAATTTGCTTATAGTATTTTCCGAAGAATTTTATCCTGAAAGTAAGCCGACGGTTCACAAATATTTATATCACTGTTTGTTGTGAATTTCCGATAATTACGTATTGACTTCGATGTCAGTACCTGTCATGTGACAATTTCTTTGACAAATTCAACAAATGACAGTATCTATGGTCATTTCAAAAAGTATGTAACATATTTTGCCGAAATTGTAAATTCAAAAATGTATGATACCCTTGTAATCTATAGCCTGTGTGTAAATCTGATGCATAAATAACATTCCTGTAAAGTTTCATCAAAATCCTTTCAGTAGTTTTTACGTGAAAGTACGATTTCATATTAGAATTTATTTATTTAGATGTCATAACAGTTTCGGTTGCTATGGGAACGTTGTCATGAGACGTCAGTATGTAAGATCTTTTCTTTTTTTGTAGATTAAAATCTTTTTGGTAAATTTGGGTTACATTATTGGAGTTTTAGCACGGATCCCTAACTTTTTTTAAAATATAATATAGCCTATGTTCAGCGCAGATGCTGTAGCTATCCGACGGTGAAAGAATTATTCAAATCGGTCCAGTAGTTTCGGAGCCTATTCGTATCAAACAAACAAACAAACAAACAAACAAACAAACAAACAAACAAACAATCAAATCTTTCCTCTTTATAATATTAGTTTAGATAACAAGAAGTTTTGTCACATTGGAACCAATTTCTTGTCAGTTGTCAATGTCATGCCGAACTGCCGGTATGACGGTATCACAGGAAGGAGGAAACACATAATTACGAGTATTATTATGCCAGCTATGAGCTCCATATTTAATGATGTGGCAATGGCAGGAATTGCTAACCTTTTTTATATAAGACTTTTGTATAATACAAAAAAGGATATCAAGTTTCCATAAGGACATCAAGTTCAATCTACACTAATAATAGAAAGAGGAAAGATTTGATTGTCTTTTGTTTGTTTGTTTATAATAATAATGTAACCCAAGGAGTCTAAAAATTACCATTAAAATATCGTGATATATCACTTGCGCTGCGAAAATTATTGATTAAAAAATAATGTGTTACGACTTTGTAGAACATATAATTTTCTACAAAAAATGTCACGACAGAATATGTCTACTTGTTATAGTTACGTCGCGATAATCCTAAATAGTTAGCTAAATACCACAGGCTGATAACGGGCAGCAACGTCACCGGAGCGACAAGCTACGCCCGGTAGGTATATCTTCGCTTCCAGATGTTTTCCCTAAGTGGCAAACAATTGGAGAGGCCTATGTCCAACAGAGGACTGCAATAGGCTGATGATGAATCTTAAATATTCGAAGCGAAGTGAGGGTGGGTCGCTAGTGTTAAATAAAAAGTAAACTAAAGAGATCAATTTGGAAGTTCACCACAATCTCTTAGTAACTACATTCACACATTCATTTACGCTGGTTTTAATGATTTGAGCCTTGAAAAGTTGCGGTTCCGGAATCACCGTACTAGTGGTTTTATATGTTTTACTATTTTTGGGCTTTGTTTTGTTACAATATTAAAGGCTTGACCTTTCCTTTAGAAGCGGAGTGAGTGGACAAAATGACTATGTAAAATTTTGCGCAGTAGGTACACAGTAACAGTACATTTCCTTCGGTTTTTTTTAAATATACACGTTTAGGTGGCGTGGTGGTGGATTGTTTCACTTATCCCCCCGTGGGTCCACGCAACACTGTGGTCAACTAAACACTTGACGCCCCGCGTATTCTTAAATGAGCTCTAAGGAATGTCTCATCATCATCAGTCCGTGTGGTGTCTGAATTTAGAATAGAAAGAAAGAAAAGTAAGAAAGAAACTGCTATAAATGGTGTTGACAGACTTCTTGTATTACATATGTACTGTTATTTTACATCCACAAAGTTTAAAGCCATTTTGTAAAAGTACTAAGACGTAAAGATTTAAATTAACTGACAAAATGGGAGACGGGATTTCCCAGAACAGCTCTTTAAAAAGAATTGACAAATATTTCGTATCTTGGAATAGAGCTTAGCGGCTAATAGGATAAAAATGTAACCCCCTGATAGTCAGTAAGCAAGTTTATCAAGCGAAAACGGGGACGTCCGCTCCGAACACCGGATAATTCCCGGAACATTTTTTGCTAATACAAAATTAATGACGGAGCGCTTTCCAGACGCGACTTTACTCGGTAGCGCCTTTGTCGCTTTGAAATGATATCCAGTGAGATGATTTATAAAGCAACGTATATGTTACAGTTAAAACCCGTTTTTCGGTAAAACGCGTCTTCCTTAATTAAAACTAGTTTCTACTGAAATGTTCGCGATTTAACGCGCACTTAGTTAACTTTTTTTAGCCCACCGTTTCGGCCGTGTTACAATCAATCTTCAGGTCTGTTCGCCCCCTCTGTCAAAAAACAATTGTTTGTGGACAGGATAACTGTTCTATGGGGTGATATAACGGGTGCCCGTCATTCCAATATCTTAGAATCATAAATTTTTGCAGGTGGTGACTAGTCTCGCACTAGTCTGGACCCCACAAACTTGCCAGTAAAATGGCTGTCACTTGGAGGTGGCTGGAAATGTGGGACTCCCCTGACCCAAGATGGTGGTGGGGCAGAGAACATCCACTAAAAACCCGGGTCCCTCTTTCTAGCGCCTTATGGGGTGGTGCCGTGGGACCTTAGAACTAGGAATGCCATGACACCGGGTGTCTACCCGGCTCACACCCGGCTTTATTAATTAGTTGGCGTTTTACTGGTTTCAATTCCAAAGGGGTTTGGGCGTTTTGTATGGAGCATTGGCGTCGTTTTTTTTTTTAGCGGCCATCGTTCATTTTTATATTGTGTGTAACACTATCTTTAACTAGCATATTAATGAAAGAAGATTTTCTGTAAGTAATATCGGAGCGAAGATAATGGCATTTGAATTTAAGGACAACGCCTGAAGGGGAAGTACTCTAAATACTGGAGCTAGAGCATTTGGGTCAAAGGAAACATTCCTTCCTTTTTAAAAAGAAAAATAACTGCATTAAAAGATTTTTGAAAATTCGTTTGCCTCACTCAGGAATCGAATGTGCTCCATTCCGGAAAAATAACACCCTATACTTTTATCGCGATAATTGATAGGATCAATTATAAGGATCAAATATCACCCTAATAAACCTGCCGAAACGTGGACGCTTACGGGAAGACTAAGTCATAAGTTTAAATTCGCGGCGTAGGACGCCCCACAGCCCGTTGGGCAGATAATCTTAGAAGAGCTGTTGCTGCTGTTAGGTTTTGGAGCGGATACGGCACCATAGACCACAACCACACAGTGCGGCAGATTATACATAAGACAGAAGAGTATAATCAGTCTTGTCAGTGTGTCTTGCATTCGTGGACTATGAGAAGGCCTTTGACTCGGTTGAAACCTGGTCTGTTCTGGAGTCCCTGCAGCGATGCCAAGTAGATTGGCGATACATCCAAGCGATGAGATGTCTCTATGAAGCCGTCACTATATCCGCCCAGGTATAGAATCAGCAAACAAGGCCTATGACGTTGCATCGAGGAATGGGACAAGGGGATGTCATTTCGCCAAAGTTATTCACAAATGCAATGGAGAATGTGTTCAAGACGCTGAACTAGAAAGGACCTGTCATCAACATAAATGGCATCGTCATAACGACGTCGTCATATTGGTAGACTCGCTGCAGGACCTACAACAAATGCTGAATGATCTGGCTGATTCCTCTATGCGTATCGTCCTATGGATAAACATGGACAAACCCAAGGTCATGTTCAAATGCTCTACCGGAACCGATTGCAGGACACGGCGCCGTCTTCAAAGTTGTTCAAAAATATGTAGGTGTTCCTCGGGCAGACACTGCAGTTAGGTGGAAACAACTTTGAGGAAGAGGTGAATAGGCTTGAGAACCAAAATCACCCACATAGCTCGCCGGGTTATTAAGCTGAAATGTCAGTAGGCTGGCCTCATTATCCGCAGAACCGATATCCGTGGGGGTGAACGAGTCTCAGCATACGTTGTGTAGGACGCCTTCAGGCCAGGTGGAGTGGCGATTTGTACAGGACGGCTGGCAAGTGCTGGATGCGAGATGCCCAGAATCGATCAAAGTGGTGAACATTGGGAGGCCTATGTCCAGCAGTGGGCTGATGAGAGCTGATGATGATGATGACTTTTTCAGGGTTATGAAGCATTGGTAAGACCAGGCAGGATGGCTGTGTGTGTCTTATTTAACCAAAAACAACTTAAATGTAGTTATTATAATGATTATGATCGACAGGCTCGGTGGCTCATTTGGTAGTGACCTCTGCCCTCTGAGCCAAGGGTCGTGGGTTCGATTCCCGCACAGTACATACATTTGTGTTCATGAACATGTCTGTTTGTATTGGTCTGGGTGTTTTCTATGTATAATATGTATTTATTTACAAAAAAAAAATGTATCTAAGTAAGTTTATCAGTTGTCTAGTACCCATAGTACAAGCTTTGGCTTAGTTTGGGGCTAGGTGGCGCTGTGTGGCCCAGCGTGGCATGTCTGGGTTATTTATTATTTATTATTATTTATTACAATATGAATTCTGATACAACTTTGACGTGCGATATCTCAGCCCCGATACTATTTAGCTATATGTATCCCATAATAAAAAATGTTCGCATAGTCTTACTCTTTCAAAATATATAACTTTCATGAGTGGCCGCCAAAATTTAAAACGACGCCAGAATGACCCAAACCCCTTTCTCTCGTGCTACTTACTCTTGTAGTGACAACTGGTTTTAACTGAAAATCAATAGTAAATTCCAGTATCACTAAGGTGTTAGGTAGAAACTAGTTTTAGCCTGGCTAAAACTAGTTCTAACGAAAAACGGCTTTTGACTAAAATAAAATAAAAATATAAAATAAAATAAAAAAGTAGGTTCACTAGTAATACTTTTGCACGTCACAATTTTTTCCTACCAGCACTCCGACGTGTAGCCTGCTGAGAAGAAGTGCCGCAACAAACTCAACCTTAGCCTTTTTTTAAAACATTATAATACATAAAAAGAAATACAACATAATATATTTTAATGTCAAAAACCTAGTACAATATAAGACGAATGCAGGCGAGCAGCTCATTATGTCCATGTTATGTTATCGTCCAGGAAATCTTGTATTTTGTGATATCCTTTTTTCATTAAACACGACTTAATATGGGACTTAAACCTATGTAATGGTAATTCAACAATATTCTGTGGTGTTTTGTTAAAAAAAATTACACTTAGTCCTGCAAATGAATTGCCAGTTTTACGAAGCCTGATACTT
Source organism: Conogethes punctiferalis (assembly GCA_031163375.1). Taxonomy (NCBI): domain Eukaryota; kingdom Metazoa; phylum Arthropoda; class Insecta; order Lepidoptera; family Crambidae; genus Conogethes; species Conogethes punctiferalis. The sequence goes on along the minus strand of CM062086.1, from coordinate 9,101,469 downwards.
GGAACGGTACAACTGACTGTAACATATACAACTGGCAGCATCAAAAGGAATGAGCATATTGCATTCGTTATGATCCACGGACAATATTATACATCCTAGGTATATTTCTATTCCCAAGAGATATTAAGACATAGATGTCTTCATCATTATCATCATCAGGCTCTAACAGTCCACTCATATTTGTCTTATTTAATCTAAATAACCTTTTTGATATTAGTCTACTGTAATACAGTACATACCTACATCAGATTAACACATAGGATGTAATTTATAAGGATACTAGCTGTGCCCGCGACGTCGTCCGCGCGTGGAATAGAGTTTTATCCCATATTTTATCCCCTTGAGGGTCGAATTGATCAAAATCCTTTCTGCCCATGTCATAACATCTACCTGCATGCCAAATTTCAGCCCGATCCGTCCAGTGATTTGGGCTGTGTGTTGTCAGTCAGTCACCTTGTATGTAAAATAATAATCTAAATATACAAATATATTTAGATTATTATTTTACATAATTAACACCGAGCGAGCTGCAGTCAGTTAGAAATACATATATTTGTGACTAACTGTAATAATGTAGTGTAAATTATTTATTATATTAGTTTCGAAAACAGATATTTTGTGTTGTGCATACATTGAAGTTAATAATGGTAAATCAGTAGTTAGGTACGATTATAAATTGTAGGTCAATAAATTTCATTTATTCAAAATAGCAAGAGTTTGTAATTTTCTATTCATTGGTTTTAGTGGAATAATTTGATTCCTTTCTTGTTATAATTTACACGCAATTATCAAATTGATATCACAATGTTAATTATTATTGCATGTGTGTAAAAATAAGTAGTGGTAATTAATAATTTATATCAGCATAATTAAACTACAAAACAACTTTAAATTTCCATAGATAATATTTAAAAAAAATCTTACTTAACACATGCCACGCTGGGCTACACAGCGCCACCTAGCTCCAAACTAAGCCGAAGCTTGTGAATGGGTACTAGACAACTGATAAACTTACTTATTATTTTTTTTTTTTTTTTTTTTTTATAGTGGCTCGACATAATGGCTTCCCTACGCCTGATGGAAAGCGAAAGAGAAGCCCAAGTCGCTGTGACAACGGGCAAGTAACTGGTCAGTTACTTGTCAGTTGCCACCGCCATGCCGGCCCAACCCTAACCCCCCACGAGCTCCGGAAACCCTACTCACCAGCAGAAACACGACCCAGAGGTCATTTGACTGCGGTATTCTATAGGGTGGAGGTCCTTCCCCGGACGGGCGGCTCAATTCGAGCGAAGATTCGCTATGCCCTACCTCTCTTGAACTTACTTAGGTATATACTTTTTTTTTGGAAACAAGAAAAAACCCAGACCAATACAAACAGATATGTTCATGCACACAAATGTTTGACAATGACATGTCAGAAATTAACATAATATTTGTGATGGAAAATACAAATCACCGCCATTTATTTCGTTGGTCGCAGGAGTCGACTGAGGGATTTCTTAAGATTTTAGCGTCTTAGCCGATGGTAGGGCTTACTTGCCTGGATGGCTACCACTGTACACTCGGTAAATGCGTGCAATTACTTGGGTTGCGTTTCGGGGTCAGGTGTTTAGCCAAAAGCCAAGCCAGCATGGCGGTGGTATCTGACAAGGTGACAGGTGATTGATTTTGTTGCCTATCCGTTGCTTTTCTTCACAGTCAACATCATCATCAGTCTACAAAAGTCCACTGCTGGACATAGTCGTCCCCTGATGACAATGGTCACTTGGGGGGATTTACAGTAGTCACCATCATCATGCTTGGTAGGCGGGTTTGTGACCACAGTAGGTTTCATTTGTACCCAGGTAAACGCTGCTGCCCGTTTCCTGATATTCCTTTAGTCGTCTTCGGCGACGCCCACGGGATGAGATGGTGTCCTATTCTAATCTAAGCCCGGAATCCACACACACCACGTAGAGAGACCTTATTTCACAACAGTACCTATCTATATCTTCTATACTTATAATAAATCTGTAGAGAGGTCAATTCTGTACATTAAATATAATTTCAAAATAACTATCAGGGGGTGATTAGTGATCGATACTGATGCCAAAAATGCAATCAGTAAAATTTTTGTCTGTCTGTCTGTCTGTCCGTCTGTCTGTCTGTCAGACAGACAGACAGACGGATATGTTCGTTATAGAAACAAAAACTACTCAACGGATTTTAACGAAACTTTGCACAATTATTCTCTATACTTCTGGGCAGGTTATAGTATACTTTTCATTACGCTACCATTAATAGGAACAGAGCAGTGAAGGGAAGTGTTGGGAAAACGGGAGAAATTTTTGTGTGTATGTTTGAACGCGCATCACGCAAAAACTACTGCATGGAATTGAATGCGGTTTTGACCAATGTATTGCTAGAAGTCTAACTTAAAATTTAGGTACCATTTTATGGAAGTCCGTTATTTTTGAAACCCAATATCCACGCGTGCGACACCGCTGGCACAGCTTGTGTCTAATAAGACAAGTCAGTTTATATTCAAAATTAATATGTGCTCATGTAAGTCTCATTATTCTAAGTGCATCATTATCGTCATCATCAAGCTAATGATAAAATACGACAAAAAGAATACTAACTAGGTACATTATAAAATAAAATCCCCGACATTTTTTGCTATTCACGGTCATTATTTTTTATTTTCACAAAAATGTCATCAACACTTTAATATGGGTATTTAAGATGACTTAAGGATTTGGCTTTGGGCAGAGAACTGTGGAAAAGATTGGGGGAGACCTTTGCCCAGCCATGTAGGTATGTATGCGGGATGTAAGGGCACCCTCTTACATTCTACATACATACTTCATACGGGTCGCTACGTATCATCTTTTCGTTCCAAGCCACCTGTCAGTGGTACATCCTGCCGAATAACAAACGAGGCGCTGGCAACCGACTGATGGCGGTTTAACTATAAGGATTGAAGGTGTAGCTAAATACCACAGGCTAATGACGGTCAGCAGCGTCACTGGAGCGACAAGCTATGCCATGCGATCGCCAACCCGCCTGCCCAACGTGGCGATTATGGGTAAAGCCTCCAGATGTTTGCTCAAAGTGGCGAACAACTGGAGAGGCCTATGTCCAGCAGTGGACTGCAACAGGCGGATGATGATGATGAAGAATTGGAAGGCTCTGGTTTTATGCAGAGAACTGGGGAAAACTTTAGGGAGACCTTTGTCCAGCAGTCCGACAGCATAGGTAGATAAAGAAAGAAGATGACGTCAAATCCAACCGATAAATAAAATTCTTAGACACAATTTTGGCACGTGTGAATCCGTATTGGAATGGATTTCCAATCCATTAACTAAACGGGAACGTAAGAAGTTCGCCCATTAAAATGTAATTTGTGGGTATCCGTTTAATTTTTTTCTTTGAGGTTTGCGTAATTGATGCCAATGTGAGTATTTTCCAATGGGAAAGTTACATAAATCATTCCCAAAGGGCCTTTCCATATAAAGCTCGAATACGCCAATATCGTTTATTTATCGAGTATTTCGCTGAAATGTTTATTTGTAATAAAATTTTAAAGGAAAATTTTCAGAAAATGTTACCATCAGCCTATTGCAGTCCATTGCTGGACATAGGCCTCTCCAGTTGTTCGCCACTTTGGACAAACATCTGGAGGATATACCCATATATCCCCACGCTGGGCAGGCGGGTTGGCGATCGCAGGGCATAGCTTCTCGCTCCGGTGACGCTGCTGCCAGTCATCTGTCAGTGGTTTTTAGCAACGCCTTCAATTGTGATGGTTATACCGCCACCAGTCAGTTGCCAGCGCCTCATTTGTTGTTCGGCAGGATGCACCACGAGCAGGTGAAGTTGGCTTGGAGGAAAAGATGATAGGCCGCTCCCTTACATCTTATAGATAATGTTATTACACAGAAAACAATACACCATGCACGCATATACCTGTAAAGCTCATATATGACGAAGTCTAAGATCCAAGTATGAAACGACTTTTAAAAAAAAATTCGGCCAGAATAAGAATAATAGTTTTTTAAACATTTGACTGTTTCGGCTAATAGTCAATGAGTCGTATCGATTAAAAAAATGAACCATAATAAAGAATATCAAAAGTTTCGATTAATAAATTATTGACACTATTACGAGTAATTTACTTTTACAGACGATAGGCTGATGTCTGTAGCACATTGCGAAAGGCTGTGAAAGGCTGCGAAAGGCTGTGAAAGGCTGATACATCACATGATGATGATGCATCAGCCTTTCGCAGTTCACTGCTGGACATAGGCGTCTCCAATTGCTCGCCACCTTGATCAATCTTGGGCTTCTCGCATCCAGCACTTGCCTGCCATTATGCGCTCGCCCCTTAAAGTATTGTACGCAATTTCCAATAAATGAGTCTCAGAAGAAAAAGGTTTCACTCGCCTTGCAAAGTCCGCTCAAAGGACCCGAATCCCCCACTGTTATAAAAATGTAATTGAAAACATTAAGGTTCAGTCGAAAAACGTTCTAATCAAAAGTATACCTGCCAAAAAAATCCTTTTACGACTGAAGCCAATAAATTTATTTGGTAAATTTGAATGGATAAAATTTCCACAAGCGATGCAAGATAAAATTGGCAATATGACTTTTTCTTGATACGAGTACAAAATCATGCCTTATAACAGTACAATATTATGTACGGAAAAACACAAGACACCTTATAAACATTGGTCCGTTTTTATCTTTATTTGGACATCAAAACAAGGAACGGCAAATGTCGAGCAAAAAACGGGGAAATAAAAACGAAGAAAAAGTTGAATTGACGCACGTAAATTGCACACACGGCCACACATCAAGCAACCCAAATCAGTCAACATACTTCAATGCATATTCGACTCTGTGCATTAGGCACTAAGTTGAAAATTGTCTGTGTAAATTTGACAGATGGATGTAGGTTGAATGTAGACGTTTGTACAATCACCAATATAAGGAGTTGGTGGCATTACTAATTCAATATCAGGCCGTATGCTGTACGATTGAAGATCGTTACAAAGTCCAAACTGACAAGCGTCACTTGTTGCTCACTGTACGCGAGCTGTTTTGCCGTCCGGAATATTTGCACTTATTTTTATGTCAATTATCTTAATTTAGAGTAGTTATGTTCTAGCCTCTCACTCGTTGCGACAATGACAGATAATTATAATAATAAATTACCCAGGACATGCCACGCTGGGCCATCTAGACCATTACTAAACCGAAGATTGTACTGTGGCTACCTCCTTACTATTAAACCCTATTACTCTGCGGCTGTCACACTATGGGTACTACAGATCAACTCATTTAGATATTTTTTTAAATAAAGCATTTAGGTACACATAGCAAACACCCAGACCAATACAAATTTGTCATCTTCATGCACACAATTTTATTGTTTGTCAGGTGCGGGGATCGAGCTCGAGACCACGAGTCAGCGTTCAATACCAGTGAACCTAGCTGGTCTTCAAACACTGCCTGTCTGCTATCGCGGATCTTGATATACGGCCTGGTGACAGACAGTCAGAAGGATGGACAGACAGCGAAGTATTAATAGGTAATCGGGTCCCGTTTTTACATTTTGTTTACGGAACCTAAAACTACGAACATGTTTTATACTTACCTATAGATACTTTATCTTTCCTTGAGAATATTCTAACTATATCTTAGGTATATTAATACCACGGAAGGAGCAAGTATCATAAGCGCTGGTATATCTGTCGAGGAGATGTGGTTGCGTTGTTAATAAGGTAGTCGGACGGGTACTGCCCACCCGAGTTGAATTCGTCGATTGACGTCTTTCTTCAAGTTGGACTTACCTAATTGGATCGCTTGCCCCAGGTAGATTCGTCGACAACTTTGGGGTTTGAACTCGGAATAGACACTGAAGTGGGTACGACACAGGGTATCGGCATGACTTTCGTCATGTATATGTAATTTTGTTTTGATTTTCATCATCATCAGCCTATTGCAGTCCACTGCTGGACATAAGCCTCTCCAGTTGGTCGCCACTTAGGGAAAACATCTGGAGGATATACCTATTTTCTCGTAAACAATATTGACTGTCATAATTATTGTGAATCCGTTTTAATAATTAAAATCCCTATAACATAAGATGAAATGCACAAAGGCAGCTTTATGTGCTAATTATAAATTAAATTTAACCTGTATTATAGATAATTAGCTTACATAATTAACGCAATGTTCGAAATTAGGGATAATTTTGTGGTTATTTGTACTATGTATTGAAGAGATATTAGGCTGTCGACACTAGTCAGTTGCCAGCGCCTCATTTGTTATTCGACAGGATGGACCACGGGCAGGTGAGGTTGGCTTGGAGCGAAAAGATGTAAGCCGCTTACATCCCATAATCCCCCAATCCCCAACGTGCATCGCCATCTAGCCCCAAACTAAGCCGAAGCTTGTACCTGCTGGGGGTGAGAGCCTTCCGCTCCCCCAACAGTCCGGTGATGATGACAAGGCCGGCCTGGCCATCACCGTAGTCATTTAGAAAAAAAACTCTACTATGAGTACTAGACAGCTGATAAACTTACTTAGATCCTTTTTTTGTAAATAAATACATATTATACATAGTATACACCCAGACCAATACAAACAGACATGTTCATGAACACAAATGTTTGTACTGTGCGCGAATCGAACCCACGACCCTTGGCTCAGAGGGCAGAGGTCACTACGAAATGAGCCATCGAGACATCAAACTACCTATCTACTTACTAATTATTATGGATGCGACTGAATTTTGCTCCGAGTCATTAGTGAATAACTAACGAGAATGAAAGCTAAAAGGTGAATGCGATGGAAAAGGAAATGAGGTGAGGTTTGCCTCATTATATTTTAAGCATGATTATCGTCGTTTCTGTACTAACACTGTGTGCCATATCAATTGATGTTTGTTTTTACAGAATACAAGAGTAGCGGGAGTCCGGGAGACTTTATCAGATGGGAGAGATGAACCATTGAACCACCTTTCAAAAATCAACTTAAATTTAGCTTCTTCGTAGTCGTGCACTCTTGACAGAGTGGTCGTGGTCATGTCACGGTCGGTTTTTGCGCCACGGCAGCTCCTGCGATCCGTCGCCACGTGGCTCTGTTTTTGGTCGAGTGGGAGCAAACGTTGACCGAACATCCAGTGACGGACTTGATGAGGTCAGTCCATCGTGTCGGGGAGCGGCCGCGAGATCGCCTGCCTTCGACTTTTCCCTGAACCACCAAGCGTTCCATGGAGTCTTCATTGCGGGTGATGTGTCCAAAGAACTTAAGGATTCGCAGCTGCACAGTCGACGATAATCTTTCCTTGATGTTGAGTTCTTTCAGGATGGAAGCGTTGGTGCGGTGCGCAGTCCATGGGATTCTGAGCATGCGTCTCCAGCACCACATCTCCAGCGCGTCAATCTTGCGCCGGTCTTGAATCCTCAGCGTCCATGTCTCAGCTCCATATAGAAAGATAGGAAATACCAGGCATTTCATTAGTCGAACCTTTGTGTTTCTGGTTATTCTGCGGTCATTCCAAATCTTTTTGAGTTTTTCCACTGAGGATCTAGTCACGGCACAACGTCTCCGAATCTCATCCTCGCAACCTCCGCTGTTGGTGATAGTGGAGCCCAAGTATACATAGCTGTTGACAACCTCGCATCCTGCTATATTTTGAGCCTCTGGTTGGTTATTATTGGCACGGTCTATGATCAACATTTTTGTCTTGTCACGATTAATTGCCAGTCCAAAATTCGGCGCAGTAGTCTCCAGGAGTTGAAGCAGAGTCTCGATCTCGTCTTTGGTCGACGCAAGGAGGGTCGTATCGTCTGCGTACCTTAGGTTTGATATTTTCCGTCCCCCTATCGATATTCCCCCGCTCCAGTGATCGAGAACTATCCGCATGATATATTCCGTGTATATGTTAAACAATAAGGGAGATAATATACAGCCCTGTCTAACGCCAGCTTGGGTCTTGAAATGCTCAGAGTCGAGACCGTCAACTCGAACTGCAGCTGTGCCACCCTCATACAGACGCCTAATCAGGTGTACAAGGTGATATGGTACACCCATTTCCGTCAATACCAGCCATAGTTTCGACCACTTAACGGTGTCAAAGGCCTTCCTGAAGTCAACGAAGCACACGTAGAGTGTGATGTTAAACTCTCTAGCTTTTTCTACGATCTGTCGCATTATGAGAAGTTGCTCTCGCGTGCCTCGACCCTTAACAAAACCAGCTTGCTCCGAGGCGATCTCACAAGACAGGTAGGCTTGAAGCCTTGTGTTGATAATGTGTAACATTATCTTACTGGCATGGGAAATGAGGGAAACTAATCTATAGTTATTGCACTTTTTTGTCGATCCCTTTTTGTGTAGTGGGACGAATATGGAGTGTGACCAATCGCTCGGCCAGACTCCGGTGACCCATATTTGGTGACAGATAGTGTGCAGTATGTCTACTCCAATTTCCTCCATGGCCTTGATTATTTCAATCGGAATCTCATCGAAACCCACTGCCTTGTTCCGCTTGAGGTGTTTAATAGCCGCTCTTACCTCATCTTTCATTAAATTAAATTAAATTAAATTTAGCTACGTACATTCATAGTGTGATAGACTTAACAGTAGAACTCTTTACTGGAGTGCGCTTTCTCCGAAAGATATCTTGTTCAGATTTTCAAGGCGAGGACGAATTGGTTTTTGTTGGGTGAGCGCGCTCCATCGTAGCCTCTAACGTCGCCTAACAATAGGCCACTTGGGGTCCAAGGCTTCCCATCTACTTATAAAATTATCCCAACTCTCCGCAGGATTCACTTTGATTTCATAACTTTATTTACGACTGGCTACTCTTACAAAATGTTGATCTTGTATGTATTATTGCACCATACCATTAAAGGGAACTGGTATGTGTTTATAGGGTTCTAAACCCGTTGGTGCGCGGAGTGACGTAAAAGCAACCTTTACCTAAGGGAATTCCGAGGTTTTATGTCTTTACGTCTCCAAAGTGGCGGATTTATTATTGTTTATATTATTATGTACGCTACGAATTGCATCATCAAGTGCTATTTGCATTTGTAATATTTTTTTTATGGTCGCTGAGAAATATTGACACGTGTATGAGATCTACTGAGGTAGAGAGAGGTAGGGCATAGTGAATCTTCGCTCGAATTCAGCCGCCCGTCCGGGGAAGGGGGTCCACCCTATAAAATACCAGCCAAATGACCTATGGGTCGTGTTTCTGCCGGTGAGAAGGGTTTCCGGAGCTCGTGCGGGGTTAGGGTTGGGCCGGCATGGCGGTGGCAACTGACAGGTAACTGACCGGTTACTTGCCCGTTGTCACAGTGACTTGGGCTTCTCTTTCGCTTTTCATCAGCCGTAGGAAAGCCACAATGTCGAGCTACTATAATGCTATAATAATGATATATAATAGTGCATTTTGGTCCATTTGACATGATTCTCAATTGAATAAACCTATTATAATCATTTTTGACGTCTACGCGAATCAAGTCATGTACCAAAGCTTTAGCCCTGTTTAAGGTTAAAAAGAACAAAATTTGAGCCCTTTCATATTATTTACCTACTACAAATATATTTTGTTGGTTGCCATTATACGCGACGCTAGTTGTCATAACACGTCTGTAGAAAAGGTTTCCCTATCACTGCTTCTTTGTTTACCAAATTTCTAATGCTAAAAAAGAGAAGTTTGTGTGGGACAGCTGGATGATCGACAGTGTTACGTCTATTGTTTTGTATTACACCTGTCAATAGATTGACGTGACCCTTCAAATCTTAACATGGTCACATTGCCTATTAAGAGCGCGCATACAATTTTAAGCAACTCGAAACGCACGCGGGAGCCGATTCCGAAACACACATAGACATCATTTGTGTCTGTGTGGGTGAGCGGCGTGTCGGACGCTAACTCCGGCGGACGAACATATTTTGATACTTAACAATTTATTATTCATCTAAATTATTTGAACATTCTTTTATTGCTAAATATTTTATTAGTGTAGTATAGGTGCGTACTTATTAAATTGATTTAAACACTTTAGAGTACATTATTCTTAAGTGTTTATTAATTAAGGTTTAAGAAAAATATAATAATATTTTTGTCTTTCTATCTTTATATGTACCAGGTACTTACCTATCCAAAGGTATTGTGTGAGTGATTGACATTATTAATGTTGCTTTATAAAAATCAATAATCCCTACTGTGTTTTCCTTGCCTTCTGATCATGAGTCAAAGGTCGTGAGTTTGATTCCCATCCAGGACAAACATTCGTGTGCTGAACATTTGTGTTTGTTCTGTGTTTAGGTGTTTCTATTATTATTTAAGGAAAGAGCAGTCTCCGTGGTTGCCACGATATAACTCTAACCCGTTTTATATTTTAACTTGTAAAAATTACTTTGTTCATTTTCACTCGGCAGAAATGGATCTCACAATGAGGCTGGTTGCCATCAATCAAAAAAGATTAGTTTGTAAACAATTTGTCAATTTGAATTAAGGTCCTAAGTCTCCTATGCACTGATCACAGAGATCATGTATACCTACTGATGCTTGTGCTGAAAGTTGTGCTTGTGTTTCGTAGCATAAACCCCAGATGGCCTACAACAACTAAAATCTGGTTCCTATCCAGCTTGACCAATCCATCACTTATTCTCGGGATGAATATTCGTCGTGACCCGAATCCTAAGGGTTACATTGAAGGAGTCATTGACTACTGCAGCGTTCTCTAAAATAGGTGTCCTGAACCTGATTCTGAAAGAATATATCACGACTGACCAGCGCTGTTTTTTGTATAAGTCACAAATCTTGCGTAGAATACTGCTTTTACGCAATTTTATAAATGATGCAATGGACAGGGTACAAAGGCGAGCTATCTGAATAGGTAGGTATGGTGAGTGCTCTTGTATATATTCAAAAATTGTCTAGGATCGGTATTTTGAAAATTAAAATTAAATACAACAGCAAGTAAAAAATGTTGTCATTATCTCATTTATTTTCTACTTTACGGTCTAAATTAAGAAGCCTAAACTTGTAGGAAATAAATTTTTAAACAATTTTGGTTCCTTCCTTTTCCCCTAAAATCGATATTTTGGAAATAAAACTCGCAAACCGCGACATATTCAAAACTGTATCATTATCTCCTATGTTGTACTTTTTACGGCATGAATGAAAAGAAACAAAGCTCTAGAGAGTCCATTTCCGAACAATTTTGGCTCCTACATTTTCCCCCAAAATCGACATTTTGGAAATTAAACTGAATTAATTAATTACTTTATAATATGACCTCTGCCCTCTGAGCCGAGGGTCGTGGGTTCGATTCCCGCACAGTACAAACATTTGTGTTCATGAACATGTCTGTTTGTATTGGTCTGGGTGTTTTCTATGTATAATATGTATTTATTTACAAAAAAAAAATGTATCTAAGTAAGTTTATCAGTTGTCTAGTACCCATAGTACAAGCTTCAGCTTAGTTTGGGGCTAGGTGGCGCTGTGTGGCCCAGCGTGGCATGTCTTGGGTTATTTATTTATTTTATTTATATTTCGAATTTAACATAATTCCAATGACGGCGACGAAGCAAATAAAAGAAATAACAATACCTATTATGGCAAACTGCTGCACTAATGAGGGCGCCCATATCGCGTGTGAATTCGCCACCAGAGGTGCTAGTTTAGCGTGAGGTATCCAAAATGTCAAATTACATAGGTTCTGTGGGTTAAACGAGTTTATTTTGGAAAATTAAATAATTTTGTGCAATTTTGGCATAGCTGGCATTAATTTTCGAAAATATGAGACATGGCTCAGTGATCATCTGCGCTTTAAAAGCGGAGCCGAGAAAATGAGGTATAAAAATTAGCGGTCTGAAAGAAAAGCTAGTTCATTGGTTTGTTTATTAACCGTTAACAAACGGTTTTGCCTTTTGGAAACTTATGGCCTCCTTCTTATAACGAACAAACAGTCATCACATGCATAAAACAAACCTTAACAGCTATGCCCGAAGACCTCACTATACAGTGGCGCCCTCTGGTGATTACAAAAACGGTAGCCCTCATTGGCAACGTTGCACCTTGCGACTTGCATACTGCAAGTTACATGCTCGCCCTGCTCGTCGCCATACTACCATTCAGCATACGTAGCCGGTAATTTTAACGTAATTTATGTATAAATAAGTTACCGTAACATATCCGTATCTTACCAGCCTTTTCGCTAAAATCACCCCTAGTAACCGTAATGGCCATACATTTCACAACTATCATATTGCATTTTGGTTTTACATTTTGAAACTATAAAATATAATTTTTACTTCTTTCTAATACTATCTGAATGAAAGTAGTAATCTCATATAGTTATCAGCCTCTCACAAGCCACTGCTGGACATTGGCCTCTCCCATTGTTGACCACTTTGATCGATTTAATTTTAATCTTAGATACTTGTTATTTTTGTGACACAAAGATTCACTTATTCCACACTAAACAATTAAGCGACAATTTCAAAATTGGATTAGAAGATCGATTTATCTAAATTTAAATAAATCAATTTCGTGCATACTATCAAACATTTTATCATCCATCTTTACACATATAATTTTACTAATAATAACTCGACTATGGGATTTCTAGGACTTTCAGCTTCATTGTATGCCTTTATTTATAGTCGTGAACATTAGATTCCTTAAATGCTCCCAACTCAAATGAATCTCCTTATCAGTTTCTTCATGGAAGTTGTTTCTGACCATTGATGTTATGCTCGTTAAGCATAATAATAATCATTGGAATAGCCTTACTTTGTAACTTCATTAGTGAACTAATAAACAAATATCATATTAATTTTTTGAAATATTTGGCATATGTGGTTGTAGATAATAATAATTATAATAATCCTGATGTTTGTATTTGATACTTATGACTAAACATTAAATCATTTCATTAATTTAGTATATTATTTTAACTTAATAAATTTTCCATACAAAAATAATATGTATTACAAAGTATCAAACTCGTGGAGTTGCACCCGCGCAGAGCGGTATACGCTCATAAAAGTGGTAGTGCGTATGTGTGCGTGAGCGGAGCAGCGAGCGGCACATCCTCCCTCTGGGATGACCCGATTTGGACTGAATCGGCAAGCGTCGCGCGCGTGACTTTATAGTCACTTTTAAAAAAATCGTATAAAATAACATGCATAGAATATTAATAAAATAATAATTAAGTGCACTTAAGAAAGACTTCTTTTACATTTACACAAAATTTCAACTAAAAGAAACAGTGTTTTCTACTAGAAAAACACTGTTGAAAAGTGTGAATTGAACTTATTTTCAAAAATTATTTTGGGCAATTTAATAACACATTTTTGAAAGTTTTATTATCTAGTGCACTAATAGACCATATAAGCTATTGTATAAACATATATTTAAAACATATGTATGTAATGCGATTGATATTAAGACTTTCGAAATTGACTCTGACTCGCATTTTTGCGAATCGGCTTACGGGAGATCTTTGATAAACAAAAATATACTAGTAAATTTTGTATTTTATCTAGCCTACGCACTGCTTGAAGACTTTATCTATATAAAAAACTATGTTTCTTATTTTAAAAAAATCGTTTTCTATGATAATAGCTCGCCCGAAAATACCAGTTTCGCCGCAAATACGTCGAATTCTGTATGCGCGCTCTTAACATAAGAAATAAATAACTTTGCATTGTTTAAGACCAAAGCAAGGCAGCCTAGCCTACATCTTTTAACTTTCTATTTATTATGCGATCCTGGTGGTTTTTTATGAAATACATAATGTAAATATGTAGGAAAATGCATATATTAACAACTAACTTTATTTAGAGAAACATGAAAATGAGGTACATGCAAAATCATGTTGACATTCAATTAACACATTATGTTGACATGTCCTTTGCGGTCGACTAGTGTTTTCGTAAGTACGAAGGAACTATTTAAGGTAAGTGCTATTACGTTGCCGTATTTACAACCGTTGGAACTGAGTTATTAACCTAACCCATTCGAAATGTCCCTGGGAATTAATGGTTCCCTCAGCGATGAATACGTGAGAACGTTATTGTCTACGGAACCTTGGCACGGTACCTGTCTCAGAGAATAACATTATTGGGGAGCGATGTCATTGGATATATTAATTTGAACTTGTTTAGTTGTACCGGGCATCATTTCTTAAATTTTGGATAAATATTGAGTGGATACTTGGGTAGTAATTACACATTTACTGGATTTAGAATTGTGTATAATAAAATATGATTATCTCAGCATTATCACCAATAAACGTCCACTGCTAGATTTAGGCCTTAATTTGCAATTCATTGCCAGTACATGTGTTTATTTCTTCTTTAGTTTTTGGATCCATTAAACGGCGCGTAGAAGCATATTACATAAGCATAACTAATAAGTGACTGGTTTGGTTGCCTGCCCGTTGTCGCAGCGGGTTTGGGCTTTTCTCTTACTTTCATTAAGTGTGGCGATGCCTTTATGCCGAGCTACTATAAAAATAAATAAAACGCGGTAAGTTGATCGGCAAATACATTATTGAACCTTAGAAACAAAAGAGAAAACAAAATAAAACAATATCAATCAAGAATTGGCAGTTTGGCGCGATAACAATCGATTACGTACCGCCGAATCATGTTTAAATCGCAATTGTACCAATTTAGAAGGCGTGCTTGTTGGGGAAACAGCGGGAATATTTGATTCATCGAGTTGCAGCCGATAACGACCGCGACGAGTGACTTGTTTTGGGCGAGGAACGCTTCACGTATGCACGTCACTGTTCAAATAAGGGCGTCTTCACAATGCACGTGGTCAGCCCATAAGACGGAGTGAATTTATTTGTTTACAGCAAACTGATGAGGGCGTCCAGGAGGGCGGTTCGTGTAGCTGAATATTGGGCGGAACTTGTTTAGATTGCCATTGACACGATAAGAAGAAGAAGCAAACTTGGATGGTTGAAACCATGGAGCGAGAGGAGAATGTTGTAACCAATTTATTTTTGTGAGCAGCTTCTATTTTGATTTTCATAAAGTTTCATAAATGTTTACAGAATACCTACAGGCCGGTCAGCCTATTAAGAAGATTCTCTAAGACCAGTAGACCAGTAACATTGTAGGTACATGTAAAAAACAACTTCTTTCTGTATGTCTCGCCCCTTACTGTCATTAGTTGCAGCTTTGCGTGGATTTTGCCCGCTTTTTGCCTTCTGGCTTTGTGTGAAAGCGTTTTGAATAAAGTGATTTCAATATTTTGATTTATCTGATCCCTCGACATGACCCACGCTGCGTAACGGTCGTGTAATGCCATGATTTGCTTTTCATTTGATCAATTATTTTCGTTTTGTATAATTGGGTAGGGCCCATGTTGTTTCGCTCATAAATTGCTCGTGTATCTATGTTATGTTTTCGTGTATTCTATTAACTAAGCCGTTCTTTTTTATATGGACGCCTCCCGCATTTTCACTTTGACTCGTAATTAAAAAGTGATCCGATAAGATCCGATTCTCTCAACAAAAATAGTATACCTAGATGGAAAAACGGCAGTGATCAGATCACTGATCACACTTCGGGTCCCAAACCACTGTGACAAAAGGCAGGTAACCAAACCAGTTACCTGTCAGTTGCCGTGTCGTCAACATGTTATTTATAATTAATGCAAAAAGATGGAAATGGATTCGATATCATTTTGTAATGGAAGCTTTTGTAGCAATTGCATAGTAAGTAACAAAGCATAAAGTATATATAAATAGCGGGATTTAACGCGCACATACCTTTTATGATGCAACGCGAAAGTTAAAAACTTATTACAAAGCATAACCCTGTAATAACAGACAACTTCTTCCAACTGATCTCAAACCATGGTTTTCATTTGAACCACTCATAGGTATCAGATTATGACTGATGATAACCAGACCAAAGACGATTTTTTTTTTTATTTTTTTTTTATAGTGGCTCGACATAATGGCTTCCCTACACCTGATGGAAAGCGAAAGAGAAGCCCAAGTCGCTGCGACAACGGGCAAGTAACTGGTCAGTTACCTGTCAGTTGCCACCGCCTTTAAATTGATTTAAATTAAAATCAATTTAAAAGCTCACCGTCAAACATTATGTGAAACCTTTTCTTCGTTTGTCATCCTTCTGTGCTTCTGATACATTACGTATTTTCTCGTTTCTCATTAATAGTTTCCCTAAATAGTTCACAACTCTATTACTTAAGATGGGGACGAGAATGTTTACTTTAACCGGCAAAAACGTTTTAATTAATATTAGTTTAGGATTTGTTTGTTCACTATCCGTATCTATGGCGTAGGGTTGTGTAACTAACATTTCATTGTTTGATAACTTGAGGCTTTGGAGAAGTTTGCTTACTTGGTACTTCATGATTTTCTACTTAAATGGGTAAATAATAATGTTGTCATTGACACTGTTTATTGAAGTCAAAGTAAGAACATACATCAGAACGTAAAAGAAATATAAATTTAAAAATTTGATTAGCCAGTATTACTATATACTCCCCCGTAATCAAAATAAGATTATGAGGATAAACCTATCCCTTTTACACAATTCTGATGCTTAATGCGAGCTAAAGGTTTCGTGAGAACATCAGCCCACATCTCTAAAGTAGGTGTATAAACAATATCTATAACATGATTACTTAATAAATCACGTATAAAATGGAACCTAGTATCTATGTGTTTGGTTCTGTTATGGTGAACTGGATTCGAAACTAATTTTTGCGCAGACTGCGAATCATTATGTATAGAAACAACAATTGACTCACCAGTAAGTTCGAAAATTAACCGCTTGAGAAACACAGCATCCTTAGCTGCACTCGCCAAACACACGTATTCCGATTCACACGATGATTGCGCGACCGTACTCTGCTTCTTACTCTCCCACGAAATAGCTCCCCCGGCCAGTGAGAAGTAGAATCCATTGTAGGATCGACGATCAATGGGACAACCAGCCCAATCAGCATCTGAATAACCGACTAGACATCCACCGCCTTTCCTGTAAATAATGCCCAAATCGATAGTACCTTTTAAATATTGTAGCACTCGTTTTGCTGCAATCCAGTGACTTTTATCGTATTTCGTATTGAATTGACTCAAGTATGATACAGCGTAGGCAATATCTGGTCTGGTACTTACTGCCAAAAAATTCAAACAACCAATTAAGCTCTGATACGGATACAAAGACTGTACGTTACCATTCTCACTTGAAAGCAGCTTTTTAATTTCCAATGGCGTAGACACAGTTTTACAATCCGACATGTTAAACTTTTTCAGCAAATCACGTATATAAGTTTCTTGCGAAATCTTGATTTCATTAGGTTTGCATTTGATATTTAAACCTAAATAATAGCTTATTTCTCCGATTATTTTCAAGCTAAAATATTTCTGTAAGTCAGATATGACAATGTCAAGAAGTTTCATGTCTTTATAAAATATGACAATGTCATCGACATAAAAGGCGAGTATTATCAACTCATTATCAACCTTTTTAGTATAAATGCACGATTCGGAAGGAGTTGGTTTAAAACCTATACATAATAAAGTATCGGTTAACTTTTTAAACCATTGTCTAGAAGACTGGTTTAACCCATACAAACTATGTTTTAGCAAACATACCTTGTCTTCTTGACCAGGTTTCGAGAAACCTTCAGGTTGACTCATGTACACTTCCTCTTCCAAGTCACCATTTAAGAATGCCGTGTCCACGTCAAGGTGGTGCATCTTCATTCCCTTTTCTGCAGCCAACGCGAACAGCATGCGTAGAGAGGAATTCCGGACGACTGGAGAAAATGTTTCCGTAAAATCAATTCCATACACTTGATCATATCCTTTTGCGACAAGTCTCGCTTTATACTTAATAACATCACCATGCGCATTCTTCTTCAACTTGTAGATCCATTTGCAAGGAATAACCTTCTTGTCTGGTTTGTCAACGAGAATCCAAGTCTGCTTGTCAAGGAGAGATTGATATTCTTCTTGCATAGCTTGATACCATTTATCACAATCATCTGCACGTATAGCCTGTGAATAATTTGAAGGTTCATCCAACTGCTGAGGGGATGAAGTTTGCATACATACACAATTGGCAGCAGATTTAGGTTGCCTTGGTCTCAAATTGTATCTTGGTTCCGTAATATGAATGTCAGACTGAATATGAGCATCTGATGTAGACGCGATGACAGGTTGTATTGGCTCGTCTTGAGCAACAGCGTTATACCATGGATCGGCAACAACAGCATCAGACTCAACTTCCTCTGATACACATTCTGTGTTATGCAGGATCTGGTCATCATTGATGATGGCGCTAGTGTCAGGTGTTAGATTCCGTGAACTAGTTGAATTGTTCATTTGTGAGCTAAGCAAGAGAGGTACAAATGCTGATTCAGGTGAATCAATATCAGACTTACATGTGTTACCTGTTCTTTTTAAATCTTGAAAATCATTTTCAAAGAACGTTATGTCTCTGCTCTTCACAATCCTTCTGGGGTTTACAATATCCCGGAAATAATAACTTCTCGGATCTTCTGAATATCCTACGAATATATGTTCAGACGCTTTCATATCCAATTTCTTCCGATGACAGTCGGGTATATGAATAAAAGCTCTGCATCCGAAGACACGTAGATGAGATAGGTTAGGAACTCTACCATACCACTTCTCGTAAGCTGTTTTTCCATCGAGAGCACGATGAGGAGACCTATTCTTGAGGTACACAGCCATCTCTGCAGCATCTTGCCAATATGCCTTAGGAAGGGAACTGTCAGAAAGCATGGATCTAGCCTTTTCCATTATACATCTATTAGTCCTTTCTGCTATGGAATTTTGCTGTGGGCTGTAGGGAACAGTAGTTTGATGTTGAATTCCTTCACTCTGTAAGTACCTGGAAAATTCATTGTTAACATACTCTTTCCCATTGTCACTCTTCAGCGTCTTAATCTTGACTCCCGTTTCCCGTTCAACTGCGGACTGGAAAACACAAAACTTGTTCTTTACTTCAGCTTTTGAAGGAATAAAGAATACAAAAGTCATACGAGAAAAATCGTCTATAAAAAATAACATATATTTATTGCCTTGAAATGACGTTTCAGGCAGGGGTCCACAAATATCTGAATGAATAAGTTCCAGAACTGTTGTCGTACGTTTATGTGAAACCTTTTTGAATGGTTTCCTGTTCTGCTTACCTTCAATGCAGGGGATGCATGGTTCCTTGTCTACCTCCGAGTAGTTCACACCTACTGCGTGTCCCTTCTTGAGCTGATCCATTCCAATGCGGCATAAATGGCCGAGCCTTTTGTGCCAAAGCCTGAAGCTAGAAACATCGGAGTGTGTCTCAAAAGCGGATAATTGAGGTTGAGAATTTGGATTGACTGTACAGTCTAAAGAATACAGTCCACCACATACAGAACCATGTAAAATAACATCACCTTTACAAGAAAAAGCATCAGAATCATAAAAATTACAACCAGTTCTATCAAAAACTACGCTAAAACCTTTATCTACAGCCTTCTTAACTGAAATAAGATTAGAGTTCAAATTCGGAACATGAACAACATCAGTAATCTTCTTGACATCAGTATTGTGACCGCAACTGGTGATAGAAATATCTCCGACTCCTTTACTTGGAAGTACATCTCCATTTGCAATCGTCACAGTCCCAGATAATGAACCTCTCACATTTTCCATCCAATCAGCTCGTGACGTCATATGGGCGGAAGCTCCAGAATCTATGAACCATTTGTCACGCTCAAGTCCCTCATTGACATTGAGAGCACATAGAGAATTCTTATGATTGACAGGTTTCTTCTTCTTATCCTTCTTATTTGGACAATCTGGACGCTTATGTCCGGGCTCCATGCAGTCATAGCATACTATGGGTTTCTTAGTCTTAGTGGATTTGTTCTGGTTCATACGGGTACGAAGAGCAGTATCAGGATTATTCATAGCTGGTTTATTCAATTCATTCAACAGTTTAGCTTTAATCAGATCAACAGTTATGTCGATATTTGAATTTTCCAAAGCCATTACTAAAGGTGCATACTGAGGACTTAAACCTCCTAGAAGAATAGCAGCTATTGAAGCATCTTCTATTATTTTGCCTATATCGGCTAAATCTTGTACAGTTGACATCACAGCATTTATATACGTCTCTAAATCGGAGTCAAAATCATCAAGGCAGTACCTGTACAGCTTCCGTTCGAGGCTTATACGTCGCCCTAAGCCTTTATCCTCGTAAGCGGACGAAAGAGCGTCCCAAGCTTCTTTGGCTGTTCTACATGAACGTACATGGGTGATAGCCATACCATCTACGGTGAGACATATTTTTGATAACGCCTTTTGATCGTTACGCAATTTCTTCTCAGCGCAAATATCGATACCTGGAGGATATCCGATGATGGTCTCCCATAATTCCTCATGTATAAGATACATACGGATCTTGAATTTCCATACAGAATAACCATCTCTATTTATCAGTGGTTTTATTCCCGAAATAGAATGATTTGACGACATGTTATTGTGTACTTACAATCAGCTGTTATGTCACAACAAATGTAAAACGTACGTGAACTATTGAAAATTTCACGCAATTTTAATAAATTATACACGCACACATTGGAAAAACTTGCGTATTCACTTTTAATGTAGAATTATGCAGTTTTTATAAGAATAACTCAATTAATTAGAGCTTCGTGCTGATAACGTATGTTGTCATTGACACTGTTTATTGAAGTCAAAGTAAGAACATACATCAGAACGTAAAAGAAATATAAATTTAAAAATTTGATTAGCCAGTATTACTATAAATAATAATATTATTCTTCTGACCGAATTTCGGTGACGGTGGCCAACATCCAATTTAATTTATTTATTTAATTTAATTTAATTTAATATTGGACATTGGAAACTTTAATCAAATTGAATTAATTAAAGCTTTAGAAAAAGCTGAAATGAATTAAAGCTTGAATTAATTTAAGCTTTAGCAAAAGCTTAAATGAACTAAATTTGTTGAGAACAACATAACAGCCCAGACGGCAGAGACACATTACAAGGAGATTCTCATCTTTATCATACGTCCCATTTCTTCTGTGGACATGCAAATTCCGGAATGAATGAATGAACCTCCCTGCTCTCGGAGTTTCCTGATCGCTACGATATGTCCTTCTTCAAAATGTGGTATTAGAAAACTCTTTCCTCATGATAGGGAATGCCTCTTGAGAAGAAGAGAGAGCTCTTCCTTTACTTTTATAATTCGATGGGTCGATACTTCGACCCGACCCGGGGAGATTAGGCATAGGACCGAACGGCTTAATGTGCTTTCCGAAGCACGGGATCTTATACTTAATCGTCATAGGCCATGGTCATCATTGGTACTTAGGACAGGCGAAGACAAATATTTTCTGATTCGTGTTTGTAGCATACACGAACATACAACAGACACACACTGTCAAACATCTGACAGTGACATCTGACATTGACATCTGACACTGACAACTGTCGTCTCGTTCCTACACTTCACGCAAGGTGCGGGGTGGGAGGACAGTCAGTCTGCGTCCCACCGCCGCCGAGTAAAGACGTGTTCGTGTGAGGATAGCGAGCCGATATCATTGGTACCATCACATTGTTCACTACTTTATTGTTCATGGTTATTTCATATGTGGATTAGTGTCTACTACAGTGTTATTGAATCTACACTTTAAGTAGAGTTTTGAACAACCAGAGTCAAGTTAACGAGTTTATTTGAGTTTGACAAATTCTTATAATGAGATTGCGACTTTCTTATTGCTATTGGTGGCAGACAAATAAACGAATAACTCCAGGACATGTCACGCTGGACGACTCAGCGAAGCCCTAAGACGAAGTTTGTTTTATGGATACCAACTAGACAACTGATAAACTTAGTTACATACATTTTTTTTTGTAAATAAATAGTTACATATAAATTACATACAATAATAAGTATTACTCATACAGACACATAGAATTATTGGCCAAACAGACGTCTTCCTTCACACTTTGCACTAAGCGGGCATCGATCCCGCGGCCACTGTGTCAGTCGCAGCGTTCACTACCACTAAACCAAACTGGTCGTCAAAAGTAATACCTACTTTTTGTTAAGTATAACTGAATAGATTTTTGCTTTTTTAAAAGTCGTAGTAGTTGTAGCGAGATGTTGTAACATCACTGACATCATAACAACAGATGGCGATGTACCTATCTTCTTACTAAACAAAATTGCTCCATACAAGTTCTATTGGAAACCTACAACGCGCATGCGAAGTTTTCATCTCAACTCAGTATAATATTATGAAAAAGCAAGATAGTGTATCGGACCGCGGTCCCCAAGCACGAATACCTAGCTTGGCGTAAGTATTTCCACTTTTGGTAGCGACAAATCTGTTCCTCCATAGTCTTGAAGTAGGGAAAAAAGACGTAAATTACAGTTGGTTCTATTTATGAGCCAAGAGAGCAGCTTGAAAAGGAAAACATTTCCAAAGTAGCCGTTTCCGATCTAAAGACTCGAATAAAAGCAAAAAGAGAGGGGAAGACGCGTAAAAATAAAGTTGATAAGTGCTTATGAGTCTTAAAAAGTTCCCAACATTGTTTATGATAATCGACCGTGTGATCGCTCGCGAGTGGGGGAGACCGACTTTCCATACATTAGTTCATATTTTGATAAACTTTTATTTGGTTTATACAATAAGTAAGTACTTTTCGAAGTTACGATAATAAAACGAACGAAGAAAATTTCATAATGGTTTTTTAAACATGTCGATTTTACTAGACAGGTTTTCTTAATTTTCACAGTGAAATTTTAATGGACTAAGATTAAGATGTATTATCTAATACTTCTAAAGGAATTGTTTGTATGCTCCAAAACATTTTGTAAAATTTCCGCATTTGAAAGTAATGAAAGGTACATACTTCACAAATTATAAACGATCGAATTAGTTTTTATAGGGTTTCAAACTGAAAAACTGGTTTCTATGCAAGTTGGAAGACGTATACACATACGGTTAGTCACAGTTTAGTTAAAAAAAATCTTCATATATCATGTCTACATACATGACCAAGGCAAAAGCTACTTAAATTATGTGTCCGTAAAAAATATATTAAGTATTATATTATACAATTAATTTATCTCATAATATGGATATGATAGCAATTGGATACCTATTAAATGTTAAAGGTAGATGTTTACTCCGCTTCACTCAAAGCAGACCTTAAACAACATAAGTTATAATTTGTTTTTGCTTGTTAACAGAAACGCAAAAAGGAATTACTCCGATGGAATCGGATAAGCCGAGTGGTGAATTGGAGCGGAAGAGGCAACCCTAATCTCGACACGGATTGAATTTCAAATAGCCACAGCACAGTACTGCTGAGAACTTGAGAGGCACCTACCCAATTTAATATTATTGGATTTGTCTCATATTTTGGATGCTGAGGAAAATTATAATCCGGCCAAATTGTATATTGTCACTTCATACCGAACAGATGTTGGAGCAGGTGTATCCCCTTGCGGTCTCGTAATAATCTCAGTTTATAATCCTTTGGCGGGGTAGGGTTGTCATATTCAAGCCGTTTGGGCAGTTGGGCGTAAGGAACCGCTACTGAATTGACTAGATAGATTGTTTTAAAGCATTTCTTCTATAGACACAATAAAAGATACATCAAGTACTTATTTTTATACATTACATACTTGATTGGACTCTATTCATTACCTCATAATAATCATCAGTTGATGCAAATATCTCCAATATGTGGCCGCGGCTTTAGCAAAAGGAACGAATGTTTTGTACACAGAACAAACCGCAAGTTTCATCAAACAAAATGTTTGTTTTGCCTGGAATTTGAACCCACGAACTTTGACTTGGAATGGAACGGACGAGAGCCAACAAGGCAATCAAATTGATTTAAGACCATAGTTTACTCGTATATGTGAAGAAAGTATTTTTGTTGCATAAATAACACCTGACTCCACAAAAGACACTAAATAAATCAACAAATTTGAGTAAATGCTTTTGTCGTGTGAAATTTATTGCTTCGAAAGCAGTTTTGTTCAAAATATAGTATTAAATCAAAAGCTTCTATCGAAAAATGAAAAGATTAACGAAATGGACAGTTTTGAGGCGTGAGCTTTCTTTGATCTTTTATCTTCTTAAATTATAAACCTGGACTACGACACGACTTTGCGCAAATCTATGTCCAGCAGTGGACGTATGCGGGCAGATGATTATGATAAAGGTCTATTTTAAATGGACCAATAAATGGACACCTACCGACCTACCTACCTTCTTTTCGTCTCCATGTCATTTCGTATCATGCATTATGAAGGTCGCTCGTCGGTGTGTTATTATAACATCCAATTAGACTTTTTATATGGAACATAGTATCTAGAGGTGACTATGACAGGATATAGACAAATTTTTTTTAAGAGAAGAATTTTTAAGAGAGGTAGGGCATAGCGAATCTGCGCTCGAATTGAGCCGCCCGTCCGGGGAAGGACCTCCACCCTATAGAATACCGCAGTCAAATGACCTCTGGGTCGTGTTTCTGCCGGTGAGTAGGGTTTCCGGAGCTCGTGGGGGGTTAGGGTTGGGCCGGCATGGCGGTGGCAACTGACAGGTAACTGACCAGTTACTTGCCCGTTGTCACAGCGACTTGGGCTTCTCTTTCGTTTTCCATCAGGTGTAGGGAAGCCATTATGTCGAGCCACTATAAAAAAAAAAAAAAAAAAAATTAAATAACCGGTTACAATGACCTCAACTTTGATAGCTGTAGTTAAATACAGGTATTTATTATGCAGACTTATCTATCTTGTAGACATTTTGCTGTAATTGTATAAATATCAGGAAGTGTGGTTGCCTAGTAGTTAGGTATTTTCCTGTATAACTTAGCTTTAAAAATTATATAAAACTCTTTCTCAGTTCCCATTTTTAGGGTTCCGTAGCCAAATGGCAAAAAACGGGACCCTTATAGATTCGTCATGTCTGTCTGTCTGTCCGTCCGTATGTCACAGCCAGTTTATTCCGAAACTATAAGAGCTGGTGCGTAGATGTATTTTGTAAACCGCATTAAGATTTTGAAATAAAAAATCTAAAGCTTATAAAGAGCTATATAAAGAGTATTAAATGTAAATTTAAAATATTATTTTGATTGAAAGCCCTTAAATTTAATGCGATGTATCTGTTTTGCGTGGAATGCTTTCGAAGTTGTTCACTCCCGGCGATATATCAATGTGAAATGTCACCAAGTTAAATTAATTAGGATCCCATCCTAATTAATGAAGCTAGTTTTGGGCTCACATTATTAAAATGTAATTTCAATTATCGTTTTATTAACTCGCATAGATAGGTATACTCGTACATGATCGTATTTTGATGTAGAAATCAACTGCCCGGATGTCATAATCCGGGCAGTTGATAGAAATTGATGTCAAAGAAGAGATTTTTCTGTGCGGTGTCGGAAAAGCCTTCAAATTACCGTCCTATTTCTTCCCGTCGATGTCGTCGACTAAGGAATTTAGAAGAGTCGGTGGTAGGGTTAACCGCCTGGCGGGCGACCACAGTACACTGGGCGAAATACCCGTGAAGTCACTACGGTAGCATCTTGGTCTCTGGCGGCGTATAGTCACACACACCAACATGGCGGTTTGTCGCAGCCACTTGGGTCTCCTTTCGATTAGGTAACGAAAGGCCACAATGTCACATTCTGCCGCAAAACAATACAACAAAAGGTCAAACTGCATTAAGTCACGGAGTTGACCCCGATTATCCCGTCATAAAGCATTATGTGTCCCATTTTCTTTGCCATCACTTCTAATATGTACCGAATCGCGTGACACTGGCATACGACTAACTTACTCCCGTAGTGTTTGTTCCCTTGTTGTGCTCCAGTTGACCAGTTCCAGACCCTTTTAACACTACTGTACCCAGGAAAATAACGGTTTGTTTGACTCTATCAAATCTTTTGTTATCCTTGAGCGTAAATAAAAATATCCACGGTTGACAATGTTTTTTTGTAAACTTGTAAACGAATTCGGTTTGCTAAGTTGCCCAAACTGACGAAAACTGGCGCCCAGCCGACCTCTTGCTGTCTACGGAAGACCAGCCACGAGGTTTCTTATCAAGATGCCTCGGCTCATGCTGAGTGTCACGATGTAATTGCTTTTCCCTTTTTCCCCTCATCATCATCATCAGCCTATTGCAGCCTACTGCTGGACATAGGCCTCTCCAGTTGTTCGCCACTTTGGGCGAACATCTGGAGCATATACCCATAATCGCCACGCTGGGCAGGCGGGTTGGCGATCGCAGGGCGTAGCTTCTCTAGTGACGCTGCTGCCCGTCATCGGTCTATGATATTTAGCTACGCCTTCAATTATGATGGTTATACCGCCACCAGTCGGTTGCCAGCGCCTCGTTTGTTATTCGGCAGGATGCACCACGGGCAGGTGAGGTTGCCTTGAAGCGAAAAGGTGATTGGCCGCTCCCTTTACATCCCCTTTTTCCCTATGTTCATGTAATTATGTGACTCTAATAAACGCCTTTCTATTGTAAAATGTAACTGCCCTGTTTTGAATGGCAGTTTTACTTACTATGCGAAGGTTAAATCGTATTTGGCTTTTTGGTTATTAATAAAGTTAAGTTTTAATGAAGTAGACATTTAGTAAATGAAAGGCATGAATAGCCAATTAGCATTTCTGTCTGAGTCTGTTGCCTAATCAAAAGTCAACCTAGACCAAGTCGAGGTCTCTAGTGCCGCAATAAAGAAGACGTGCCGCATTTTCTTCGCCAAACTTACAATATCCGTACAAGATCGCGTGACACCCACCATCGTACTAGCAACATCCACTCGCTGTGTTTATTGTTCCGCTCGTATGGCGACCCCGACCCTTTTAACACTCCTCCCGAGAGTATCCGGGCAACTTCCTACGATTTGTTTGGCTAGCACAAACCTCTCGGTGTTCGGACATAATCGCGGTTCATGATGACCCTTGAGATTGAAGAGTGACGCAATCGTTGTTTAATGGTTTAGGTGTTTAGAAAAAAGCCAATGCTGTTTGCTGATTTGACTGGGAAAACGTGTTTGGTGGACAAAGTCACGCGCATTCCATTACCTTTTTTATAATAGCACTATAGCATAGTGTTTGGGGTTTCCGTATTTCGAATAGGATCACCTCTCATTCTGTAGATGTCGTAGAAGATGACCAAGGGAATATCAAGGAACGGGCAGCATCGTTTACCTGGGTACAAATAAAACTTACTGCGATCATCAACACCAGGCCATGCGTTAGGTTTATTAACTAAAACTCCCATAGTTTTCTGTCAATTCTCTGCATTTGCAAATGCAAAAGAGCTCTGTAGGCCTACTCTTGAAACCAATCTCGATTTCAATCCTAACAAATTAAGTAATATTTAATCATAAATGAACGTATATTTAAATTTTCCTGTATTTGGTAGTTTACATTTTGTTACATTATGACCACCCCAATTTATAGTTCATTCATTCTCTGTATATTATCTGTACTAGATCCTGCAGAAGATTTCGATTCCAATCCCATTTGGTTCAAGAGTACCTACCCTGATCTAAAATGTGAACGAGTTTCGACATTTCGATAATACCCCGTTAAAAATATTAATATGGCGATATTTCGAAGTTAGAAATATCGATATTTAAATATCGATGATTATCACCCATACCTAATTTAGGGGGATTTGCCTTAGTCATTATGTTAGGCAGGCGGTTCATTGCAGTAGGTTATACCTGTACTCATGTAAACGCTTAGTCGTCTTCTCGACACCTACGATGGTTCATAAAACAATTTTGTCGAATGTAGTAAGTATTTACTATTACATTTTAATGCATATTCTTTAGAGTTACAGGCTAACACAGTGATGACTTCTCACATCCGCGGCGTCATTCAAACCAGGCTTTTGTACTCAGCGTCTGGTGCAGCGTTAGCAATATTCCTCGTGAATGGGCGCTCGCAAAATTGAATGCTCTCGCGGGTCGAAGCGACTGCCGGGACGTGTAATGTGTACATGATGATACACGATTTGGTGGTAGCTCCATCTCTCTCTCTCTTTTTCTACAGGCAAGCAAGTGACATAATAAGTATTATATAGTTCCACAACCATATATGCACATTATCGTCTATGTGTAAGCAAATTTATAAAATCGTGTGTCTCTTTGGTGATACAATTTGGGTATGTAATAGTCTTGTGCTTAGGAGAACCGATGGGTGAACTTTAGAAAATTAAAACCAACCAGAATTGTTGTATCCAGGATATCGCTGAATAGACCAGGTAAAAAAGGTTCTCAGTCTCCTGCGATTGACCTGCCAGTGTGTCTCTATTGATACATATTTCAAGAGTCAAAGCATAATCGGGTTACCTAAAGCACGAGAGCTTCTGACGTAACAGGCTAGGCTTTTGTAATTTGCGGCCGTGGCATCGTCAGCTAGACAGTACACATGAATGGGTGCTTACAAAATTAAATGGTCTCACGCAGGCCGAAGCGTGCAAAGTTACGTGTCTTTATCGATACATGTTTAAATTTCAAATGTCAAATTACATTGTTTTCAGCAATCTCGGGTTACGTAAAGTTGGAGAGCTTCTGTCATTACAGGCTAGGCTTTTACAGTTTGCGGCTGTACCATCGTCAGCTAGACAGTGTACATGAATGGGCGCTCACAAAATTAAATGCTCTCAGGCGGGTCGAAGCGTGCGGCGGTACGTGTAATGTCTGCGTAATGATACACGTTTTGCCGGCATGTGCGGTGCACTGGCACAATGATTCCACAGGGTTCAGATTTTAGATTGCATTTCCGTGTAACAGCGGTCATAGACGGTTGTGATTTTGTAGTTCCTATGATTGGGAGAAAACAAATTTTTAGGCGCCTTTGACTTTGGTTACTTGTCCTTTACCGCAGCGACTTGGACCTCTCTTTCGCTTTTAATCAGGTGATGGGAGGCACTATGCTGTAATTATAAAAAAAACGTTCCTATTGACCGTTAGTCGTCAAAAATTTTTAATCATGAAACTTTATGTAAGACCCAAAAATAGAGTTTTGAACAATTTAGGAAATGGCTCTAAATTGTTGTTGTTGTAACTGATGGTTACCAGTTATTTATTTACATTGTGCTGGTCCGTGAGGTTTCCTGATTTAGAATGGGACCATCCATCTCATCCCATGGGTGTTGTAGAAGACGACTAAGAGAATATCAGGAACGTTCGTCCTGCGGTGGCCAACCCGCCTGCTAAGCGTGGTGACCCCGGCATATCTCCCCAAGTGACATAAGGGTAGGATGACTATGTTTAATTTTCTATGTTATTTGATAGCTGCCAGAAAGAACCATTCATCATCATCACCATCAGCCTATTGCGGCCACTACTAGAAACAAGCCTCTCCAGTTGTTCACCACTTAGGGCAAACATCTGGAGGATATACCCATAAACGCCACGCTGGGCAGGCGGGTTGGCGATCGCAGTGCGTAGCTTCTCCCTCCGGTGACCCTGCTGCCCGTCATCGGCCTGTGGCATTTAGCTACGCTTTCAATTGTGATGGTTATACCGCCACCAGTCGGTTGCCAGCGCCTCGTTTGTTGTTCGGCAGGATGCACCACGGGCAGGTGAGGTTGGCTTGGAGTGAAAAGATGATAGGTCACTTACATCTCTTAAAAAAGAACCATTAAAATCGACTTATTTGAGAAATCATAACAAAATTATTTTGCAAAATTCTGCCTTCAAAGTTCACCGGGAAAGTCCATTTCAAAAGTGTGAAACTCATTTTTGAAGCCAGTGCCAACCGCGGTAAAAATAAAATTCTTCACAATCTATCGGTTACATAAAGTTCATAGATTGTGAAATGTATTTTTGCCGTATGGATTATCCGGCCGCGCGCGGAACACAACACAACTGAACTGTCAGTTTTTACGTTCCCTAGGCTGGCACCGACTCCAAAAATAAGTAATAATTGTAAATTTTACATATACATATTTTACATATTATAATATGTTCAATACATAGATAAACTAGATAAATTATTTATCACATTTTAGTTTTGTAGATACAGTTCTTTTAAGGTTTTATTTTTTTTTATAAGTCATTTTTTATACAAGTCGAGTAATGGTTTCAGCAATGCAATGTTTTTATGATTGGATGATACAACAATACCAACCCAAAACAAAAGTTAGTCATCATGGCTCGGTGGCTCAATTGGTAGTGACAGAGGCAGAGGCCTCAGAAGGCAAGGGTCGTCGGTTCGATCCCCACACATTACAAACCTTTGTGTGCATGAACATGTCTGTTTGTATGGCTCTGGGTGTTTTTATTTACAAAAAAAAATTCTAAGTAAGTTTATCAGTTGTCTAGTACCCATAGTACAAGCTTCGGCTTAGTTTGAGGCTAGATGGCGCTGTGTGGCCCAGCGTGGCATGTCTTGGGTTATTTATTTATGTCTAATGTCATTCGGCCTCCAGTATCAGGCTATGTCCCGTAGTGGAGGTCTACAGGCTGATTGATTATGATGATGAAATAATGCTGAAAAATCTTAGCGCGTTTTTTTAACCATCAATACCCTAATGTAGCTTTTCTAGCCTTAACTAGGACAAAGATATAATTTTATTTTAAAACTGTGGCACATTCAAAAAATCACATGGCATTTTCTAGAACGGAGATACATTTCCAAGCAGTTCTAATTTTCCGTATCCATTTCCCGGCACAAGATTCAATTCCCGCGCCAACGACTCTGTAGGACTTTACTTATTTTCCAGCGGGGAAGGTCAACATAAGTATTTTCCCAACCTCCACTTTGGGAGGCTGTTAGCCGTTTCCCTCTTGTCCGAATATATTGAACAAGCGTGTATTGTGCCGTACGATGCTTGAAAACAATCCGTCCGGAACTGAAATTTGTTTCAATAGATCGGAACGCAATCTAAGTTAATGAAAAACTTTTTGTTTGACTATTTTCTGTACAAATAAATCGAATTATCTATGAGCTTTGTGAAAAACTATTTCGTGTTCATTTTCCGAGAGCTGAAATGTGGGATGTCTCTTTGTTGATGTTTTGGTAGTTAAAGGTTTTCCTGTGAAGAGTTCATGGATCATGGAAACATATTTGTATATTTTAATTGTCATTTCTGTATCAAACAACTGCGTTTAAGTAAAAGCTCGGGTGTCTTGTATTATTTGCGTCTTCGTATCGTTGCAACATGCATTGAATACTATAGACAATGACTAAAATGGTATCAGGCGGGTCGAAGCCAGCAGCGATATGAGTACCTATTATGTCTCTTTCATCATCATCAGCCTATTGCAGTCCACTGCTGGACATAGGCCTCTCCAGCTGCTCGCCACCTAGGGCAAACCTCTGGAGGATATACCCATAATCGCCACGCTGGGCAGGCGGGTTGGCGATCGCAGGGCGTAGCTTCTTGTTTAGGTGACGCTGCTGCCCGTCATCGGCCTGTGGTATTTAGCTACGCCTTCTATCGTGATGGTTATACCGCCACCAGTCGGTTTGCCAGAGCCTCGTTTGTTGTTCGGTAGGATGCACCACGGGCAGGTGAGGATGGCTTGGAGCGAAAAGGTGATAGGCCGCTCCCTTACATCCCAATTTCTCTTTATTCATATAATAATGTTTTCTTTATTTCAACTGTCAAACTTATTGTTTCTAGCAAAATCGGGTTACGTAAAGAGAGCATCTATCATTGCAGGCTAGGCTTTTACAGTTTGCGATAGTTTATACCAACAAAATTAATTATCAACATAAGGTACAGTAATAAATTAAATTATAATACAGTAGGTAACTAAGGTTATGATGTTACTGTCCTTATAATTTAAGTTTTCAATTATTATCAGAGTCGAGACATTGCACTTTGGCGCACCCTATTGGTTGGTGCATTTGTTTTATGTCACCTTGAATTGATAAGCGTCTTCATAATAGTACTCGCATTAAAAGTAAAAATATTATGTTTATTGTTACAACACTACGACGACTTTATAAGTTACATACAGATGAATAGTCCAATATTACCTACATATTTGACTATTCATCTGTAAATTTTTGTTAATTCAACAAAGTGGAATTCTACCTCACATTAATATTACTTTATCGTTTTATTATTCAACCACTTGTCTGATTTAATGTGAGTTGAAAGGGAAAATGTCTTAATTTTAAATAATTTTGATAAAGTAAATTCACTGAATGTTTACATGCAAAGAATTATGTTTAAGCATTTCATATTAAGCTTAATTATTCAGGCGCTTTTATGTATTTATGATTTATTGTACGCTTTGTATGTTTTATTTACATCTACGTAACTATATTTGTACGTAGTTAAGCATATTGATAATATTTATTGCACTCCAAAAAATTTCTGTAGACAACATTTGAATAACAAATAAATCCGATTTAAGTAAATACATAGCTTGAGCAGTTGTGTTTTGGAAATCGAAATCAATGCAGATAATAAATATAATACCTACTTAAACATAATATTAACACAGAACACACACAAACGTTCATCACATGTTTTTATAGGTGAGAATCTCACCCACGACCCTTAGTTAGAAGGTATACTTACTAATAATTGAGCCATCGAGGTAGTGAACTAACTATTACCTTACTCGGTTCTGATAACTACTAAGTAGAAGAAATGAGACAGGGGTTAAGGTTTAAATGAGTTAAAGGGCATTTACGAAAATAATTTTTATCAATGAATAAAAACTTGTAAATTAAAGTTGGACTTGTCCCGAAAACTTTGCGTTGAGTCTCTTTAACATTCAAAGTGTAATAAATAGATTCAAAGAAAAAGTTTCACATAACTTTTGAAAGTACGAGAATTCTGTTTAAAGATAAAGTAGGTATTCTTATTCATACGCACAAGAAGTTTAAAGTTTATAATCCTTATCTGCATAAAGATGTACATTAAAAAGTTTAAGTTCATTCAATGGATAACGCCCTTTAAGTATATTTAGAAAACTACCAAGTTCTTCTTACTTTTCTTTTTTATTGATATGTACTCAAGTTTGATCTTTATCATCATCATCAGGCAATTGTAGGCCACTGTTACTTCGACACAATGAGACACGCGACATAATTGTACCAAGTTTTGTTAAAATCCGTCCGTTGAGTAAGTAAGTAGTTTTTGTTTCTATAACGAACATACAGACAGACAGACAGACAAAAATATTACTGATTGTATTGTTAGCCTCAGTATCGATCACTTATCACCCCCTGATAGTTATTTTGAAAAAATATTTAATGTACAGAATTGACCTCTCTACAGATTTAACAGAAGTAGGTATAGATCTACTTATATGTTGAAAGAAAAGAAAAGGTAATCTGCATTTTTAGTAGCTTTTATTGAACTTGTAATTCTTCCTAAGTAGCCGAGTCAAAAATAACATCTACGTTGACATTTGGACCTTAAGTAAGTACTGACGTACGTATTCAATGCGGGGACGTCCTCTGCAGAGACGTGATTTTAACAAGGACGCATGCTCCAGGAGATTTCTTTGGTCCCACTCTCAACGAATGGTCTACTGGGCAGGGGATAATAAAGTTGACGTGCTTATTTATTTTTGCTTCGGAAAATATGAGTTGCGTTTGTATGACCTTATGCTACTCATGCGTAGTTTAATGCTAGCGATTTATTAAAAAATATGCAATTCTAAGTTTTATTTATGGAGCTATAAAAATGTTGCGTGTAATGCCGTTCATCATCATTAGCTTGTAGACTTCCAAAGCTGGACATATGACTCCCCCGATGACAATTGTCATTTGGGATAATTTGCCAGTCATTTAGATAAAACAAACTCAAAATCCACTAGCACCCAAGGAGCAATAGAACCTTCTACACGATGTAATGTTTCCTACGGTGGTCAAATTAGGAAATTACCTTACCAATGGACAGTCTCAAAAGTTACCTGTGCAATAAAATTGTTTCATAACCGTGCCTCTATGATGCACAGTTGCTTTTAGCTAAAGCATGGTATTACGTAGCATAATGGAAGCAGCTACATATTATTATGCTCAAGTCTTGCGGATTATTTATAATGCAAATAGCTAGCAGAGTTGAACAGCCTGCTTGCTTAAGTTTCTCTAGAACGTCTATTGGTTGCGCTCAAAGTTTATGTGAGTTCTCTAATCTGATTATGCGTAGGTGTCTGTTAACTCTGTAATAGCTATACTTATAGTAAGAAAATTTGAACAATTTGTAAATGATATTCAATGCTGTTGTAGTTTTATACTTTTCATTTATGTTTAGTTCCGGAAGTGACCAGGGGCGCTGGTTGCATTCTGATATCATTTTTAGACTGCAAAAAATTTTCAAAAATGGTATTAAGTTGCTTTTAGATAAAAACAGCAATCCTGTGTGGCGCTTCGATAATCTATCTATCTTCTTCTATCTATATATTCTTCTTCTATCTTCTATATACTTATAATAAATCTGTAGAGAAGTCAATTCTGTACATGACATATATTTTCAAAATAACTATCAGGGGGTGATTAGTGATCGATACTGATGCCGAAAATGCAAACAGAAAAATGTTTGTATGTTCGCTATAGAAAAAAAACCAATGGACTGGTTTTAACGAAACTTAGTACGGTTATTTTTCAACGCAGGTTATAGTATAACTTTCATCACGCTCAAATCAATAGGAGCAGAGCAGTGACGGGAAGTGTTGAGAAAATGGGAGAAATTTTTAACTGTATGTTTGATCGCGTATCACGCGTAAATAAATAAAATAATGCTCTCATTGCGTTTAACATAATATTAAGCTATGCGAAATATTACTTTTAATATTTTCTAATGGAATTTTTATTATTACTTATTAGCATAATAACAATGACATTTTGACTATTCACAATATCACAATTTTCATAAAATTTTATCCGCTGTTTGGATAACAGCCAGTTTTCTAGTTTTAAAGCTTTGCAAACTACTGTAAAGCCTTGCATAAACAAACAATAAAGCGTATCTACACTGTATTGTGAAATGGACCAAAACAAAAATCACGAGTTAAATGTCATATCATTATTTGCTGTCTGCATTTCAATTTCCGTAAAATTGTTAAGAGAAGTACTGTCTCTTTAGAATAACAACGAAAATATATGTTTACTTTATTATTTTGTGTATTTATAGTTTTGTATATTTATTTATTAATTATTTATATTAATATATATTATACATTTGTATTTATTTATATATATTTCTTTTTATATATGTAGGTACACATCTATATATATTTATTTAGGTATATAATTAAACAGTTTGCACGACCTTGCCCCTCTCTTCAGAATAGCACACTTCCTCTACCTGAAGGTTGTCTGGAAGAGATCGCTTACTAGCGATAAGACCGCCTAAATTGTACCACTAGTTGATTGTAATACCTTGTCTGTAATGTTTGTTTTTGTGCAATAAAGAATATCTATCTATCTATCTATACTGTTACCTATTTATAGGTTACTAGCTGTGCCCGCGACTTCGTTCGCGTAGAATAGAGTTTCATCCCCTATTTATCCCCTTCGGGGTAGATTTGATCAAAATCCTTTCTTAGCGGATGCTAAGTATGCCAAATTTCAGCCCGATCCGTCCAGTGGTTTGGGCTGTGCGTTGATTGATCACTATGTCAGTCAGTCACCTTTGAGTTTTATATATTTAGATTTCTTTATTATCTTTTAATCTTGCTATTCCCTACCAGATCGCTCATAGTGATGAGACTGTGTACAGTCATTGAGAAATTGCACAACAAATGTCTTTGCCTACTTCCCAGTCAATTGTTCTGGTGTGCATTTAGTAGGTATAGTATGAATATATGTGTCGTCATTATGGAGCCTTTTCTTTTTGCCAGCGCCCTCCAGGACATCTCACGCAAAAACCCATCATTTAGCTTGCCAGCTGAGATGGTAGGAATTAAACAGATCTATGAAAGACTTAGGTAAGCATTCGCATCAAGCCAACCTTACCTGCCCGTGGTGCATCCTGCCGAATAATAAACGAGGAGCTGGCAACAGACTAGTGGCAGTATAACCATCACAATAGCTAAATACCTTAGACCGATGACGGGCAGCAGCGTCATCGGAGCGAGAAGCTACGCCCTGCGATCGCCAAACCGCCTGCCCAGCGTGGCGATTATATGGTACATCCTTCACATGTTTACCCTGAGTGGCGAACAACTGGAGAGGCTTATGTTCAGCAGTGGACTACAATTGGCTGATGGTGCTGATTATGATGATGATGATAAACAGACTCAGGATTGTATGACGTATAGCCCACTTCACGTAAAAAAGGCGCTCAAACTCAGACGTCAACTTGAGTATAACTTACTTACGTCATATTTAAATGCATGAATTATAAGAAGATGCACGAAATTAAAAATCGATTACATAAAATACAAATACGACAGGATACATGAATTATCAAGCAGAATAAAATATCACAAAACTCTAATTTCGGTGCGAAACGACAATAAGAACTCGTTTTGTTAAGACAGAACACATACAATGAAGTATTCATTTAATTGCAATTGTTTAAACCAAGACGATCAAAGATGAGTTTATTTAGTAAACTTTTTTAAATGAATATTTTTAGTACATCTTAACTAATATTATAAAGCTGAAGAGTTTCGTTTGTTTGAACGCGCTAATCTCAGGAACTACTGGTCTGAATTGAAAAATTCTTTTTGTGTTGATTAGACCATTTATCGATGAATGCTTTAGGCTATATAACATCACGTTGCAACTATTAGGAGCGAAGAAATAATGGAAAATGTAAAAAAAAAAAACGGGAAAATAATAACTATTCCACACGGACGAAGTCGCGAGCACAGCTAGTATTAGATAAATAACAATATCCCTTGTAAGGGAAGACCTTATATTTATTAATGTGTATTGGTCATAGTATTTACATAATGTAACTTTTAATACACCAAAAGTACCTAAAACGTAACAAATAAAATATCTTTTAACATCGAAGCTCGTCAATCATATTCTATAAATCTTCCTCGAGCATTCATTGAAGTTTTAATAAAAATATAGTTTATTGTGTGGGTTAAGTAAATTTCTTTGCAATGGGAGAGAAAATGAGAAATGGCATCTTAAATCATTTTTGCTTTGCTTTTACCAGCTATCAAAAGACTTTATTTATTTATTTATTCATGCGTGCGCGTGTATAGATTTTCAATTAGTTTAATTTGTTAGTAAAACAAATCCAAATGATTTGATTTTATTGAAACATTTTGGTTTTCCAAATGATTTGATTTTATTGAAAGAATAACCATTTTACCAGACATAGGTAAATGTAATAATATAGTAGGTACAGTGATATTTTTGATCAAAATTACTTACTTTTAACTTTTAATAATCAAATGTTTTCTCGTTCGTATGGTTTTCGGATTTAAAATAGGACTACCCCGTCTCATCCTGTGGGTGCCGTAGAGGACGACAAAGGTAATATCAGGAAATGGGCAGAAGTGTTTACTCGAGTACCTACTAATAATACCTACTGCGGTCACCAACCCGAAAATCTCCCAAAATGACAAATGAGGCTATGCCCAGCAGTGGACGTTTGCAGGCTGATGATGATGATGTTTATGATCATAGTTTTACCATTAATAATGTTCATATAGGGTACAAAGCATTACAAATAAATATTACTTATATTTTTATCTACTTAAAACATGTCGGTTCCTGCCTTAATAGTAGTTTTTCCAAACTCATTGTTTTCTCTGTTCCGAAGTGGGAACGAAAAGCGTTAGTAATTAACATAAGTTAGATTAACTTAATTTGCATGACCATTGTGGCGTGCCAGCCATCTTCTTAGCATTTAGAACATGTAGGAATTATTCACTATCTTCAGATTATAAACTAGGTACCTATTGCTTTTTAACCCTAAGCGAAAAGACGAAAAAACTTAAATCGCCCATAAGTTTGACGTTTATATGGCGTCAATCGTTACGCAAACATACCTACATAGTTCTCATTTGTACTAGTAACTTGATAATTAATAATGAGTAATTTCTGCTCTCCAAAGAGGCAAGTTTTCATTAAATAGTTCTCTTAATAACTTTCACAAAGGAAAACTAAAAGAATTATCTTTCTAATGCATATTCAAGGAAACATTTATTTACCATAAAACCCATAATAACATGTAATTTCCTGGAATGCCCGTCTCCTTTGAAATCAGAGAAGTCAAAAACACAAAAAGGAATATTTTGTTAACCCAGCGTATTTACAAATATTTGATTAGTCTAATTAGATGAATGTTCGCAAAGACTTCCATGAATAAAACATCGGGCACTCTGTTTATCTTATTTTTGTTACATTAATATTTTCACAAAAGGCTCAAAGGCGAAAGGACCGCAAAATGGTCGAGTTTACCAAGGGTCACATTTAATTATGGGCCAAATAAATCATGTACTTAACCGACACCGAAAAATAATTACCTGATGCTAAGTGGATAAGGGCCCTTGTCACTTGGAATATGCCAACAAATGTACTGAGAAGGATACTCGTGTGATATTAAGGTACTTAAATCTCCTTTCTTGAATCCTACTAACCCTAGACTCCTTATGATCAAAATCAAGGTAGATCATGTATCCTCGTCATACGAAGGTAAATGTAGTCTCATGACGTTCTATTAGATAATATGTAAATAAAAGCATGCGAGACCACTGTTTCTTAAACTGTATTTTGCGAACCGGAGGGTACGCATGGTATAATGTACAGGGGTCCGCCATCAGAAACAACAAAAATTCTCCTTTTTTGAAGTCCGTTAAAAAGACGCTCAAAACCTTCTTTTCTACTAACATCTACTGTCCCACTGCTAGGCAAAAGCGAAAACAAAACAACGTAAAAAACTAAAAAAAAAAAACTTGAAAAAATTTGGAAAAAATTTCTGTAAAATTTGGAAATGAAAAATCCTGTATAATCTGCCGCACTGTGTGGTTGTGGTCTATGGTGCAGCAGCAGCAGTTCTTCTAAGATTATCTGGCTAGCGGGCTGTGGGGCGTCCTACGCCGCGAATTTAATACTTGTGGATGTTACTTGTGGATTAGTCTTCCCGTAAGCGTCCACGTTTCGGCAGGGTTATTAGGGTGATATTTGATCCTTTCAATTGATCTTATCAATTATCGCGACAAAACTATAGGATGTTATTTTTCCGGAATTGAGCACATTCGATTCCTGAGTGAGGCAAACGAATTTTCAACAATCTTTTAATGCAGTTATTTTTATTTTTAAAAGGAAGGAATTTTTCCTTTTACTTAAATGCTCTAGCTCCAGTATTTAGAGTACTTCCCCTTCAAGCGTTGTCCAAAAATTCAAATGCCATTCTTCTTTTGCTCCGATATTACTTATAGAAAATCTTTTTTCATTA
The DNA here is from genome assembly GCA_031163375.1 of Conogethes punctiferalis. NCBI lineage: Eukaryota > Metazoa > Arthropoda > Insecta > Lepidoptera > Crambidae > Conogethes > Conogethes punctiferalis. The sequence goes on along the minus strand of CM062086.1, from coordinate 9,062,048 downwards.
ATATGCTAGTTAAATATAGTGCTACACACAATATCAAAATTAACAATGGCCCCTAAAAAAAACGACGCAATTGCTCCATACAAAATGCCCAAACACGTCTTTTCTTGATTTTCTAGTGAACTGGAAAGATTTATAAAATATTGCTTTAGACATGACTGTTTTCGTATAGAGCTCGCGTAAAATTCTTCGAGTCGTAGTAGACTTAAAACTGTGCTAACAAAAAAAAAACTTTGAAATTCCGTTGCAAGTAAGTGCCACAATTTTTCATTTTAAATGAGAGAAACAGTTCCCTGTGCAACCCAACTGCAGATTCAAACTTTTCTCTATCCATTATCTTTCTACTTTGTTAGGTTCTTTAGGAAAATTCGTTTCTATTTCTCATTGTGTTGGGCTTTGATGCATAAAAGACATTAACAATGTAGGTACATTATACAAGTCTACGTTCACAATGCCAAGATTGTTTTTGGATAGTACATAAAATTTTTGTTGCTATGTTTTATTTCGTTTTCGTTCTATTGATAAGCGGGTTTCGATTTCCGCATCCGTTATAGTTCCGAAGTATATGTACGTACAGTGATTCTAAAAAAATTTATACTATGTAATATTCGATAGTGACTGTAAATATTTAACGTTAAAAGTGTTAATTTATTTAAAAATTCGGACGTTATGTAATGTTAATGAGAACATTTTATCACGGAATAATTTAATGAAGCTCTAAGAAATACGGGCAGTAGGCAACTTTAGTACGTCGTGGTAACTGTTAATTTAAAAGTGGAGAGGGAAAATCTTTTTATAAAAGCAGTAGTAACTCCCAGCTAATTACAGAAGTATTTTTTTTCTTTGAAAAATGCAGTAATATTTTTTATTCGTTTATTTTTATACTCACATTCATCAGTGATTTTTCTTTGAAGCGCCATTCCTTGAGAGGAAATTATCCGCTGCATCTTGTAAATATCTAAAAATAACTTTACTTGGCGGATTTAGTAATGGCAGCTTGTATGATTTTTCGTCCATTTTGTTCAGTTATCATTGATCATTTCGGTTTCAGCCAATTTTGACCGAAACCGAAACTTTCGCCGAAACTTGGCCGAAACCGAAACTCGGCCAAAACCGAAACCGAAGCCGGACCTTCGGTCGGACACTACATGGCTCGTTACGTTACAGTTTAGTTTTATCTTTGTGTATAGTATAATAATAATGTTATTTAAGAAAATTATATTATTTATTTGTTTGCTATATAACATTGTGTATATCAAAAATAAGAGTATCTGTATTAAAAACTCATGAGTATTTTAAAGTTGGGATACCTCAAATTTATTAGATTTGATTCTCTATTCTATACAAGGTCTATAGCTTGGTGAGATGTTATGGAATGAAAACGGTCAGAAACTCATTTGTAAACGACTTTTATCTTTGATTCCAGTTCATTTCCTTTTATAGGTATTTTTTGATGACGCCATTTTATGGTTATTATAATATTTTGGCTATTACCACATAAACGCAATAAACGTTTTTCTATTCTATTCTATTCTATAATTGACTTAAAGCTATCTAGACATTATTTATACAATTTAGACCGTCTTATCGCTGTAGAGGATATTAAGAGATGCGGCGCGGCCGCGGCCGCTGGTCGTGCGGCTGGCGCGGCGCGCGCTGCGCGACGAGCTGCTGGCGGCGGCGCGCGTGCGGCGCGACTTTACCTCCGCGGGCCTGGGCCTGACCTCGCCTCCGCGCCGTATTTACATCAACGAGCGACTTACCTCGGCCAACCGGCAGCTTTTTTATAAAGCTCGCGAACAGTCATCACGAGCTCAGTGGAAATACGTGTGGACCCGTGAAGGAAAAATCTTTGCGCGTAAAGAGCAAGGGTCCCCGCGTCACCGACTACGATCTGAGGATGACCTAGATAAATTTTTTGGTGGCTTGTAATGTTTGGCGGCTTTGTCATAGATACGTTTATGTTATGTTTTTTATATTCTTACTGTGAGGCCACATATAGTTCTGTCATAACTAAATTGAGGATTTTATTTAGAATTACGGCTGTGGTTGTAATTAATATGCATGCAAAATTGTTAGGACAGTACGATTTAATTTGTTTTATCTTTTTTTATCCTAAAAGGACCCAATGTAGGTCACATTTCTATTGTTGTAATGCATATAGATTTCTTTGGCCATACTACCTAATATATATACATATAGTGCTGTTATTAGAGATGATGAGTTTAATGAGGAGATTGCTTGTACTCCCTTACGCTGTAAAACCTAATTGGTTTGCATTCATTGAAATTTTAAGTAGAAGTGTTAAAAAAATGTTATTCCAATCGAACTGTCAATTAGTCAAAATGAAATGTTGTTTATTCTTTGGACGCTCATGTATTTGGACTTTAAACATATACTTCGGTCTGCTACATACTTATTATTTTTGTAATTGTATCTATAATATACTTATTTATCTATATTCCCGCACTACTAATAGGTTAACTCTTAATTTGTCCCGTAAATTACGCGTGACCCATTACCATGTTGAGCATATTATTAAAACCTACCCCTTTGTATCTGTAGACAGGCGTCATTTAACAGCTCTTTGCCGATTCTTGTTACACTGTAAACGTATCCATATATTACACTCTTTTATTATACAATTTATTAAGGCTAAAAAGTTATCAGTAGGTCTTTTAAATCCCGGATCTTTAAGCACGCGACACGAAGAGTTTATTGTTGCCTTAAATCGTCACAACGTAGATATATTGGCTATAAATGAAACTTGGCTCAGGGATGGCGAGGAAGCGAGAGCGCCTGCGCCTGCTGGATACCGCCTTCGTCACATACCGCGCCCCACCAGTATTCGATCCCGCGGCGGTGGCGTTGGATTTTATATTCGACACGGTATTAACACTCGTCTTATTGCGCACCCGCCTACACCTAGTGTAGAACAAATGTGGCTAAGTTTGAATATAAACGGAGTTAAACTAGTAATAGGTACAGCCTACCGTCCTCCATGGTTAAATCATGATGTTTTTATAGACGCTCTCAGTGAATCTATTTCATCGCTTAACGGTTATGACTATTTAATGCTGCTGGGAGACTTTAATATTAATATTATGAACCCTCAAAATCATCAGACCAAAAAGCTTCGAGATTTTCTGAGCTGTATGGATCTCACACAACATATAGATAAACCTACTCACTTTACTGAGCATAGTGAAACGTTGATAGATTTGATATGTACTAATTTCCGTCCTACAAATATAACAGTTGATCATATTCCTGACCTTAGCAACCACGCATTAATAACCTGTGAATTAAATATCAAAAAGAATAAGCCGCCTCCAAAATGGGTAACTTATAGACCTTTGAAGGACATAAACATGGAACACTTCAGTGCTGATGTCAATTCTATTAAATGGGAAGATATACAGTCCGACGAAGTCAACATGATGTTAGATAAATTTAATGCCCTTATACTACAACTATTTGACAAACACGCCCCTGTAAAGCCAGTATATATCAAAAACCACACATATCCCTGGATAACCCATACTGTCAAAGAAATGATGAAGCTACGTGATAAGGCTTTTGCCAGAAGTAAAGTTACCAAACTGGAAGCGCACAAAAAATATTATAAAGACTTAAAATCGATTGTTAGTTCTGCAATACGTAGTGAGAAATCTGCTTATTTTAACGAACATATTAACAGACATATTAAAAACCCACGTAGACTTTGGAAAAATATAAAAAGAGATCTTGCTGATTTCAAAAAGAAAAATGTTGATTTGCCTCCTCACTTGAATAATTCCAATAATATTAACAAACACTTTTTAAATCTTCCCGGAAATAGCGACACTGATATTCCACTTGTAAATTACTTTAAAGATAATAAATATGGACCAGCGACATTTACACTACAACCAGTTACGCAGGCACACATCGCCGGTATTATTAAATCAATTCAGACTAATGCACAAGGCTGTGACGGCATAACTCTTAATATGATTCTACTTACCTTGCCTCGTACTCTTAATATAATCACTTGTATTGTAAATAAGTCTCTGGAAACCGGCGTCTTTCCACACGTTTGGAAAACGGCCATAGTTAAACCTATACCGAAGAAGCCACACCCAGGTGACTATAAAGACTTAAGACCCATTAGCATCCTGCCTTTTATGTCTAAGTTGGTAGAAAAAGCTGTTGCCATTCAAATGTCACAATATCTGGAAACAAATAAAATTTTGCCAACAAGACAGTCAGGTTTTCGTAAAATGCGTAGCACTGCTACGGCCCTTTTAGACGTCATAGATAATATGCTTGCAGCGCAGGATGGTGGTGAGAGTACTATATTGGTACTATTGGATTTCTCACGCGCGTTCGACACAATTAACACTACACTTCTTATATCGAAGCTGGCCTTCTATGGGTTTGACAGTCATGCTCTGGAATGGTTTACGAGCTACCTAACGGGACGCGCTCAATTTGTGGAAACTCAAAACGAAAATGGTACAACTAGTTGTTCTACTTTATCACCAGTCCACAGAGGAGTGCCTCAGGGCTCCATTCTAGGACCTATACTTTTTATTTTATACACAGCAGATGTAATCAATTCTATCAAAAACTGTAATTATCATTTATACGCGGACGATTTACAGCTGTATGTTTCATTTAAGCCTTGCGAAACCGATAATGCAGTTCGAAAACTAAACAATGATTTAGATGACATAGCCACGTGGAGTTATCGCAACAATCTTGTGCTGAATCGCAGCAAATGCAAATTTTTGCTATTTGGTACCAAGGGTCAGATTAAACATGTCTCTGCACTTGATCCAAATGTTTCCATAGCTGGTGATCGTCTGGAGCGCGTACAGTTGGCTCGTAACTTAGGTCTCAAAATGGATGACGGATTGCGTTTCGAAGAGCATATACAAGAAGTCTTGTGTAACTGTTTTTATAGGCTAAGGGTTCTGTATCGTATCCGTGATTGTCTGAGTGTGGATGTTCGGGTCAGGCTGTGTGAATCGTTGATCTTGTCAAAAATGAATTATGCTGATGTCGTGTTCGGGAGTTGCCTTTTGGCGCGTACTAAAACATCAATACAGCGTGTCCAAAATGCATGTGCCCGTTTCTGTTTCCCTATTCCTCCCCGATCCCATGTAACTCCCTACTTAAATGACAATAATCTAATTAAAATGGCTGCTCGGCAAAGTATTCACTTTGCCTCCCTATTATTTGGTGTCCTGAAAAATAAAGAACCGTCCTACTTGTACGACAAGCTTAAATTTGCTCAGTGCAAAGTGAGAATTGCGTCACGTCTCCTATGTCCACAGCACAAAACGGCTGCGTTTCGTGGCAGCTTTCGCTATGCGGCCACGAAATGCTGGAACAACCTGCCACCGCCGATTAGGAATTCTGAGACAGTTTCTACGTTTAAAATTAAATTAAAAAGATTCCTTCTCGGTGAACAAATTTCTGTGTGAGCTTCGTGCTGTGCACCGATCATTATAGCAACACTCTTCTCCGAAATAGCTTGCCTACAAAAACATACTTTATTCATAATTATTATTCATGTATTACAAATGTGTAACCTAACGATATATTTTATATGTATTATGCAGACTTCACTTCGCTATCTTATCTATTTATCTATCTATTTATCTCTCTCCTATATAAAATGTAGAAACACTATGTGGTCCAATGTACAATCGTCCAAGCATGACAATGTAGCACCCTCATTTCTGGTGTCACTGAAAACCAGCGTCGGGGCGCGCCCGCGCCGCGGCTTATGCTGAGTGACAGCCATTTTGGATGCATAATATTGTTTTAGTTAAGTTTGTTTTTTTTTTTTAAGTATTCATAAGTTTTATGTTCCAAATAAAAATTATTTCATTTCATTTCATTTCATTTCATCAGCATGTGAGTGACTGGACTTCCTTCATTTATCATTATCAGCCTGTAATCATCCACTGCACAAACGGACATATGCCTTCCTTAACCCTTAATTTGATTTTGTTCACGGTAGTGAACATTTAAAAGAACAGAAAAAAACTTGATAAATACTACCAAATTTTGTCATCAAATAATGTAAACGTATTAAGAAAGGTTTATTTTTTTGGAAGAAAAATATTTTAAGTTACTGGCAACACTTCAACTGTCATTTTCAAGGCAAGATGTCGACCGGCCGCAAGCCTTCAATTCTCCGCAAGGTAAATTTAAATATTTTAATTGTTAAAACTAAAGATTTTAATGTGTTTATGCTTTGACTAACTGAATGAATATTTGATCTATCGTTTTGGGTAGGAATATTATACTTTTACGCAATTCCTGATGTGTTACGTGTTGATGAACTTGCATGTTTATTGTGATGAACATTGCCAAATACCATAGAAAACACTTTTTTAACGAAATGTTCATCCCGGTGCACAATGCCAAATATCCTATGCTGATTTAATTCATATTTGGTTATGGTTATTTTTGTTTATTTTGTGGTCATAATTCATGGTTATGGTTTTTTTTTTGCCTACAATTGTATTTTTTTGCTTGCCAACAGCACGGTCGCATTGGGAAAATATTAGCGCTTGTCCCCATAGAGCATGCACCCTCAGATGCGAGCGACAAATCAGATATAAGTGACAATGAAATACAAATATCCCATCCTCCAAGTATTGCTTCATCTCCGCCGCCATCCCTAAATTCTTCTCTAGAACGCATGCACTTATTGAGTAGTCCCGAACCTGAAGTACAGTCTAGTGACGGCGAAGAGAATCACCAACCAGATGATCAGTTCGAAGCCGTTCCCTTGACGCCAATTATAGAAGAAATATGTCCCAGTACACCTACAAGGGAACCTAATTATGATAATATACCTTCTATATCTTCCATACCGTCTCTTCCTTCAATAACACCACAGTCAACGCCGAAAATTCCAATCACAAGAAAAACTAGAGCCAAACGCCAACTCGCCCCAGTTGCTAAAAAACAGAAGAAAGCCCCCAAATTTGTCCTTACCTATTTATGGAAAAAAAGTAACTCATTTCATCACCGTGCTATAATAGAAGAAAATTACGAAAACTTTAATAATTTGGCGAATGTTGACTCTCTTGACTTCTTCTATATGTTTTTCTCTCCGGATATAGTGACCCATATTACAGAACACACAAATCTTTACTCCGTACAAATAACTGGCAAATGTGTACAAGTTACTGAAGATGAAATTCGTGACTTCATTGCAATCCATATTCTTATGGGAATTGTTGAAATGCCCAGTTATCTCGATTATTGGAGCAAGAGATTTCGTTATGCACAGATAGCAGACGTTATGAGTTTGAAACGTTATCAGCAAATTCGCAGATTTATCCATTTTGTTGACAATAGCCTAGAAGATTCCGACCGGTATTATAAAGTACGTCCTATAGTAGAAAAAGTGAGAGATAATTGTAAGCAGAGGGAAAATGAAAATAAGTTCAGTGTAGATGAAATGATGATACCGTACAAAGGCAGGAAGGCTGGTAACCGAAAACAATACTTGAAAGATAAACCCAACAAATGGGGATTCAAAAATTACGTGCGAGCAGGCGTAAGTGGTATGATATACGATTTTATTTTATACGGAGGAGAAGATACTTTTCGCAATCATACATTTACAGCTCAAGAAGAGTCACTTGGATTTGGTGCCAAAATAGTGATAGCCCTCTGCAAGTCTATTCTAAGGAAACCAGCAATAGTCTTTTGTGACAATTTCTTTACATCACCAGAACTACTTTATATTCTCAAAGAAAATTACGGTATATTTGGTCTTGGAACTATTCGTAATAATAGAATCAGAGGTGCTGAACAATGTTTGCCAAGCGAAAAAGTAATGAAGAAAAAGATTAGAGGCTCTTGTTCCCAGGCTGTATGCGACAAAAATAAATTGGCTGTTGTACGTTGGAACGACAACAAGCCTGTCACTCTCATCAGCTCATATGCTGGATCTGAACCCATGCATAAAATAAAAAGATATTGCAAGGAGCAGAAGAGGAAGATAGATGTCGATTGTCCAGATATAGTAAGGGAATACAACAAACATATGGGGGGAGTAGACCTGGCGGACATGTTGATAGCATTGTATAAAATTCCATTTAAATCTCGAAGGTGGTACATCGGCATATTTTGCCAGTTGTTAGACATATGCATAAATAACGCTTGGATAACACAAAGAAAATCAGAAACAGGCAAAAAGAAGCCATTGAAAATATTTCGCTTTGAAATTTTTCAAAATTTGACTAAAAAAAATAGGCCTGTGCCTACAGAGGAGGTGGAACCCAAAATAAGAAACCCTAGGTCAGCCAGGCCTACAAACCCCATACGTTTCGACAATGTTGGCCATTTCCCCAATATGAAAGCAGACATGGGACGGTGCAAATTTTGTCAAAAAAACACAACAGTTTATTGCATAAAATGTGACACACGACTTTGTTTCGTTACGGGCAAAAACGCACGTAATTGTTTTTTAAGCTTTCATGCTAAATAAATAACTTTGTCTTATTTATATTGCTGTTTTCATTTATAACGTAATTTGACAATGTTCACCACAGGGAACATTACAAACCAATAGCAGTTCCTTACATGTTTCGCAATGTTCACTGTGATGAACATTGATTTCCTGAAAAACTGAATATTTCAGATTTTTTTAATGATTTTTTTTACATCTTATATTATCCTAGTATTACATATTTGCATCAATTTATAACAATTTCTGTGTTCAAAACCTATGCCAAATTAAGGGTTAATGACAAATGTTATTTGCGAGAATTTTCCTTAGTCACCACGCAGTAGGTTTCATTTGTACTTGTGTCCAGGATATTAGGGAATGCCCTTAGTCGCTTTCTACATTACCCGCGGGATAGAATGGGGTGCTCCTATTCTAAATCCGGAATACACATGAACAATCTTACCTTTACATAGGTTACTCGTATATCGCTTCTAATTTCTAATTTGGGCACCCAGGTATTTGAAGCAAGAGACGTCTTCCAGATGCTTACCACAGACTGTGAGATTGCCACTATCTGCTCCAGAGCGACGAAGAGGCTGCTTGAGAACCTGTGTCTTAGAAACACTTATGACCAGGCCAAACCTAAAACATGACTGTTGCAAGGAATTCATATACCGCTGTAGTGACTCTCAAGAGTCCGCCATCAAGCATACGTCATCAGCATACAACACCTCCAAGACATGCATCCTTCTGACCCTTGATTTTGCCCTAAAGCGTGATAAGTCAAATACACCCCTGTCGACTGACAATTTCCCAGTGCATCATTCAGTACGGCATCAAAATATACTCGTATATACCTACTTATTGATGCTTATAAACAATATTTCAGGTGTTTCAAACATTATCAATCACTCAATATTTAGTAAAGGTAGCATGACACCGCACAGGAGTGCCTCGGAACAGCCAATTTATTTTTCTGTCACATTTTCTTGTGGTTGGAATCATATCAGCTATTAATCATGTTTAACAATTTAAGCGGTTGGTTAGAAAATATGAGTAACATTGGGGAATTTTCAAAACAAAATGACAAACATATTTTAGGTAGCTAATTACTTTACTTTCACAAAATATTATTTTTATGGGTGTTTTCTATGTCTAATATGTTTTTATTTACGAAAAAAAGTAAGTAATATCAGTTGTCTAGTAGGTACTCATTGTACAAAACCTAGGGCCTAGATGGCGCTGTGTGGCCCAGCGTGGCATGTCTTGGGTTACTTATTTTATTGTTGTGTAAGACTTCTTGGACCATAATATCGCATGGACATAATGATCTGAGCGCCTGCACTTAATTCATCATCATCTGATGATGCTGATGTCTGACGGGCCGATGCCCGTAGACATCCACTGCTGGATATAGGCCTCCCCCGATGACCTCCACATGAACCGGTCTTGAGCGGTCTGGGTCCAAAGGATCCCCGCTATATCTACCAGGTCGTCGTCGTCAGTCCATCTCGTAGGGGGACGTCCCCTGCTGCGTCTTCCCTCTCGCGGTAGCCACTCGAGATTCTTTCGTACCCATCTATCGTCGGTTCTGCGAGCGATGTGGCCTGCGCACTGCCAGTCCAACTTGCTTATTCTGTGGGCTATGTCGGTCACCTTAGTTCTTCTGCTTAAATTACTTAATTATTTAAAAAAATGGTTGACTGTTGAGTTTACCCATAGTACAAATATTGTCCTAGTTTGGAACTAGATGGCGCTGTGTATGCTAGCTGGGCATGTCATGAGTTACCTCTTTACATTAAGCATTTAAGCTACATTTCGCTTAAAAATGTTGAGTAACACAGATAAAATAATCTGTCTTCATTGTTGTAAATGTGGTGTGCTGTACGAACTCGGAACCGCAAGATTTTTATGGCTGCAAAAATTTTAACCTGCGTTCGGGTTTCGTAAGAGAATAATCGTAAAAATGTAACAAAATTTTTAAGTTACTTTGTGAGCACATTCAACGTAATATCTGTGGTTATTAGAAACTACATCGAATTATTTTTGTGGAGTAGGCATGTTTTTAACTCTTGAGAGAGAGGAGAGAGGGTGGGAATTTTATTCTACAGAATTCCTTTTTTTTATAGTAGCTCGACATAATGGCTTCCCTACGCCTGATAGAAAGCCAAAGAGAAGCCCAAGTCGCTGTATGAATACATAGTCAATAAATTATGTACTAGTTTCAGCCCACGGCTATGCCCGCGTATATTCATACAAATTATATATTTCTGTAACATCCGTAGTTTTTGCCTGAGAGTAACAAAAATCCAAACGAACTTTCCCAATTATAATATTATACATGTATAAGCAGGATAAGTATCATTCAATTACACATCGTTGCAGCTTAATCTGAAATAGACTTCATTTGATAATAACAACATAGCTGACATTTTGCTGATGGCATAACTAAAGTTGACGCTAATTATGATTAAATGTGATTAATTTTCGTGTATATGACAGTACAGCAGAAATAACTCATATTACTGGTAATATGCATTTTAGAAGATAATGTATTATAATCATGTATTTGAAATTAAAACAAAATACCTTGGGAATTTTGCTTTTCCTTATTTATTACTCATTTATACCTACTACATTTTTTTGCATTAGACATTGTGTTAACAAAGAAGTGTTTGTGTTCTATCTAATGCTAAAGAAACTATGTACCTACCTATAGTTACAGATAGACATTAATACGCAAACACTCCCGTTAACCTTTTCGTAGAAAGCGATAAGTGCACTAGCTTTTTCGGCGTGACCCATTCATCTAGAATTAATATGGGTTAATGAGAGGTCAAAATTCGGCTAAAGGAAAAGGGCCTAAGCTTTGCGTAGATGTGACGTGACCCCAATTGGTGGGGATTTGGTGACCCAAATTGGAATTGAAAATGATTTAATAGAACTTGTTAAACTGACGTTCATTAAAACGTGGAGGGTTAAGGGTAGGTCGTACGTGGTGTAGGTTAAAAGACATCGACCTTATTGGCTCACATAAAAAAATACGTAACTTTACTTACATTTGCATGTCTCCTCTATCTAGCCAATCAATTACACTTTATCAATTTCGAAAATACATTGGTTCGTGGTGTTGGAAGTCGGTGTTAACCAGTAGGCTCTTAATTATGTTTTCATCATCAGCCTGAAGGCGTCATTTAGGAGGTTTTGCCTTGGTCACCACGCTTGGCAGGCGTGTTGATAGACCGCAGTAGGTTTTATCAGTACTCAGATAAATACCGATTGGTGGTGGTATAATGATGATGTTTACAAGTCCATAATAGACATGGCTATAGTAATTCCAATGGCAAGGTAGCTCCGTCTACGGCGAGCGGTCCCCGAGGACCGCGATACCGCACAGTGAGCTGAGCGCACTCACTGTATTAATGAGAATTGGGATCTTGCGCCGCACTCGTGATTTATTGAGCCAGTTCAATCAGCTGTTTGCGTCAATACGTCATCTATCAGTACCTGCAAAGGTAACGTACGCGTATTATGCAGTAGATTATCCTACAAACTAAAAAACTTCTTTAGAAATGAATATATGAAACAGATTTGTTTGATACTCGTATATTCATTGATATAGAAGTTTTTCTTTTCTACTTAAGTAGTGATTTTGCTATTAATAACGTCAAAGTATGATAGAAGTGAAACTAGTATAAAAACTGATATAAAAATTGACATTGTTCTACTGCTTTTATATTACAGCCTCGTTGAGATACCAGGCCTATACTAAACTGGAAGATACGGGTTTAATTATTCACTTTGGGAAAAGTCAGGTTGCTCGACTTCTACCTTCGTTCGTCCGACTCGTTCGACCTTCAGCCTTAGAATTTCTTTACAGTTGTTTTGGTTTCCTGACGTTGTTTTTCTTTATCATGCTGATTAAACGTGCTTTATGTATTTCAAATTTTAAAACACATTGGTAGGTTGGCATAATAGTCTACCGCCTGAACCACTAGGCTACGACATGGCTTTAGTAATTTAATCCATAATAGACATGGCTTTAGGCAAGGTTGCTCTATCAGCGGTCTACGGCGAGCGGTCCCCGAGGAGCGCGTCGCCGCACCGTGAGTTGAGCGTACTCACTGTATTAATGAGAATTGGGATCTTGCGCCGCACTCGTGATTTATTGAGCCAGTTCAATCAGCTGTTTGCGTCAATACGTCATCTATCAGTACCTGCAAAGGTAACGCACCTACGCGTATTATGCAGTAGGGAAATCTGTTTGACATATTATCCATTGATAGGTTTTTTTTATGCAAGAGGCGGCAGTCAAGCAAATTTGATGCCTGATAGTAAGCAGTCGACACCGCCTATGGACATCCGCAACTCGATTCGAGCTCTGGGGTCGCTGCCGGCCTTTTATTTTAAATAAGAGTACGTACGCTCGTTTCTAGAAGGTATACAATTTTTGCTTTTAAAATTTAGTAGTGATTTTGTTATCAGTAACGACTACTGCTATGGATAGAATTCCATTCTACCGATCTTACAGTAAGTAACTTATGTGTGTTTGATGTTAAGCGTCACTAGAACCAACGATGCAGATGACATAATGGCTTTCCTACGCCTGATGGAAAGCGAAAGAGAAGCCCAAGTCACTGTGACAACTGGCAAGTAACTGGTTAGTTATCTGTCAGTTGCCACCGCCATACCGGCACAACCCTAACCCCCCACGAGCTCCGGAAACCCTACTCACCGGCAGAAACATGACCCAGAGGTCATTTGGCTGCGTTAATCTATAGGGTGGAGGTCCTCCCCCGGACGGGCGGCTCAATTCGAGCGAAAATTCGCTATGCCCTACCTTTCTTAACAACAACATAATCTCAAAAACTATCTATGGATTGCTACAGTTTGTTGTACCCTTTAGTATTATGAGGAGCAAAGTTACACAGAAGCTGTGTTGTGGCGCACTCGTGATACATTTGCTGGGAGCGGCCCCAACGGACCACACTGTCGCGCGCCGTAGCCGATTCGGCGCACTGCTCACTTGTATTAACGAGAATTGGGATCTTGGGCCACACTCCCCTTAAATGATTTATTGCCCCAGACAGAGTAGCTATAAACGTAATGTTTCCTCTCAATATGTATCAATGACGGTATTTTAAAACCGTTGTTTATCCCGTAATATCCTATGAGCACGATATCAGACCTGGTATCTGGAATTATGGTACTTGAGATGTGGTTTCCGGATTAAGATTAGTCGCCCCATCTCATCTCGCGGGTGTCGCAGAAGACGAAGGGAATATCAGGAAATGGGCAGCAGCGTTTACCTGGGTACAAATAACACTTACTGGGGTCACCAGCCCACATGCCAAAGTGTTGACAAAGGCAAGATTCCCCTCAAATATCACTGGGGGAGGCCTATTACGAGCAGTCGACGCTCAAAAGCTCATGATAATTATGTATTTCAAAATGAAATGCTCGAAGGATGGCGTTATATAGGTTGCGGTTTAGCTATCATGTCATACATTCAGTTACTTATAGGTGCAGCGCAGACAGCACACTTTTAGTGCGATAGAGTCTGCGTCTGAGACATTTAAAAAGAGCGTCTAGGTCTGCCGACAGAATGATCGAAGATGTGCGTCGTGTGCGTTGAGTCTGTGAAATATCCGCGACAGATTTTTGCGCGTCGTGTGCGTTACTGCATATCATTACAAAAAAGTGCGTCACGGATAGTCTGTCGTCTGCGCTGCCCCATAATAAGATAAAATAGAACAATAATTTGTTTCTTTTACGAACAATTTACATCATACAGAAAACTAAACACATTACCTCCATAAATTTCTATTTTTCACCTGAAGTTGCAGTGTCTTCATTGCAGTCGAAAGTGGCATTAAGTTTTCCGCATTCCCCCGAGTTTAACGCCTACATGCAGTGAAAAATACCCGGGCGATATGTTTGCTGAGTCTCCAGAATAATCCGGGTCTGGGCCCGGGGCAATTTATCAGGAAGGCCGGGTCTTGACGGGCTTGCCGGGATAGCCGCAGAGTGGGCAAACGTGACCGAGAAATGAGCGGTCGTAAGAGTTCGTAGTAATGTTATAAATATAAGAGTGCCTGTCTGCCGGATGTCATAATCTTTTGAAAAACAAAAGTATAATAGGTGGTACTTACAATTTAGTATGAATATTTAATTAAGTGTTAACTACAACTATCCTACTAATATTATAAATGCGAAAGTTTATTTGGATAGATGAATGTTTGTTGCTCATTCACGCGAAAACTATTGAACTGGATTTAATGAAACTTTACAGTAATATAGGTCATATATAGATTAATATACAAGGTGAATTTTTAATCACTATCCAAATTTTTTCTGGGCATTAGGTATCGTTAATAGAGCCCATTTCTGCAATAAAAAATATAGGTCATATTTTCACAACAAATTCATTGTACCGAACCAATTATAAATATCGCATGGTTACCATTTCTAGCGTAAAAATTTACTACGCAAAGCGATAAACATCAATGAAAGATATCCCGCGCCCGCGCGGGGTAGAGATGGGGTGCGGGGCGGAGCGGCGGGAGGGTAGCGAGCGAGCGACCCAAAACAAAATGGCAAAGGTCAAGAGCAGTCGCCCGCGCATCCCCGCGCAGCGAGTGCGCGCCATTTCCGTGTTCGTTCGCACGTGTCGCAGTAGAAAGAAACCCCTCCGTCGCGATGTATTCCAAACATTTCCAATCGTGAGTTTTATGAAATGGTGCGGTGTCATTTGTTAAGTGGAGAGAGTTTGAACGGAGCTCAAAGACTGTATGAAGCGGATAGCCTTCCTCGCCTTCGCAACCAGGGTGTGTCAAGTTCCGAACCATGCAACGATTTTAGCTGCCAACCAAAAGCTGTTAGATTACGGCCAATTTACTACACCTTCACATGCAGAAGGGCCAGTGGAAATCGAAAAAGAGATCTTCGACTTTTTCCAAAGAAACCCTCGTGCAAGTACTCGAGACGCGGCGAGGCTTTTTGAGGTTAGCCAATACGCCATATGGAAACTGCTTAACACCGCTGGCTGGCACCCGTATCATTTCCAAAAGTGTGACTTTTTTGTGGGGGGAAATCAAAAGACGTGTGTATGTGGATGGGATCCAGAGCCTGGACGCCCTTAAACAACAGATTATTAGAGCATTTGATAAAGTGAAAAGTGAGACTTTAGTCCTTAACAAATTAAAAGGCAATGTGGAAAAACGTGCGAGACTGTTTGGAGAGAAATGGTATGCATTTTGAACAGTTACCTATTAAATTACCAATAATTATTGATCAGTTTTAGTGTAAGTTGATTTTAATTTTAATTAATTTGTACATAGTAGATTCAATTTTTTAAAATACGTGTTATTGCAACAATGTACTACCTACTTATTGCCGTCTTAGTTTAATTTCAAGAGCATAAAGTCAACTTTGAAAAATATTGTATTCACCTATTGGGTCACCCAATAAAATACCCATTGATAAATGCGTTTAAATTGGACAGTTTTCGCTGAGAACGTGTTCGGCGGTTCGTCAATTGTCGATAGGCGATTGCGTCAAAGTTATAAGGTGAAAATTAGGTAGGTAGGCATTTTTGAAATCTGACGGTCCTAAGCCCGTAAAAATATGAAGGGAAAATTTGCAACTTATGTAGGTACGAGTACCTATGTGTTTTGCTGTTCTGCAAATGGCGGCTTTTTATGAATGAATGAAAGGAGCGGGGACGGACGTGCCCGGCGGTGGGCGGCGCCCGCGGCGCGCGGTGTCTATTTATTTCGTCTTTTTTTAGACAACTTGGAATGCTATTTTCTCAATATTTTAGTACTGACCGGTATTAAAAGAAAAAATACGTATTTAGTGATTTTCGCCATAGATTATAATATAAAAATTTGGATAGTGATTAAAAAGTCTTCTTGTATATCCATCATCATTTATGTCTAAGTCTAAATACGATCATAATGACATAGTGATCTATCAACGCACAACCCTGACCACTGGACGGATCGGGCTAAAATTTGACATGCTATAGATGTTATGACTTAGGTATCAGCTAAGAAAGGATTTGATCAATTCTACCCCCATAAAATAGGGATTGAAACTATTCTACGCGGACGAAGTCGCGGGCACAGCTAGTTAATAAATATTATTATTATAATGTGATGTGACTTTAATTCTGTCGTACCTACATATACATACCTAAATTAAATCAAAACTACGTGTAGTAACCACTGCGACTTATGGTTGACAAAATGTAACGGCTGATTCCATTAATAGGTGTACCTGAAATGACAAATTGGTTTAATTAAATCAGTGCTGCATACGATATATTTGAAAATTGCTGTCTTTATCAAAGTAGATTTACAATTTTCATATTCTCATACTGCAAATGTTATGTTGACTTCTATGTGAAATGCAAACAAATTGTAGTTATTCTTATCGTTTATCATACGTAAGAGTAACTACCAAAATCCTTACCCATAATCCTCACACTGAGCGCCTGCTCATCGCGATCTGCCGATAACGGGTCATCGGTTTGTGGTATTTAGCTACGCCTTTAATCGTGATTGTTATACCGCTACCAGTCGGTTGCGAAACCATCGTTTCTTATTTCGCAGGTTGCGTGAGACCCAAGGGATGTAAGGGAGCGACCTATCACCTTTTCGCTCCAAGCCATCCTCACCTGCCCGTGGTGCATCCTGCCGAACAACAAACGAGGCTCTGGCAAACCGATTGGTGGCGGTATAACCATCACGATAGAAGGCGTAGCTAATATTATAGACCTATGACGGGCAGCAGCGTCACCGGAGCAAGAAGCTACGCCCTGCGATCGCCAACCCGCCTGCCCAGCGTGGCGATTATGGGTATATCCTCCAGATGTTTGCCCTAAGTGGTAAATAACTGAAGAGGCCTATGTCCAGCAGTGGACTGCAATAGGCTGTTGATGATTGATGTGAGACCCATGGGTAGGTACTTAGAGCAAAAAAAACGATTAGGTCGTTTTCTTACAACCCTTGGTGCTTCATAAATCTAGTGTAGGTATGTTCGTACGCTTGACCGACGTCAGTATCGAAAGAAAACAATCCTAACTCTTTCCATTCTATTTATTTTAATCTAAGAACAAATTTTAATGAAAACACTTATACAATGGACCAAGTTTATTATGTCCTCGAATTAAACACAAAAGTGTTTTAAATGCAACGTGATTACGCAATAACAAATCTTTCTGTGCAAATAAATGAGTTTGAGTTTGAGTTTTTTCACAGCATCTTTACACACAATACAACAGGCGAATGGTAGTCGACTTTATTAAAGAATTTAGCATCTTACCATTTGTTTTTCAACAGCGAAACAAAATGAAATCTGAATAAAATAGAGCATTGAAGCACAAAACAATCTCACAGCGTTTTGTTGGTGAAGCCTTGAATTAATTCACAAGACAAATCTCTGAAGAAAAACGTCAACTCGATAGCCCCAGGGCGTTCTCTCGAATATTTTTAATCAAAGTTACGTTTTTAACTGCGAGCTGTTTTCTGTCAAAAGAAAGTGGTTATGACGAGAATAATTTGTGTCAACTGTTGCAAAAGTTTTAGAATACCATTAAATGAGTTAGGGCTTTATGGAGTTTTTGTTTGGAATGTAATTTTGTCATCGCTCAAATGAATCAGAACAGTGAGCATTGGATAATTATTCGTGTACCTACTGATGATACCTGTTCAAGTATAATATCTACTGACAACTCGCAGGATTATTATAGTGTGATGTGACTGTTCTACATGGCTCCGAATTCTTTATATGCTTACTTATCAATCTCCATTGTAATAATACATT
Source organism: Conogethes punctiferalis (assembly GCA_031163375.1). Classification (NCBI taxonomy): domain Eukaryota; kingdom Metazoa; phylum Arthropoda; class Insecta; order Lepidoptera; family Crambidae; genus Conogethes; species Conogethes punctiferalis. The sequence continues at coordinate 9,043,759 of CM062086.1, read as the reverse complement.
TTTTTTTCATTATTCAGCCTGACATGGTCTGCATGGGGAAGTGGCGTGGTGACTTACACTCCCCCAGAATAAGGGCATACTCATTAAACCCCCCTGTGCCGCCAGTGGCCAGCAAATTGGGATACGGGTAAAGCCGAAGCATAGGGCAGCGTTTTTACCAGTCAATATTTATGTACATATACATACTATTAATAAATCACAGGTAATGGATTAGACCTCATTATGTCTTACTTTAGATATATTTTTATATTACGAGTAGGTATACTATAATATTATGTTAGCAGACGATGAAGTCTATAAAAATGTAAGTGATCTTATCACTTAATTAATGCAACGTTCTCGTAGATTGACCACACTATGACGGCCTACTTAAGTGCCGCTTCATGATCTGTTTAGACCCAAGACTATACGAAGGAAATAACATAAATTTGCTTCTTTGTCATGTCTATCTTGGAAATTAATTTATCTCAAGCTACCTGTAAATTAAAACTTTAACTGTTGTTAAAACTACAAAATCTTAATGTTTAGATTTCGGTCTTAATTGTTTTGCTTCACACTTACTTGAGCGAGTTCGTTGCGAGTTTCATAGCGAAGAGATTTTCATCATAATTAATGTTTTACAGAAATTTAACGGTAAACGTTCCTCTAGTACGTGTTAATTACTTGCTTCTTTAAACGCTTTGAAGCTGTTCGCAAGTAAATTGACTTTTTGATATCGAAGTTGTTAAGTTTTAGTTTGTTGCCTCCTTATCACAGAGACGTTAGCTTTATAATACTCGTAACAAGCAAGCTATTTCACTTGCGTCAACTTCGATTCTTGATTTACTTTTGATAACGTGTAGAACCGAATTCATATTAGTAGAATTACCTAGTTTTAAATAACATTTTTGGTGTTTAATAACGAGTCTGTCTATTTATCTCATCGGGCATTTATTAGCTCGGTCTTTATTCACCATCAATGAAAATGGTTACGCTGCAACACAACAACTCATTGTGGAAGTCACATCATAACTCTAAGATGAAGCCTTCTATTGCAATTGCTAAAAATAAAAAGTATAGAAATATTAATAAAAGTAGGTATAAAAAACTGGTTCTTATATTTATTATTTTTAAAAACCCGCAGCAGCCACGAAGATAAAGAAATTTTATACGTAAAATGTTTTACCAGCATTCATTTTAGTTACGCAATCTACATTGTAATAATAATTAGAATTCTCCACTGGTGTAATTACCGTCCATGTTTATGGTACAAATTGAAACAAAACAGTACATAACTGGGGGTACCTGTGGGGCTGGGAAAACAAGAAAATATCAATTTTGTTTATGTGGGACCCGGGCTTTTTATAATATCTCTCTCGCGGGGACATGACAACGATGAAATGAAAGATAACATTGTCATGAGGACGTTTTGTAGAAAGGAATCATTAATCTAGTGAGGTTTTTTCTTGAACCTTTTTTAACATTTATGGGTAATGTACGAAACTGCTAGTTCTAAAAGCTTTTCCTATATACATACACATATTACTAGCGTCTCTGTGTGCAGTTTTAGGGTTAATCCCCTAGAGACCATGTATTATTTAGGAAGGCAGTTCAGAAACTATCGTCTCGACTATCTTAATCGTGCATTCTCCTGCTTGACACAGGCCTCTCCTGTTGGTGGCTACTTTGGGCAAACATGTGGGGGCTATACCCATAATCACCACGCTGGGCAGGCGGGTTGGCGATCGCAGAGTGTCACTTCTCGCTCGAGCGACGCTGCTGCCAATCGTTGATGGTTATACCGCTAGCAGCCGGTTGCCAGAGCCTCGTTTCTTATTCAACAGGATGTACCACGGGCAATGATGATGGGTCTTACATTCCGTTCATCTTAATCGTACATTATGTACGTACATACATACTGGTACGTACCAGTTGGAGTCCGTTGCGTTGTTCCTCGTGAATATCGGCATCTACGGCAGTTCTATCCATTTATTAATAAAAAAAGGAAAACTACTTTCGCTATCTGGTTCCATAATCAATATGAGAATTGAGAGAGCACAGATTGCACAGAGCCAAATGCTATGCCATTAGCGTTGCACCTCGCCGCGGAATCGAGCAAATATTCCTTCGCTTGAGTTTTCAAGTTAAATGGATTTATTGACGATGGAATAGTGGCTACCTACTGCGAGTATAGATAAATTTAGTGTTCCTACTTTGGGAACGCCATTCGGACATTTTGTAACCATTTGGATTTAGATATATCCAATCACAAAAGATCGACCCAAAAATATTTGTTTTGACTGTTTTTAGTAGATAGTTTAATAAAGAGTTTTTATGCAAAAAAGTTATATCAGATTCAGTTTCAGAGATTTGTGGTGATATAGCCTGGGATCTCTGGGTTCAAATCCAGGGTCAGATCAAAAATTTTGGTATACTATAAGTACTAGGTTTTCCTGTGAAGATCTCGCTCAGTAGCAGCTCCGGAGTCAGGAAGTTGCTAGTGATACACCCTAGTGTATTGTAAACACCGTTAAGCGTATTTCTGCTTTCACGTCGAACTCTTGTGGAATTGAAGGACAAGGGATGTAAGGTAGAGGCCTATCATATTTTCCCTCCAAGCCAACCTCACCTACCTGTGATGCATCCTGCTGAATAACGAACGAGGCTTTGGCAACCGACTGGTGGCGGCAGACGTAGCTAAATACCACAGACCGATGATGAGAGCAGCGTCACCGGAGCGAGAAGCTACGCACTGCGATCGCCAACCGGCCTGTCCAGAGCGTGGCGATTATTGGCCAGAGCTCTGTTATTCAGCAGGATGCACCACGAGCAGGTGGTGTCTTAAAGCCTAGATATGATGGGCCCTTTCATCCCATAGATACTGTTAAAATGAATGTTTCCCCTAGAGCCGTTTCGGGTTTTCCTCAAGCTAAATACGAGTAGTTTGCCGCTTCCTACTCAAGAGGGATTACTGGTTGTTAGTTGCAACTAGTTTTCGTTGTGCAGAGAAAATTACCCGGCAAGCTGTTTTAAATAGACCATAAACAGGTTTATGTGGCGTAAAGTGTGTATTTTGAAACAGGAGTGAAGTGAATTGCCAGGTGAGATGTGTGTTGTGGGTGTTTGAATAAGATTCGCTTGATAAAATAACCTTAATTTAATTACGCACGCTTGTCTGCTTAGTATACATAGATGTTATAGAATTAGTTCGTTAGCCATTAAAGTTTTTACTAATGGAGTATCGAACGAGAGAGTAAGATTTAAAAATTTCTCTAAATAAGAATAAAATGTCAAGCGCGACATTTAGTATGCAGTACATTATGTGCTGCGATCGCCAACCCGCCTGCCCAAAGTGGCGAACAATTGGAGAGGATTATGTCCAACAGTGGACTGCGGTAGGCTGATGATGATAATAATTATTATGAATAATGTCAATGGGCTTATGTTTTATAATGTTTCGACTGTTTTTTGACAAATGTGGCTACAATCAGACTACAAGGCTGCTATTTGAAGAATTCAGAATATTATTGTACTTTTGTGGAAGGAACCACGCAATGCTGTGTTAACTAAAAATCGAAAATCTCAACATACAAAACATACTCATAAAAAGGTATTAACATAATAATTAAAATACATCGACCCATTCCCTTGCAATCTTTGCATTGAGAATACAAACGCATTTAATTCTATTGGTAAGGCATTTAAATAAATTTTTGAAATATCAGAACGCGCGAAGTCTGGATTGTTTACAGAACCACTTGTACCTACATTCAGAGCAAACATTTTAGCTCCATTGTCTACGTATTATTTAAACCGATGAGAATTCCAGCCGTTTCAGCTTCTCTAGCTAAATAGTTTACTGCTGCCAACTTGAGGGTTCGCCGTGGTTGTAGCTTATTTCGATTATGCAGGGAAAATTACACAATGTACTTTGGTAAAGTACGTTTTAAATAGACTTTAAAGCAAGATAAAGCACAAAGGCACACACGTAAGTAATACGTCTTTATTATTACGTACTCTTCATTATGATTGCTAGGAGAATTTATTATTTCAGATAATTAACACGGTCCTTTAATTAAGTTATAAAGGAAAGAAAAGGCAAAACTAAATTTGTTTTTTAAACACATCTTTTTTTTGAGTTTTCCACCAACTTGTTAGTAAGCGCGTACTGCTTTTTTATTTACTTAATTATTAGGTATGAGTATGTTCGTACGTCTATGATGCGCCTATGTTTAGTATATGGTAGAAATTTAAATGAGGTTACATGTTTTAGACACAATAGGAAAATGATGTTTCCCGACCGAATTTGGTTATTACGTTGAAGCCGACAGGCGAAGTAGGTATGACAGCTTCAGTGCTAACCAATAATTACTCATGTACCATCCTATTATCCTAGCTATCAAAGCACTAGTCTGATTATAACCATAGTTAGGATACTGCATCACCCTGAATGAAATAATTGCCTTTCTAATTCAAGGCAAACTCTAGTTTGTTTGGGAATGTAAGTACAAATAAATGTCTAAATCGCGAACGATTTACTTTATCGATTTGAGATCGCTAAAAAAACTATTATATTGTAGTTCCTTACGATTAACGATACAATTTCTGTCTCCTATGGCAGGAAGACTTAAAAAAATACTGCATGCTAAAAGCACAAAATATGTCAAACGGTTGCAAATGGTGTCAAAAGAGCAAAATGTCAAAAGAGAACAATGTCGACAGCGCAGAATGTCAAAAACGCAAAATGCCCAACGAAAGGATGTCAAACGCAGAACATAATAAGCTTTAATGAAATCACTATGCTGTTTTGAGATAAACAGACATTAGGCGCTGCCCCGCTTGTCCCTTTTCCGATGTGAAAATTCAAGTTCCTTTGTACCTTTTTGGAACGGAACCTTCAATTTGGAGACATTTCTTTTCCCAATTCATTTGTAAGTACATTCGTTTGATTTATCCACGAGCCATCGAGCAGCTTGCCAACTAATTTCGATTGTTCGCTGGTTTGAACTTCCACTTTAATTTTGTAAAGTACTTGCACAGATTTTCTCCATCGAGCTTGTGTTAATGAATATGTTTTCAAACAACCGTTTGTTTAACTTTTTACTTCGCATAGATACACGAAAGTAGTCTGCTGAGATAATGAAATTTTAGCTTGTTTCTTGTATAGTAAATTATATAATATTGTTTTAAGTGATTTTTTAACTTACTAGTTTGGTAGTTTAAAATTATGCTGATTATAGAATTTACAACTATACCTACACTTAAAGTAAGTAATAAAACTAGCATAGGAAATATCTGTTGTACATAACTATTACTTTAGTAGGTATTTTCAAATTTCAAATAACCAGCTTGAGTCTATTTTTTAATGTTTATAATATGAAAGTTATATTAGGTAGGTAGATGTATTTTGAATAGTTCTAAACGGGTAGGAAAATAATATTATAGGTATCACAGAGCAAATAATATTGGTTCGTGGTGGATATCTAAATAAAATTTTGAGGATAATAAACAAAATTACGTCTCGTTCAAAATAATTCATAATTTTAGAGTTCTGATAGAGTGGTCATGGGTTCGATTCCCGGAAAGTGTGCTTGAACATGTCTGTTTGTATTGGTCTGGGTGGTTGTTATGTATATGTAATACTAGCGATCCGCTCCGACTTCGCACGGGTGCAATACTATAATGTATATATTTTACACACAAACCTTCTTCATGAAATCTTCTATTTCTATATATTTAAAAAAACACATCATACATAGATATAAGCATACATAGGGACAGACAGACAACAAAAGCGACTTTGTTATCAATTGATAAATATTCTTTATTGCACAAATACAAACAATTGATAGAAAAAGGTGTTACAGATATGCATGTTTATTTATATAATATTTTATAGTACCTATGTAGTGATGAAGTTATTACCAAAAAGTTGTCTAGTATCCACAGAATATGCTTCAGTTTAGTTTGGAACTAGATGGCGCTGTGGGGCCCAGTGAGGCATGTTCTTCGGTTATTTATTTAATATTCGACAGGCTCGGTGGCTCATTTGGTAGTGACCTCTGCCTTCTGAGTCAAGGGTCGTGGGTTCGATTCCCGCACAGTACAAACATTTATGTTCATGAACATGTCTGTTTGTATTGGTCTGGGTGTTTTCTATGTATAATATTTATTTATTTACAAAAAAAAAGTATCTAAGTAAGTTTATCAGTTGTCTAGTACCCATAGTACAAGCTTCGGCTTAGTTTGGGGCTAGATGGCGCTGTGTGGCCCAGCGTGGGATGTCTTGGGATGTCTTGGGTTATTTATTTAATATGATTTGGGGCTTGTAACATAATATCATTTTGAGCAAAAGTATTTTCTATAGGACCAAATGTTATCTTGACGTATCTATAACACACATCACATTTGCAACAACATAATAAGCTTTAGCCGGAGGCAAATTTCATTATACCTCTCTATTTATGAGGTAATTCCTTTCATACGTGCATACTTTATGAGCTCTGAATATCTTTCTAGACCCGTGAAATTTAATATAAGAATCACATACGTACACAGTTTGTATTATTTAAGTGGTACGTAAGGTGTATTTAACGTAACAGTTCTTGTGAACTAGTATGAAAATTTTAAGAGAGACGAACTTGCAAGAGGGCTATAGGATATTATCGTCTTATAGCTACAAGCCACTCGGTATACCTTGCCGAATAACAAACGAGGCTTTGGCAGCCGGACGGCTGGGTAAAGTATTACCATCACGATGGAAGAGGAATTTGTTGTTGTAGTCAGAAAACTGGAGACAGACTATAATCTTAAATTTTCTCATATACCTATGTCTTGCCTCTATAATTATAAGATTTCTCGGAAGGTTATAGATCAAAAGATAGAATTACGGCTTACCTATTATTAAAATGTAGATTGACGGAACTTCACGGAACCCATTCGATAATACCTACTATCGATACGGTTTCTGTCAGGGATCCCGAAAATTATAATTCTTGGAAGCCAGCGGTGTGGAATAAGAATAAATAATTTTATACTTTTATTTATAACTAGCTGTACCAGCGGCGTCGCTCGCGTGGATATCAGATTTCAAAAATAACGGACTTCCATAAAGTGCCTAAACTTTAAGTTAGACCTCTAGCAATACATTGGTGCAAAACCGCATTCAATTCCATGCAGTAGCTTTTGCGTGAAATGCGTTCAAACATACAGATAAAAATTTCTTCCGTTTTCCCAACACTTCCCTTCATTGCTCTGCTCCTATTGATTGTAGCCTGATAAAAAGTATACTATAACCTGCCCAGGAGTATAAAGAATAATTGTACCAAGTTTCGTTAAGATCCGTCCAGTAGTTTCTGTTTCTATAACGAACACACAGACAGACAGACAATATTTTTCTGATTTCATTTTTGGCATCAGTATCGATCACGAATCACGCCCTGGTAGTTATTTTGAAAATATATTTCATGAACAGTTGACCTCTGGACAGATTTATTATAAGTAGGTATAGATAGAAGAATAGACTAGTTACATAGATGAAATTCTCATTAATAAGAATAAATAATTGAATGGAATTAAAATTAAAAAAAATATCCTTTTTGGGTATTTACTTTTAAAGAAAATGTGGAATCCCTATATATAGGCAGATAGGAAAAGGTTAATAATATATGCAGGTAAGTGGTTGCTTGGCAATGCTTTGTTATAAATAAGACGTTCTTCAACGAATTTGGCTGAAGTGTAGTTAAAATTATTTGAGGAAATTATTGACAGCTGTAGGCTAATGTGTGCCCATCTGTAAGCACAATGAAAGGACGTACCTACCTACAACCACAGAGACGTATGAGCGGAAATTAGACTGCCGGGGCCAACATTGTAACAGCCATCGTCATACGTTCTATTATGTAAACTAAATGCTATTTGATCCTGGCTAAATAAGGTTTTGATTAATGACATTCCGGATTAGTCAACAAAAAGATATACTGGCAAAGCTAACGCTAGTAAATATGGATTTTGACATACCTAAATTCTGATTCTTTGAATGTATCAGAACTTATTCGAAATGATGCCATGCCAACAGCTTCATTGCAGCATCGCACCACACCCCATCGTCGGCATAATAAAAGGTGGAAATACGAAAATTAAGTGTAATTCTAGTGAATAAGGAATATGCATGACTTTTTTTATGGATTTATTGAGATCTTTTATCTTCCAGATATATAAATATCGAAAAACTTTTATACTATCTTTTCCATAGAGTTATAAAACGTTTAAGTTATTGCTTAGACAGAGAGATCCGACGTGGCGGATGACGTCAGGTATCGTGCGCGCCATATAAACTCTAAAGAAAAAAATCTGTTTTCGTGAGAGAGACGGATAAATTTACTTTCAACGACTAAGTGCATCTCGCCCATTTTTCAGCCAATTTTGATTTTGGTTTCACTGTTCGTAGTATATTTTTTTTATATTAGTAAATATATTTTTCATGTATATTCCACGTCCCTATTACACGTCCTATACTCACACAAAAACTCTTACAGAATCCCTACATAAGCCTTGAACTAAATGCTTTTAAATAAAACTATTGTACTCTCCCTTCTTTCCCATTTGCTTATTGGAGTAGTCTAATGGTTATTGGCGGAAATAGTGAATAACCTACGTCATTGCGGCTTATCAAGAGTAATGACGTAAGCAAAGAATGATAGACAACATTAGCCAATTCTACCCAATGTTTGATTAGACGCGCTCTCGGCTTAGAATGGATTTTGAGTAGATTACTTTTGCACTTCGTTAGACGCATTTAAAGAAAAAGATTTTGAAATCTAATTGAAAGATTTTGTTGTTTTTCGACACAAAATGTATTTTTCTATTTGTGATAAAAAGGTGTTGTTGATTTGTTAAACCAAGAAGATTTACGTTGTTATATTACACATAATAAGCAACGGATCGTTGTATAAAATTCTAACAATAATTTTAAGTTATGTTTTTATACTATAAATCACTTCTTTCCTACGACTTAGATTATATTATATACGACCTAGGTTTATTAATATGATATTAACTATTCTTTGTATGTAGTGGTAAAACATAGTAACTTCACGTCGGCTAGTGGTTTTGTAAAAGAGAAGATAAGTAGTCGTGGGCAAAGGGCAAGTAATTTCCTAAACAATTTCTTGTCAGTTGCCATTTCCATGCCGACCAGTAAAATGTGACTTCTCACAAGCCGGTGTACCATATTTTCTGTTTTCTAGATACGCGACGAGAATTACTGTATTTTAATAAGCCATTTTTGTTCAAAAATCTTTGTTCTTATACCCTCTATCCTCCCGAAACATATCTTTTCATATTAGGTACCTACTGTTATTCATTCTGTTGGCAACAATTTTCCCCCAGGCTTAATGAGGCCATCTGTCCTTCCTGCGGATTGTTTCATATTTCCTTTTTCCATTAACTTAATCCAAGCTACGAAGTAAAAACTGTTTTTAAAACTGCTTAATTAATATTCCCAAATACCACTACATAAGTGCGAAAAAATTAAAGTACTTTTTTTGTGCCGTCGATCTATAAAAGTCGAGTAGGTATAAAACCATTCCTGAGATCTAGGAATGCATTACACATATTAAATACTCTGGTTTAGAACTGTCATTTTCCCGCTATCTGATGGAACGACAGCCTACCCACGACCGATCGGAGAGAGATCAGGCGTAGGCTGGCTCATTTGGTACCTAGTGACCTGTCTTCCGATCCAGTAATCGTGAGGTCGGTTCCCACCAAAGACATACTTACGTTCCAGTGATGGAATGATCTGTGTTTGTTCCGTGTCTGGATAATTTGTATATAATTAAATTTTGGTGGTACTTTCGTTGTTCTCATACCCATAACACAAGTGCTCAAGCCTTTTATTTTGGGATCAGAGCAATTATGTATGTGATGTTGTCAGATATTTATTAGTAGCTTACATTAAAAGTGTATGCGTAATATACTTTAAATCCTTTTTTCGAGCATTACCCCTGGATCGGGATTGTCACTTAAATGAAGAGTTACGTATCGAATCAGCTTTAACTGAAACAAAAGTCTTGGGTCGGATTTGAACAGGACCTTATAAAGTTTGGGATAAAGTTAGCTATAAATAAAACATTGTTTAGCTGGTAGTGGGCGAGATAAACCTTTTGGGCAAGTGCGAATATAATGTATTGTCATTGTATACTGTCTCACGTAGGTATTTAAGTAAGTTTACCATTTAGAAGTTTAATACGTGTTAGAGAATTTAAGGTTATTTTTTCAAGTTATCTCCAAGGAGTTCTTTACTTAATCCGGGTACAAGACCGCTTTTCAATTAATTCTAGTAGGTACATAGGTAGGTACTCGTACATTTAAGAAACTCATTGATATGGACGCAGGTATTCTTTTAATCCTTTTAATCTTCAGAGATTGCAATGCTTATGACCAAACCATTCAAGTAAGTATCTAATTGAGTTAATGGTTATTTCTGTTTTTATTTTAAATTGGTTCTAGCAAATCGCTAGTACTTAAAACTGATGTATGTAATGAATACTGTAAATATAATTTAATTCATCATCAGCCTTCGTAGTCCACTGCTAGACATAGGCCTCTCCTGTTGTTCGCCACTTTCGGAAAACACCTGAAGGCTTTGCCCACCCACTGGGCAGGCGGGTTGGCGATCGCAGAGCGTTGCTCCACGCCCCGGTGACGCTGGTGCCCGTCATCGGCCTGTGGTATTTAGCTACGCCTTCAATCGTGATGGTCGTCACCAGTCGGTTGCCAGAGCCTCGTTTGCTTTAGGCAAGATGCACGGGCAGGCGAAGGTGGCTTGGAGTGAAAAATTATGGGTCCCTTAGATGCCTTAATTTAAATACGTCTGCTTTTTATTGCTGTCGGAGGAAGGCAAGCAAGTAGTCTGTCTAGTAGTTCTAAGTCAATTTTATGGTGTCCAATAAGGAATTTCTATGTATCTAATATCTATATGGCGTAAAAAATGTAATTAGTCCGTCTTTTAGATTGTTCAAAAATAAAAGACACGTATCAATCTGAAAAAAATATGTTACAAATGACATATTTTTTAAGTAGACCAAAAATGACAAAGATATAGCCCGTTAAAATTACGAGTGACGTCAAAGAGTTTTTTTCGCACAGAGTGACGGCAATACGTATACGTAATAAAAATACGTGTCTAATATATTTTTATAATCTAAAATACAGACTAAAAATTCCTGATACATAACTATTCTATAGAGGCATGGGTGACAGCTTATGCATGACTGGTATACTAGGCACCTAATACGTTCATAGGTGCATACCGTTTAATTGCTTATTAATGTCCCTTTAGAGGTTACAACGGCTCACCGTGTCCCAGAGAAGATTGAAACATTACTGGGCTGTTTCGTTATAGCCTATAGTTGTACGGTAGTTTCATTGATAGTATTTAAAGATTTCCATTTAATGAGTTTCACAAATGTGAAATTAATTTCACATGAAATTATTATAGACGTACTTACTATTAATAACAGGAAAAGTCTCGATTTGAGTTGCGGTTAGGGTGTCCATGGGCGGTGTCGACTGCTTACAATCAGGCATCACATTTGCTCGTCTGCCGCCTCTTGCATAAAAAAGTAGTTTTTAGGGTTCCGTTGCGGAATGGCAAAAACACTTTTATACTATGTAGTTATACACCTATAGCTGTTTACCACTGCAAAATGAACTCATTTTTTTATGCATTTCATATGTTATAATTTTTATATGTTTTAATTGTCTAAAACCCTTGAAATTTTTCTTGCTATAATACGTCTAAATAAACTCTGATTTCAAAGTAAATGGGAAAGGTTATAACATTCTATAGTAGTATAGTAGGTACAATAGGTTAAGGCAATTCCAAAGAAAAGCTATTACGGCCCTTAGTTATTCGATCAGCGAACAATGACTAGAGATTTTTTGCTGCGTAGAACAAATTAATTGTTTTTTTACTTACCTATCGAATTGCTTACTTGTGTTTCTATAATCCAATGAAAATAAGGTAAGAGTATCAATCAATCACTCACTGATAATCTTACCTTATTTTCATAGCCATACTGTTGCCGCTGAACATACCTAAGTACCCCAGAGAAGTTCAACCGTTCGGATCCGATATTGAAATTTAGTATCCAAGAATAGGTACTATTTTAAATAATAATAATAAATAAATAACCCAAGACATGCCATGCTGGGCCACTCATCGCCATCTAGCCCCAAACTAAGCCGAAGTTTGTACTATGGGTACTAGACAACTGATAAACTTACTTAGATACTTTTTTTTTGTAAATAAATACATATTATACATAGAAAACACCCAGACCAATACAAACAGGCATGTTCATGAACACGAATGTTTGTACTGTGCGGGAATCGAACCCAGGACCCTTAACTCAGAGGGCAGTGCTCACTACCAAATGAGCCATCGAGCCAGTAAAAATGGGCCACCTAAATAAATCTACCACCGGCTAAAAGTGTGCATCATCCTTTTTTTATTGGTAGTAGAGGAGCAAGCAGTTAGTCTGCTCCGCTCCATGGATATCTGCAATGGCAGGGGCACAGCCATGCCGCTTCCTACCGTGAGGAAGAAGATCTCTTTAAACCACCTTAAAAGAAGGATCTCGTAGCTATCAAGAAACAATTGGCTAGGTGTCGTTCCAGTCTGCGAGTCCGTGAAAGAAATGAACGCTGAAAACGGACAGCAGTTACATATTTTTGAGTGATTATGGTAACTTGATGTGACCGGCTTACTTTTCTTAACTAATATTATAAAGCTGAAGAGTTTGTTTGTTTGAACGCGCTAATCTCAGGAACCACTGGTCCGAATTAAAAATTATTTTTGTGTTGAATAGACCATTTATCGAGGAAGGCTTTAGGCTATATAACATCACGTTGCAACTATAGGAGCGAAGAAATAATGGAAAATGTAAAAAAAAAGAACAGGGAAAAAATGACTGTTCCACGCGGACGAAGTCGCGAGCACAGCTAGTTTTATATAAGAAGAGCTTTCAGGATGACCTCACTCTACCTGATGGTAAGCGGTCGTCAGGTCCAAAAGTCAGGTCGACAGGCACAAAAGAACAAACCTATTGCGCCTGTCGCCCTTACCCTGAAGTCCCACTGAGATGCCGTTTCACGTCCCGTCTAAAGAACCCAGGATTGTAAGAGGAAGGAAACACATGAGCTGGAAGGGCATTCCATGACTTAATGGCTCGGGGCAAGAACGAGGAACTAAACCTCTTGGTGCGCGCCACCATCTAAAGGTTAAAGGGTAAACACTACCTTCGTTAGTTTCGATTTCCATAACAAAAGTGCTTAAGCTACTTACCTGGGGATAACTCCCATATGTATACGGTTGTCTGATGTGTAGTCATAGTCATTTAATACGGCACCGTGACTCGATTCGGGACTTCGTTGCGTGGCACCACATAATCGCTTAAGCACCGAACCTTGGAATACGGTAGCCGGTTAATTGCCAATTCATTATTCTACAGGTTACACAATCTTTGTAGTGTCTGTGAGATAGGAAGAATTATATTTATATTCCAGTTACAGATTGGAAAATCTGAAATCACATAAAATATCAGCTTTCACGTATACTTAATGTGTATTTATTAACAAAATAAAAATGTATCTAAGTTACTAGCTGTGCTCGCGACTTCGTCCGCATGGAATAGTTATTTTTTCCACGTTTTTTTTTTACATTTTCCATTATTTCTTCGCTTCTAATAGTTGCAGCGTGATGTTATATAGCCTAAAGCCTTCCTCGATAAATGGTCTATTCAACACAAAAAGAATTTTTCAATTCGGACCAGTAGTTCCTGAGATTAGCGCGTTCAAACAAACAAACAAACACACAAACAAACAAACTCTTCAGCTTTATAATATTAGTTAAGAAGTTAAGATCTACATGGAAGTATTAAGTACTCATATTATAAGCTGCGGCTTAGTTTGGTTCTAAATGGCTAGATAGCGATGTATGGCCCAGCGTGGCAAGTCTTGGGCTATTTACTAATAAAAATGACGTCCTTCTTACGTCGTGCTTGTGACTTGGTGCTAAAACAACTTACTTTATATTCGACTAGCTGTGCCTGTGAATAGCAAACGGAAAACTGGGCAGGACGATACATAAGGCGAAGACGGTTGTACATTTACTGAGTGAATTGACTCTAATATAAGCCTATTATTAGTGCCTGAACACATTGCTGCGTGGCACCACATAATCACTTAAACCGAACGACGTCGGTATGCACAAACCGCTTAATTGCCTATTAAAGAACGAGTGTTTACCCTTTAACCTTTAGATGACAAACTTCAGGTGCTCCACTTCATTTCGCAATGAATTAAGATGAGGAAATTAATTTGCGAAGTGTTAATTATAGAATTAAGGCAAAGCGAATTTATTAACTCGACTCAATGAGCTGATTAAATAATAAATTCAAACGCTGGTTATGTCTGTTAGGATGAAATAAAGATGATTCTAATTGCAATCATACACTAGTACGATTTGTTTGCATTCATAGAATATTAATCTACTAAGATTAATATTCTATGAATGGAAACAAATGCTTATTGTAAGTTGGTTGTATTTTATTTTCACTCGTTAATAATGTTAATAAAAATTTGTATTTGAAATTTTGCCATAAATTGTACTCCAGTTCATAATTTTAAAAATGTTGAAAAAAAAAGTCAAATTAAAGTCAATTATGACATTTTGTCTATGGTCGAGTCGACAAATCACCGTGCAAGGTGACATTGTGACCGATTGACCTTTAACGGTTCGCGGCGCTGTTCGAAAAATATCAATAGGCTTTTTCTTTCGAAAAGCTTTCGGCTCGTGGTGTGATATTCGGTAGTTAAGTGCAGTGTGTTGACATACCAGTTCAATCCTGATGGTTATACTGCTCCCAGGCGGTTGCCAGTACCGCGTTTGTTATTCGGCAGGAAGCACCACGGGCAGGTCAGGTTGGCTTGAAGCGAAACTTCACTTTTTAAAACCTGTTGTTCCCCTTACTCACATATCATCATCATCACCAGCCTATTGCAGTCCACTGCTGGACATAGGCCTCTCCAGTTGATCGTCACTCAGGGCAAACATCTGGAGGGTATGCTCATAATCGCCACGCTGGGCAGGCGGGTTGGCGATCGCAGGACGTAGCTTCTCGCTCCGATGACGCTACTGCCCGTCATCAGCCTGTGGTATTTAATTACGCCTTCAATTATGATGGTTATACCGCCATCAGTCGGTTGCCAGCGCCTCGTTTGTTGTTCGGCAGGATGCACCACGGGCAGGTGAGGTTGGCTTGGAGCGAAAAGATGATATGCCGCTCCCTTACATCCCCAAGCTCACAAAGTCTGGCGGTTAAAATCCGCGGCGGTGTAGCCTTAGTGCGGCCTTTGCATTCAATATCAAAAGCAAACATAGCCATCAGAATTCATAATCGACCGGCAATCGATCTCTAAAGAAGGCAACACGTTTCATGATTGAGTATTTACAGAGGTCCCGTTTAAACTAAAAGTTTCCTAAATATTTTGCTCGTTGAAAGTTTTGATTTATCGCAATTTTCTGACCACAGTCCTATTTATTGAATTATTCAATAGTAGATACCTGTACGAATATTTTGGAGAACGTTCTCAAATACATTTAGCAGGCACACGTTAAAAATAAACTCTTCCATTCTTTTGATATCAGTTACGTATATTGTTCAATGGAACCGATGTTCTATCTTTATTCAATTAAAGTATTTATCTCGAACCAATTTGTTTCTGTATAACAATACAAAATAAGTTAACAAATGAAACTGAATATGTCATGCTGTTTGGACATTTACAATTGAGTTATTATTACTACGATTGCGATTTTTTCAATTTGAGCGTAGTGAATCGCCCCCGGAAATGGACGAAATCGGTGCATTGGGTGACTGACCCGTTGGCTCTTTTGGTAGTACCTACTAGTATCTTAGCATTTTGATTTTCATCTGGAATGACTTTGCATACATAAGGCCCTGGGTACGAGACACCTGCGTTATGTGGGACTCTCCTATCAAGCGGATAGTACTCACCAAACCCGACGGTGGTCTCCTACGAGCGTTCTGTAGTAGGGGGTCAGTATGCCCGACTTGTGGTGAACATTTTTGCCGTATTCTTTTACCGGTAGAAATACATAATTTACACCGCACTGATGACTGTTTCAAAATATACTTTTCTTCTTAAAATACCTATGAACACAAAATGTAGATAGATTCGCAACAATGGTAGGTAACTAAGTGGGTAACTAGGTGGGTAACTAAATGGGTAACTAAGTGGGTAACTAAGGAGGCAACTAAGTGGGTAACTAAGGAGGCAACTAAGTGGGTAACTAAGTAGGTAATTTAGTGGGTGACTCAACTAAGGAGTCTGAAACGATTCGCCAACAGTCGATTGTTCTATGAACGTTTGACCAACAGAATCTTCCCCCCATTAACTTTTCGCCCAAAAGACATTTGACTACTTAGTACCTATTAAGTGTTTTAAGAGTTATTAATTAATAAACACAATTAAAGCGTCTGTTATACCAACTAATCTCATTAGATAAAATAAATCGTGCTTCTATAACAACTTGACATTGGCGAAATTAATTAAGTCTCCATTGAGAAAAGATGACAATTAAGATTTTTTTTTAGTATGATTGCTCTAAAACGATTTCATTTACTTTACGTAGGTATACGGAGGAGACAGGTTGTCATTTGGGGCATTCAATGACATTATGTCCAGCGGTGGATGTAAGTCTGCAGTCTGATGATGATGATAGGAGTTCTGGAGTAGATACCGCTCCTTGGCAATCGTGCTGTAAGAGTGCTAGGGCATAGCGAATCTTCCGAAGCTACATTCGCCCTGACACCCAGAGCAACAAGAACTAAATTTAGAGCTAGAACAAATGAAGGATCCTAACCTAACTAAAACGCCAATACTCGATGAATAATGTTAATCTAAAATCCGAAACCAAGCGAGAGCGGATCGCTAGTCTTAACTAATTTATGGAATATAGTTAATACCACGTACAGGACATACCTAACCTGAATTGCTAGCATGTCAGGTCATGCTCAGAATACTTAAAGGGTTCAGTAATTGCCTTTTGTAATTAATATGTAAAGCTTAGATGAAACTTGTCTTTAAAATTGGCATATCCGCATCGCCGAAACCGATTTTTCATAGTTTCTAAATATTATGATTGTGTACCCAATTACTTTCGCCTTAACAATTTAGAAAATAAAAAAAAATTACAAACATTTTTGTATTTTTTATTCTACATAAGTAAGTTAATTTAAGTTTTAATTCAAGCAGCAGTGATATTAAGCCTTCTTTTTACCCAAATACGAGTATAACAAACAAAAATAAATAGAAGTGTGATTTTGTGTTTTTAATTACCGAAACGGTGTCAAACTAATTAACAACTTGCCGTTTCATGTTGTCAACCTATGTTTTTCTTAGGTCTTTTATAGTGCAAGATTTTCACGATCACTTACCTATACTTTATAATGTGTCTATATAAAAAGACTCAAATGTGCTTTCTTGTTGTAAAAAACGTAATATAGGTGCCTATTTTATTAATACTCTGTTGTTTATGTTTCAATACAAAACAAATGTGCCACAGATTACAATAGAGCTTGCTTATCTTACTTCTATTGTGTTAGGGCTCTTTATTCAATTGAGTTCAAAGATATACATTGTACGATGAGCCTTTGTCAAGTAATCAGAGAGCGGAAAGGTGTCATGATTAATTTATAATTGTAATATAGATAGATTTATTACATTGAACATTTACAGGTAAACAAACAGACTTATTAAAATACAATTTAGGCGGTAGTTTCAATATCTATACTAATATTATGAAGTTGAAGAGTTTGTTTGTTTGTTTGAACGCGCTAATCTCAGGAACTACTGGTCCGAATTGACAAATTCTTTTTGTGTTGAATAGACCATTTATCGAGGAAGGTTTTAGGCTATATAACATCACGCTGCAACTATTAGGAGCGAAGAAATAATGGAAAATGTAAAAAAAAAACGAGGAAAAAATAACTATTCCACGCGGACGAAGTCGCGAGCACAGCTAGTCTTTTATATAACAGTCGGTGTATATCCATAATAGTATTACAGGAATACTATTGTAGACATACCGTAGTACAATTGAGGCGGTTTGTAGGTAGATAGTGACTTCATTAGGTTGTTGAAAGAATTTATCATCATGTCAGCCTATCACAGTCCACTGTTGGACATAGGACTCTCCAGCTGTTCGCTATTTAGGCCAAACATCTGGAGTCTTTAGTTATAATCTGTTGGCTCGGTGACTCAATAATTGGTCCTTGGTTGACCTCTGCCTTCTGGGCCAAGGGTCGGTTCGATCCCCACACATTACAAATATTTGTGAGCATGAACATGTCTGTACCGTGAGCATGAACACCAATACAAATTGGTTTGGGTGTTTTCTATGTATATTTACAAAAAACCAAATTATTATCTAAGTAAGTTTATCAGTTGTCTAGTACCCATCCATAGTACAAGCTTCGGCTTAGTTAGGGGCTAGATGACGTTGTGTGGCCCAGCGTGGCATGTCTAGGGATATAATAGCCCGCTGGCAGGTGGGCAGGCGGGTTGGCGATCACAGGGCGTAGCCTCTCGCTTCGGTAACGCTCCTGCTCTTCATCGGCCTCTGGTATTTAGCTACGCTTTCAATCGTGATGGTCGCAGGTGAGTGTGGCTTGGAGCGAAAATATGATGGGTCGCTCCCTTATATCCCCAAAAATACTCCTTACTAATTTATGTTTTAAAATGTCAAAGCAGATGTTGCTTATTAGACAATTTTCTCCTTATAATTAATAAAATTATATTTATACAGTACATTTTATGTTTGCCTACGGCATTTGATACTTTCCTTTGAAGACATAATGACGAAGGTAGCACAGAACCAATTTGACCCCACAGACCCTTCACGCTTTGGTGTCCCATTACGCCTTCAAAGAAACATAAAGGAAGATTCACCACTGATCCTATATATTCGCAAAATAACGTCTGATTTCATTTAACAACAACCATTTTGGAAATGTTCCTATACTGACCATAAAGACTTATATTATAGGTACCTAGGTATAATTATGATAGTAAATCTCAAGTTGAGCAAATATCTATGAGAAAACTAAATTATGTTTACGAAATCTCTGACCTCAATTGTAGGTATAACATCTAAGAGCTACAGTTCGTGTGTTTACCAAAATTATACTATAAATTAATTTGCAATTTGCACGATTATAATGATATTAATATTTTTCTTTATGTAAAAATATCCAGAAACCCAGAATAACAAAAGTAAAAAGATCCAGTTTTATATTCGTAAAAATAAGTCTCTAATTAAAGAGTGATTTGTTTAGTGGCCAATAACTACCAGGAACTTTATCAGCAAAGTACATTCTACTTCGTTAAATTTCAACCGTTCCTTAGAACATGACACTGTTAAACATAACCCTTAACCGCTGCACCGTTAAATGCTCAACGTTTATACGCAATTTAGCGTATTAGTGTGCAGTAACGAGTAATTGCCAAACAACATTAGCTATTTCACGTAACTGTGCTAAATTGCAAAATAATAGTTACATAAACAGCAAGTCCGACAAATATGTCTGCGATATATAAATATCTTTCTAATTACTTTTGAGTAATTAGCTTTCCAATTACCAAAGAAGTCTCATCCAATGACGTAAGTCCGTGTCACGAGTTATTCCGCTATTTAGTCGCCAGATTTTGTTGGGAGTTACGTGACTGTCCACTAATTAATACGGGAAAATACTGGCCTCTTTTATACAGAATGAGATGCACATAGTTTATGCATGGAAGTATTTACTCTGTGGGGGCAATGTCGAAAATCTTTGAAGAAGATACGGTTAGATACGTTCCTTAATAGTCAATTAAAATTAGGTAACGCAATGTTCCTCGGGCGTTACCTACTGACACTAAAGTTGCATTAGTTCGGTGATTGTAATCAATCCGACTACTGTCATTAAAGTTGCGTTAGTTCGGTGGTTGTAATCAATCGGACTATTGACATTTAAAAAAAAAGTTGAATTAGTTCGTGTGATTTTTATCAACTGTCAATAAAGTTGTATTAGTGTAGTGACTGTAATCAACCGGACTATTGACAGTAAAATGTTGAATTAGTTCATGTGATTGTAATCAACTGACAATAAAATTGCGTTAGTTTGTTGATTGTAATCAAGCGATACTAAACTGATACTAAAGTTGCATTAGTTGGGCGACTGAGCACGTGTACGGCTAAAATAACTTATTTAGCTAATGGTGAAGATTGACCTTGATTCTGAAACTAACCTAACTTTCACTATTAGAACTAATCCAATATACTTAGTAGGTATTTTGGTTACAGCCTTGGGCAGATTTCTATGCCTCCATAATCAGATAAGCCTACCGCGATGATTGGATAATGGTCTGACTCTGAGTGTGCCGAATCCCTAATGATGTTCTCTTACCGCCGATTTAATAGCAAATAATAATAATATTACGTTCGGAAAACCTCAACGGCCATAAGTTTCATCCCATCTGCCCAAATTTCCCTATCATTTTAATCAAATGTTTATTAAAGTAGTAAGTAAATAGTAATCAGGGTGATGCCGGATATGAATATAAATCACTGTCCTGGCTGGTGACTGGCTCGGTGGCTCAATTGGTAGTGACCCCTGCCTTCTGAACCAAGGGTCGTGTGTTCGATTCCCACCCGGGACAAACATTCGTGTGATGAACACTTGTATTTGTTCCGTGTCTGGGTGTTTATATGTGTATTTAAGTATATATTTGTGGTACCTTCGTTGTTCTGATACCTATAACACAAGTGCATAAGCCACTTACTTTGGGATCGGAGCAATGTATGTGATGTTGTCTGTCTGATATTGCTTTCGGGCGATAGTAGCGTAGAACCAGCTAAGATATCAAATACCATGCAACACTATGTAACATATAAGTATACTCTGGTCTAAAGGGCCTTGAAAAACTTTAACTGCTACAAATTACATACATAACGTCATGCTTTTCTCCCACAGGCAGAGACCACGTGCTTCCACGTCTACCAATTATACTAAAGAAAACAACAGTATATATGCATAGGTACACATATATACAGTACAAAACATGAAGGTACTAAAAGATAATAAGCTTCCACTCAACAGTTTAGTGGGTTAATTATTATATTACACCAAACAGGTACTTATTAGCATAAGGGAATATTCTCTGAGAGGTAATTGATATGTTTAGTCAAAGCTACTAATGTACACTTAACTAAGGCTTATATTTCATTAATTAGCTTCCTAAAAGCTTATCCACGTCTTGATTAGTGTAATTAACTCATCTATAAATAGTCCGCATCTAATTAATACTCGTAAGAAAAGGGAGAAATTATACGCATTACCGGGTGTATTTATCGATCTATCTATTTCATAACTATTTTCCTAAGGATTTAGAAAGCCTCAGACTGTATGACGTATTTAAAAGAATAAATATGATAATCCCTATTTTAAAAAGATTTCTTGCCAATTTTTTCTCGGTAGAATGCTGCTTAACACAAATAAAGATTATTTTGATTTTAAAAGCTTACTTTATTGAACTATGTTATAGCTTCATTAAGGGTGCTATATGTCGTGGCGATTATGGGTAAAGCCTCCAATGGCTTACTCAAAGTTGTGTACAACTATTGTGCAAGAGGCCTATGTCCAGAAGTGGATTGCAATAGGCTGATAATGATGATGATGATCGGGGTTAACCTTAAAGCAACGTAAATTTCAGCGGTAACATTCTAAACCACGACGTTTACATTTACGCCCAATTTACGAGATATTGACGTCGTAATTTCGTACCGAGCCCGTAATCGCGTTGCATCTCGCGCGTGATCGTTCATTAATAAGCCCCGAGGGATTTGTCTGTACGCGACAATTCATACCAAATTGCCTGGTAACTGTTTGATATCTGTTACTCTGGTAACTTGGTACCACGGAGCACATACAAAGAGATGTTGTAACCAATATTGACTATGAAACAATGCGTGTCATTTCAGTCACCCAAAGCGATGCGAGGGCAGACGCCAGTTTTCAATAAACCGAAAGTTCCAGAAATAGGTAAAGATTATTTTTAAAAGACTATCAGGGTTAAGACACTAAAGCAACGTAAATTTCGGCGGTAACATTCTATGCCACAACATTTCCACTTACGCCCAATTTACACGATATTGACGTCGTAATTTAGTCGCACGATTTCGTACCGAGCCCGTAATCGCGTTGCATCTCGCGCGTGACCGCTCATTAATAAGCCCCGAGGGATTTGTCTGTACGCGACAATTCATACCGACTTGCCTGGTAACTGTTTCGTATCTGTTACTCTGTCTGTAGGCTTGGTACCGCGGAGCAAATACAAAGAGAATGATAACCGATATTTTTTATAAATCAATGCGTTTAATTTACAGGGGGTAGAGGGAGTTTTATTTTGACACTCTTCTTTGTATCCATATGCCGACTAAAACCACAACCAGCAGTCTCGTCTTCTTGTTTAGATTAGTACCTAAAATTTCGCTATATGTCAGTAACATATTATATGTTTTGAAACTTATATGGGTGCGTCAACATTCGCACAGGTTCGTTTTAGGTTCTTCACGACAGCAAGGCTGGTAATTCTTACCTTCGGCTGAGTGGTCAAGTCTGTGCGAGTCATAAGCAGTTCGGAACTAAATTCAGTGATACTGTTCAGTAAACTCAATGTACCTACGAGTATGTGTGAATTTCATGAACTATAAATCTACAATAAAAGAGCAAAAAAAACGTGGACGCGCCGCTGACCTAAATCCTATATCTGCAAATGTTCCGGTGAGAGCACAGACCAAGATGGATATGTTTTTACTGCACATACAGTCGACCAGTTAACAAAGGAAACGTTTGTTGCCTGTGCCTTTTCATATGCGTTTTGGTACTAGAACGAAGTAGCGAAGTTGGTTTAGGGCACTAAATACATATCACAATCTACACTAATATTATTATAAAGACCGATTTTAATAATTCTTTTTTTATTAGAAAGCTACATTATCACTGAGTAACATAGGGTATATTTAGCTTAAAAATGTTTGGTATCTGAAACACCCGAAGCAAAGCGAGGGTGTATACTATACTACTACTACTGTACTATACTTATAATTTAGTCTTATTTAAGTTTCTTGTAATTCTTGACTCATTTAACAACACTTTAATAAGTATTACTCTTTTGCATTTAGGGCTGAATGTACTCGTAGGTATTCAGCCCTCCAGCGGTAGGCCGTTCCCCGCAGTCTTATGACATTCAATTGTATGAACATGAACACCTTTAATATTGCTAAGTTAGTTAGTTCAAATCGCAAAATAATGTTTCATATTATATAAATCACCAAAGTTTGTTTATTAAAGTTACTTCTTGCCAATTAAGCGTTTAAAACTTCATTCTCCACTGTTATAGAGATTAAGCCAACACACAACCGCTCAATACCATTCATCCGTGGTTTTGTTCAGTAATCAATATAAGCAAAAACCTGGTACCAGCTAATCTTGATTAACTGCAGCGAGCACTGCTTAAATGAAGGCTAAACGGGTTGGGGCTGGGTAATTTATTATGATACCCCGCTGTGTGCCCATCGGTTCGCAACCTGAATATTGTATAAGTGTTGTTTGTAATGCAAATAACTGTATGGTGATTTAGGCATTTTGGGGTTTTCAGAATGGTGAGTGCAGTTTCCCATCCCATGTAAGTATTAAATGAGTGCGCTATAGCGCATATAGATTATAATCATCTACTGAGAAATATTAAGATTTAATGATAATGCTTCAAATGCGTCCCGACCCGATTCAACTCCTAATCTCGTGAACTCTTGGCAGTCAGTGGCGGACGTCATCTTGGCTCAAGATGCTAAAATGATACTCTGCAAAATTCTACAAGATAATTAGAAATGTTTGGCATGGTGGTTTAATTTTTTTTAATTTACATATTTATGAAGTCTATTCGAAACGAACATAATAAGTTTTAGCAATAGCTATTTTTTGGTGGCCATTTCTGGATAATTTATTTGTAACCATGATGATGGTACTATGTAAGATACCAAAAGCCAATTTGTAAATGTGTTATGACGAATATGCTGTGCTAATCTATTGTAAACTAATCCATTAGATATGATTGCACAATTTAATAAGTGCTGTTAATATTGATTCCGTGTCGGTATAAATGTTGGATACAATACCGTATATTACAAGAAAAGTATCCATGTATATATTTTAAACGATTCGAAATGACATTCCAGTTGATAACTTTTAATAATGGATGGTATGATTACGATTAGGCAATGTTAACACAAAATTGAATAGCGGGTGGTTCAGGCATCAGGCATCACGTCTGCCGCCTTTAGCATAAAAAATGTATTTGTATATTACATCTATACTATAATTAACTTCTTGTTTAAATCAGTATGCGAGCATCGCACGCCAGGTCTCCTCCGACGCCGTCATCTGCCGCAACAGTTGCAGCAGATCGGGGTCCTGTGTGACAGTGACGAGGACTGAGCGTTCATTGGCCCAGGCAGTGTAATGCAGAAGCGTATGCTCTGTCGTGTCCTCCGAGCCACTGTCACAGTGACGGCATAGAGGTTCGGGCTCGCTCCAGATCCTCCCTAGGTACCTACTGCTCGAAGCATATTGACATCTAGTACAATTGACTACGGTGCAGTAGCGTCAGGTGACGGGAACAACGCTCTGCGTTTACGTTTATCAGTATAAAGATCAGATGCAGTCATCGGATAAACATGCTCATAGTCAACATATGATTAAATGTACGGCATGACGCTTACACTATAAATGTGCATTTTCCTCTAAAACGTAAAATATCCTAAAACATACAACTTCAAGAATTCAAACAAATGGCAGCAAGAAAAATTCATTTAAGCTTGAAAGAATACCCAACTACACAAAGTCAAACCGCAACGAATACTTTCAAAGTAAAAGACTGTGGGGACCTGTACTTAATTTTTTTAAGCTTCCAAAGTGTTTCTTCGAAATACAAACTTGGCACTGAATATTTCACTTGTAGTTTGTCAGATTATTCTTGCTCGAGTCGCGAGAAAAGTTTGCGATTGGGTACTGAACTAATAATGTATGGATACTACGCCCAACGACTTTCACGGTGTTTGAACTTGTTAAATTATTCAGATTTATATCGCTGTTTGTTTGTCAAGATTAAGGTAAATAGGTTAAGGATATTTTTTCTGAAAGTTACACGTTTTTTTACATACCTACGCTTGTCTATCGCGTCTTCTTGTTTTTTTTTTATATTATAATATAGCTAGTAATCTGCTCTCGTTTTGTTTCGATATTACGAGTATTCATGTACCTAAACCTTTCTCTAGAATCACTCTTATCTATTTAAAAAAAAAACGCATCAAAATCCGTTGCGTAGTTACATAGGTATATCATACCTACATCGGGACAAACAGACACGAAAAGCGACTTTGATTTATACTATGTAGTGCTATCATGTTGGTTTTCCGCAATTCTATAATAATTCGCGTAATTATTTTAGAACAATAATAATTATTGGAAATTTCAATCCATTGTATTTATTTATTAACCGTCCATTATTGTCTATTATGAGAAAATGAATAAATTTATTTATCTTGAAATACCATATTTCGATAATAGCAATAAAAATTTAATTATTTGTAATGTAAATTCAATTCACTATAAAATTTGCAAATTGTATAGTTATAGTAAAATAGAAATTTAAGTCACTGAATCAGTTAAACAAATGAGCAAAGCCGCTTCCATGAAAAAAGTCTTAAACATAATAATTTATTAAAATTTCTCTGATGTAATTTGTAAAATATTTTTTACGGCTAGGAGAACTGTGCTCTTTTAAGACACTCTTTGTTAATAGCTTATTTTGCATATAAATAATTCGAGTGCATTGAGTAAGATATGATTACGTAACAAAAGCCTCGTGCTTTTGTTACGTATATACAATTTTCGGTAGTTGACCTTAAGAGCGCGCATACAGAATTCGACGTATTTGCGGCGAAACTGGTATTTTCGAACGAGCTATTATCATATAAAACGATTTTTTTAAAATAAGAGACATAGTTTTTTATATAGATAAAGTCTTCAAGCAGTGCGTAGGCTAGATAAAATACAACATTTACTAGTATATTTTTGTTTATCAAAGATCTCCCGTAAGCCGATTCGCAAAAATGCGAGTCAGAGTCAATTTCGAAAGTCTTAATATCAATTGCATTACATACATATGTTTTAAATATATGTTTATACAATAGCTTATATGGTCTATTAGTGCACTAGATAAAAAAACTTTCAAAAATGTGTTATTAAATTGCCCAAATTAATTTTTCAAAATAAGCTCAATTCACACTTTTCAACAGTGTTTTTCTAGTAGAAAACACTGTTTCTTTTAGTTGAAATTTTGTGTAAGTGTAAAAGAAGTGTTTCTTAAGTGCACTAAATTTTTATATTATTAATATTCTATGCCTGTTATTTTATACGATTTTTTTAAAAATGACTATAAAGCCACGCGCGTGACGCTTGCCGATTCAGTCCAAATCGGGTCATCCCAAAGGGAGGACGTGCCGCTCGCTGCTCCGCTCACGCACACATACGCACAACCACTTTTATGAGCGTATACCGCTCTGCGCGAGTGCAACTCCACGAGTTTGATACTTTGTAATATTATTTTTGTATGGAAAATTTATTAAGTTAAAATAATGTACTAAATTAATGAAATGATTTAATGTTTAGTCATGAGTATCAAATACAAACATCAGGATTATTATAATTATTATTATCTACAACCACATTTGCTAAATATTTCAAAAAATTAATATGGTATTTGTTTATTAGTTCACTAATGAAGTTACAAAGTAAGGCTATTCCAATGATTATTATTATGCTCGTTAACATCAATGGTCAGAAACAACTTCCATGAAGAAACTGATAAGGAGATTAATTTGAGTTGGGAGCATTTAAGGAATCTACGTCACATGTTCACGACTATAAATAAAGGCATACAATGAAGCTGAATGTCCTAGAAATCCCATAGTCGAGTTATTATTAGTAAAATTATATGTGTAAAGATGGATGATAAAATGTTTGATAGTATGCACGAAATTGATCTATTTAGATAAATCGATCTTCGAATCAAATTTTGGAATTGCCGCTTAATTGTTTAGTGTGGAATAAGTGAATCTTTGTGTCACAATAATAACAAGTATCTAAGATTAAAATTAAATCGATCAAAGTGGTCAACAATGGCAGAGGCCAATGTCCAGTAGTGGCCTGTGAGAGGCTGATAACGATATGAGATTACTACTTTCATTCAGATAGTATTAGAAAGAAGTAAAAATTATATTTTATAGTTTCAAAATGTAAAACCAAAATGCAATATGATAGTTTTGAAATGTATGGCCATTACGGTTACTAGGGGTGATTTTAGAGAAAAGGCTGGTAAGATACGGATATTTTACGGTAACTTATTTACATACATTACGTTAAAATTACCGGCTACGTATGCTTAATGGTGGTATGGCGACGAGCAGGGCGAGCATGTAACTTGCAGTATGCAAGTCGCAAGGTGCAACGCTGCCAATGAGGGTTACCGTTTTTGTAATCACCAGAGGGCGCCACTGTATAGTGAGGTCTTCGGGCATAGCTGTTAAGGTTTGTTTTATGCATGTGATGACTGTTTGTTCGTTATAAGAAGGAGGACATAAGTTTCCAAAAGGCAAAACTGTTTGTTAACGGTCAATATACAAACCAGTGAACTAGCTTTTCTTTCAGACCGCTAATTTTTACACCTCATTTTCTCGGCTCCGCTTTTAAAGCGCAGATAATCACTGAGCCGTGTCTCATATTTTATTCGAAAATTAATGCCAGCTATGCCAAAATTGCACAAAATTATTTAATTTTCCGAAATAAACTCGTTTAACCCACAGAACCTATGTAATTTGACATTTCGGATACCTCACGCTACACTAGCACCTCTGGTGGCAAATTGACTCATTAGTGCAGCAGTTTGCCATAATAGGTATTGTTATTTCTTTTATTTGCTTCGTCGCCGTCATTGGAATTATGTTCAATTCGAAATATTAATAGGTAATTAATTAATTCAGTTTAATTTCCAAAATGTCGATTTTGGGGGAAAAGGTAGGAACCAAAATTGTTCGGAAATTGACTCTCTAGAACTTTGTTTCTTTTCATTCATGCCGTAAAAAGTACAACATAGGAGATAATGATACAGTTTTGAATATGTCGCGGTTTGCGAGTTTTATTTCCAAAATATCGATTATAGGGGAAAAGGAAGGAACCAAAATTGTTTAAAAATTGATTTCCTACAAGTTTAATCTTCTTAATTTAGACCGTAAAGTAGAAAATAAACGAGATAATGACAACATTTTTTACTTGCTGTTGTAGGTATTTAATTTTAATTTTCAAAATACCGATCCTAGACAATTTTTGAATATACACAAGAGGACTCGCCATACCTACCTATTCAGATAGCTCGCCTTTGTAACCTGTCCATTGCATCATTTATAAAATTGCGTAAAAGCAGTATTCTACGCAAGATTTGTGCCTTATACAAAAAACAGCGTTGGTCAGTCGTGATATATTCTTCCAGAATCAGGTTCAGGACACCTATTTTAGAGAATGCTGCAGTAGTCAATGACTCCTTCAATGTAACCCTTAGGATTCGGGTCACGACTAATATTCATCCCGAGAATAAGTGATGGATTGGTCAAGCTGGATAGGAACGAGATTTTAGTTGTTGTAGGCCATCTGGGGTTTCTGCTACGAAACACAAGCACAACTTTCAGCCCAAGCATCAGTAGGTATACATGATCTCTGTGATCAGTGCATAGGAGACTTAGAACCTTAATTCAAATTGACAAATTGTTTACAAAGTAATCTTTTTTGAATGATGGCAACCAGCCTCTTTGTGAGATCCATTTCTGCCGAGTGAAAATAAACAAAGTAATTTTTACAAGTTAAAATACTCTAAAGTGTTTAAATATATTTAATAAGTACGCACCTATACTACACTAATAAAATATTGAGCAATAATAGAATGTTCAAATAATTAAGTTGAATAATAAATTGTTAAGTATCAAAATATGTTTGTCTCCGATAGTTAGTGCCCGACACGCTGCTCACCCACACAGACACAAATGATGTCTATGTGTGTTTCGGAATCGGCTCCCGCGTGCGTTTCGAGTTGCTTAAAATTGTATGCGCGCTCTTAATTTCTCCGGGTTCCCATCACCAGATCCTGACCTGGTAATAATGGAACCAGTTTGGACGTAATCTCTATCCAACAATTAAACAGTTTTTGAAATCTATCTATAATTGACGGAAATATCAGTGAAGATACATAAAAATATAAATAAATATTAGACAACATCACATACATTGCTCTAATCCCAAAGTAAGTAGCTTAAGCACTTGTGTTATGGGTATCAGAACAACGAAGGTACCACAAATAAATACTTAAATACAAATTATAAACACCCAGACACGGAACAAACACAAGTATTCATCACACGAATGTTTGTCCCGGGTGAGAATCGAACCCACGACCCTTGGCTCAGAAGGCAGGGGTCACTACCAATTGAGCCACCGAGCCTGTAAAAACATATTATACATACAGACAGAGAATTGAGAACCTCCTCCTTTTTTGAAGTATTTAAGTTTACCTATTATATATTAGTATACCATATTACTAGTATACCATACGATTATTAGTACGTAAACTATAAAAAAGTAGCGTCCCGTTCCTATAACCTCCAAACGATCTTCTTAATTCGTAAATCATCTATTGGTACATCTATATTAAGGAAACTATCCATCCTACTAATAATATAAATGCGAAAGCTTGTTGGGATGGCTGTTTGTTCCTCTTTCACGCTATGTTTTGTACGAATATTCACGCAGGCAGAGCCGCGGGCAGCAGCAAGTACTGTTATCTATATATACCTTTTCATTAGAAATGGGGAGAAGCACCTCATAGAGTAATTTCCGGTATGGTGTCAAATGGGACAGAGTAATTAACTTATGTTAATTCAGTTCGGAGCAGGCGGTCACCACCTGTTCATCCAGTCAGTGAATATATATTGTGTAGCAATTAGGCCACTGAACTAGCGAACTTATGTTGCCAAACTTGTCCGATCTTCATGTAGGCAAGTTGTTTGCTACTTGTTAAGTTTATTTCCTAATTACGTCTATGTCATTCAACTCTATTCTTGTAGTTTCGAGTTGTATTAATAATTTGTAGTACATATAAGCCATCGATGGCATATTCATAATACGATAGATAAGAAATTAAACATTAGGGTAACGAGAGGGAATGGCGTTCACTTAAGGAAAACATGCTGTATCTTTTAAAATATTTCTTAAAAATCAAAACAAAGAAAAGTCACAAATTCTTTAACTATCGAGTAATTAACTATTTAACAACAAACACATATATCTTTAACCAATTCGTAGAAAAAAGCATTTAAAAAAAAATCATGTTTGAGCGTCATTACCCCTGCCTTCGGGTAATGCCGCTCAGGGTCTGGAGTATCATATTTTTATTGGAATAAAATCTTAAACAATAACAGTAAAGTGAACAATCACAAATTCGCACATAATTAAGTCTTACATATCAAATCGACTTAAATTATGTTCATCTGTTATAATAACTGTCATTATCCACATTCATTTCGTCATCACTGTCATCATCGCATAGGTGCTCTTCGACTTCACTCTCGGAAGGGGTAATATGACACGTTTGATGGTTATATGGTATGGTATGATAGATGAGCGGTATTTCCCTAAACTGCCGGGTTGTATTAACTAGAAATTTAAAAAAAAATCGTGCACACTTTTTGGAAATTGACTTCATTATCATAAAATTGAATAGTCATTTGTAAGAAAAGTAAAACTAAATAACAATCAAAATTCTTAACTTACCTTCAATAAACAAGTCACCAAAAATTAGATCAGTGCGGCCTCAAACAAAGAAATGCACTTTAAGGTCGTACGACGCGCACTGACTTGCGGGTCTTATCGCTGTCTGTTGTAGGCCCTGTCCCTTCGTGTCTTATGCGGTGTTTCGTGTTGCTACGTTGAATTTTGACAGAGATACAGAGGTGAGCGCCATTACCCAGTGAGCGTCATTCCCCCTTGTTCCCCTATACCTTGAGATTATTTTCCTTCATCATCATCATCATCAGCTTTGGTTCGTCACTTTGGGCAAACATCTGGAGGCTTTACCCATAATAGTCACGCTGGCGGGTTGGCGATCGCAGGGCGTAGCTTCTTGCTCCGGTGACGTTGCTGCCCGTCATCGGCCTGTGGTATTTATTTTTCTTGCCGAGTCCTAATTTTAATCTTAGCTTTTCTCATAGCATTATTTTCTTTGACGTAAGGAAAATCGCACATAGTACTTATTAAATTGATAGTAAAATAAACGAAACGTTGGTGTTTGTTAAAAGTATTATTTACAAAGTATTTTTGGCATTTCTGTAGCTTAAACTTAGTACAATTCTAAACAAAATGAAGTTCACTTTGCAGAATATTCCTGTTAAGTTTAGCCAATTTGAACAGTGTGAATGCAAACTTAAGCGGAGCTTGTGTGCTGGAGGCACCTGCTCAGCCTCTGTGAGTATATTACCTTACTCCCAACTTCACACCTAAACTTACAGCAATATCCGATCTTGGGTATTAACCGTCTTGTTACCACGTGTATGCTAGTACAGTCCATTGTGCATTTAATATACGCTTATACGCACATTTTGATGTCGAAGTAAAAAAGGCTTTACAATATTACTATAATAATAATCGAAAACGATCGTTCGATGGAAGGATCGCGTATTTTTGCACCATGAATCCCTCCCATATGTTCTCCCGGGACTCGCCCGGGTGTTTTTTTATAGCAGCTCGACATAATGGGTTTCCTACACCTGATAGAAAGCGAAAGAGAAGCCCAAGTCGCAGTGATAACTGGCAAGTAACTGGTCAGTTACTTGTCAGTTGCCACCGCCATGCCGCCCAACCCTAACCCCCCACGAGCTCCGGACACCCTACTCACCGACAGAAACACGACCCGGAGTTCATTAGGCTGCGGTATTCTATGGGATGGAGGTCCTTCCCCAAACAGGCGGCTCAATTCAAGCGAAGATTCGCTATGCCCTACCGCTCTTAAAACCAACCTCTCTTTAAACCTACCTGTCTCTTCTCGTGTTGTGTTGTAGTGGGTATTCCCTGCCTCCTCACCATCTTGAGACAGGGTTGCCCATTAGTATCTTAGTTCCCACATGGGGTATGTGGGAACTCAGATACTCATCCTTGTCCCAAATGGCGGAGATGCGCAAATGCATTTCCCCGGTACAAAAAAAAGGATAGCAGCGAGGTTTTGGCTAATCCTTTTCAGCGCAATTGCGCACTAAGTGTATTACATTTTTTCCTCTAAGTTAACTCGACCCGCTATTAAGCCTCTTAGAAGCATTACTTTGGTCCACTGAGCTCAGTTTTTTTTATTAAAGTTATAGTTAAGTACAAACGTTTTAAGTACCTAGGTTACCTTATAAATACTTATAATAATAATACCTACCTACATTGGACTGCCTCGGTGGTGAATTGGTTAGAGATTAAGCACGGTATATTCGAAGATTTCGAAGGTTCGACGTTCAATGCCCGGTAGGCTGAATAATATAGGTATGTGAATATGTCATGTTCCTGACCCACATTTTTATTAAGTCTAACCTTAAAATGAAGCCTTTTTTATCTATACTAATATTATAAAAGGTGTAATTGTGCGTGTTTATGAATTTCTACCGATAGAAACAACTTTAATCCGTTCTCCTTGAAACGGTCAGGTACCGTTCATTACTACGCGAACTTAACTTTGAGATCTTATACATTCGGCAAATTTGAACCATAAGTAGTGAAATTGAGCTTAAGTTAACTTCAAGTTCACTTCAGAGGCCAACTCTGTTCTGGCACACGACTTTTTCAAATTATTTTGAAGTTTCCAAGCAATTTCGATTCATAATAAATAAGGTTTGTGCGCGGAATACTTTTCCTTGCGACTTTTGAGGATCTTTCAAGCATTTGTGTGCGTTTGTGTTTGATGAATTTCAACCTTATGCTTTTGATCATAGGGTTTATTTGAATGGTTGCTCAAGAACGCTCTTATTGCCAACATCGAATTTATCTGCACTTGCTATCGCCGTTTCAATTTCATTACATTAAGACAACATGTTCTGATCTTTCCTCTCCTTCAATTCCAAACACGATTGTGCCATGTGTCAAGGCTAGGTAGTTCAATTTTGTTGCGTTCTGTAGTCTGATGCAATGGTAGCAGCTTTTTAGGGTTCTGTACCTCAAAATGGCCAAATGGAAGCCTTAGGCTCTGGACATACGAACCATATTTAAACTGCAATCCAACCGCAAAATGTAGTTTTAGTGCAGTTGACACAACTGCAAAAGAGCTGCATACCAAACGCGCAGTCCGATAACAAGTGTGTAGTCGTATGAACTGCACACCAACTGCATTTAAACTGCATCTGAAATGCACCAGTCACATCCCCCGCACTACTTTAACGCGTCGCCACGTGTACATGAGGCCTTATAGTATCACTTTTTGTCTGTTTGTCTGTAGAATTACTCAAGAGCTCTTGGAGGTTTCAAACTTCGTATAAAATACTTGGTCTATTATCTCTTAAAGCAGTGACAAAGCAAACTTTTAAGCCAACACAATCAATAGATACAAAATCAGATGTTCATATTGTAAATGTTCGACACTCGCAAGGGAATCAAAACCTACAGGAACAGACTAGTTTAGTTATGTCTATATAGCACTATTACTCTCTCTTTCTAATACTTTGACCAATTCCTACATTACTCCATTTTATAATGTACCTTTATTTACATAAAATATGACTGAAATGGTCGGAGTTATAGGCCGTGGGGTAAAATATAAAAAAACGAAGGAAAATTGTAATTGTAAACTTTCGTTTGTATGAACGGAGTTTGTTTTGTGATGTAATGTGATGATATACAATTCGTCAAATATCCTACTTCAATTTATGTGAGTTACACGTTCCTGTCTACGTGAACAACATGCTATGTAAACGTGATGTAAACAGAAGATGGTTAAACAGCGCCATAGGTACAATTTAGTTTATTTTGATTTGCTATGTATAAATGTTTCGTTTTGTTAATAGACTGCGGTATTAAGGTAAACAGCTATCTTACAAAACATAGCAGTTCTAATCTTAACTAATATTATAAAGCTGAAGAGTTTGTTTGTTTGAAAGCGCTAATCTCAGGAACTACTGGTCCGAATTGAAAAATTCTTTTTGTGTTGAATAGACCATTTATCGAGGAAGGCTATAGGCTATATAACATCACGCTGCAACTATTAGGAGCGAAGAAATAATGGAAAATGTAAAAAAAAAAAGGGGAAAAAATAACTATTCCACGCGGGCGAAGTCGCGAGCACTGCTAGTTGCACTATAATATTGACATCCACCACTGTCGTAAATCTTCTATATATAAGCATCTCTTAGAATATTAATAAAAATGGATCTTCGAAATGTTTGCGACCTTATAACAGTCGAACGAGTGCATTAAATTCAATGATTTTTATGTATACGTAATAGTTTCGTTTGTATAATGCAATGAAAATGCCAACAAATTTTAATAATTTGTTAAAAAAAATGGCGATACTGTGCTGACGCCGGGCGAGCTAGTAGTTTATATAATAGGTATGTATATTTGAAATCCGTTAAAATTAACTAAGCTAGATATACTAATAACTCCCGTCCCTTACGTACTCCGACATAAAAATACAAAGAGTGCATCTGTTTTTGTGATAACACGTTGAGTGCACTATAATGTAATAACTCTTGCACAGTTTGCTGGTTTTAGTGAACACTATCCTTGTTTCCAAAATTTGCTCGTGAGAGTATCCTTAAAATTCGTTCCAAAATTTCTTGTTTCTCAGTAGAAAGCAGTAGCTTTAAAGTAATATAGCACTACTTGAACAGCCAATCTTTTTCGTAGAAAGCAATTTTACCAGCTAAGTGAAATTTCCTACAGACAAGGAAATAATATAATTTATTAGACTACAAACAAGCGTTCTCTCCATGCAGCTCTCTTTCCTATGGGCAAACATAATATTAACTACTTACAAAGGAAAGAAAATATGTGATGGTAGGTATACATATTTTCTTTCTTTTAATCAATTTTATTTGTAACTTCATCAGTTTTTTGTGTTCATTAATGAGAGTAAATTAATGAGAGTAAGTTCTCGATGAAAGAATTTTGTCTTATAATGCAGCCAACAATTTACGTCTCAGCCAACAAAATCGTCTGATAAAATATTAGACGATTAACATCTTTGTACGTGGTCTAACTAAAAATTTACAATTTTTTTAGAATAAATAGGTATCATGTTTTTTGTTAAAATGATAAAAGACACGTTCAGAGTAGAGCCACAATACCATTTACCTATTTTACAAAAGGATTAATTAAAAAGTAATTAATTGCTTTACCCAGCGCTGAGTTCTATCCCGATATAATAACGCTAATAGCTGTCTGAGTATCGAATAGGTTTTATTTTTTAATGGAATTACGCGAGAAATTTAAAAAAATTAACCTAAAAATAATGGCCGACTAAAATTTTTTGAACTTTTAATTTTCACTCGCATAGAGTGAAAATTGAAAGCATTGTATTTAAAAAATAAATATAGACATGAAATCTAGCTCTCTCGTCTAGCAAAAACACTGCTATTATTACCGTGAACTAATAGATTTTGAAGAAGATTAAAACCGTCCTCCTGCCCATGGTGCATCCTGCTGAGTAACAAACGAGGCTTTTAAACCGACTGGTGGCGGTAAAACCATTACAATTTAAGGCATATCTAAATAAATAGCCTTTTGTTTCCCATAACTTTTACTTTAAAGAAGATTACCTCTTATTTCTACCTACTAGAGGTATTTCTCCAACTACCTTTCCTTTGTTTATTTTGTATTAGTAATCAACACACTCAGTTCCTTCACTTCAAGTAATCCTCTACCTCCACAGTTTTTCCTCGCTAAAGATCTACTTCTAAGTAGTCAAACTAAACGAGCTGAGTGTTTTCAAACTGTTGACTATAGCATGATAAAAGAAACGTTTAACGTTTGTTCGGAAGCACAAAGCTTCAAGAACGTTTAAAGAATTTATTGCGGTTCTGTTTACGACTTGGTTGCACAAGAAATATGCAGTTTCCTATGCTTGATTTTCTTGTTTCGGTAGAAACGGGGTTTGAACTTTTATTTACAAGGGAAACTATCAAGCAAAGTAGGACATCGTTTTGATGTAAGATACTGTTGATATAAAGGTTTTTGACGCTGTCTCGTTTTCATGTAGTTTGTCATTGGAATTTGTATTATGCATGGAAGTTTTAAGTACTACGTTTATGTTTCTCATTTGTATCGCCTCGCAAATATGTTTGACATTTACACCTGTAGTGACAAACGATACTTACTACTTATCTATGAAAACTAACAACGCGGAGTAAAGCATTTACAATGGCGACCGGCAAGTCCGTCCAGTGTTGTCTATGAATAGATTTCTGGGTACCTGTGCGTCCGTACATC
Source organism: Conogethes punctiferalis (assembly GCA_031163375.1). NCBI lineage: Eukaryota > Metazoa > Arthropoda > Insecta > Lepidoptera > Crambidae > Conogethes > Conogethes punctiferalis. Next base: position 9,007,034 of record CM062086.1, on the reverse strand, counting down.
GAATAGCAGCGCAGCAGTTTCGTAGTTCTCCCTCCAAGTAAGATGATGAAATCTAAAGACGATCCTTAGTGAACTCTTACGACTTCACGGGTCTATGAGATATGAGGCGGTGATTTGTATTATTTTCAGTTATCGCATATAAATAGTAGCAGCAGTGGACTACAAAAGGCTGATGACGATGATGAGTTTTAAAAGATTGCTCGTAGATGTGTTTTCCGTTTCCAAACGTAACTCTGTTACATTTGCTTCTCATTTTCAACATATTATGACAGCAGAACTGTCAGTGTCCGTTTCATATTTCCATACAAAGGTACTATCTGAATTTGCGGCTTTTCCGGAAGATTTTTTGTATTTATTTCCTATGCAAATCTTGTTCAGACAATAACGAACACAGCAAAAAAAGAATTATACAATTTGGCGCAGTCGTTCGAAAGTCATGCGGCGGACACATACATTTTGGCGATTCATACGTACCTTAAAGGAAAAAATCTAGCAGTACCATTATAGGAACACTCACTATTCCATAGAGTATTTATTTATTTATTTAGGATCTCCAACATAAGACACACACATATTATCTTAACCCTAGTCTCATAACCTACGTCGCAGAGGCGCCCGCGAAAACTTCATATCGCTGTCTCTTTTTATCCGTTGCGCGTACGCGTTTGTCCTTTTCGGCCAACTCAGTCGTCAACGGGCACTCTCAAGCGGCGACCGCGTTTTGGCGGTAAGTAGCATAATTTTCGAGTTATAACAGGTCCGTGCGCTCCAGAGGCGTATGGTTATGATTTGTGTAACTTTCGGTACATTTTAACACATTCTGTTTACGTTACGTTTTTTTGTTTTTATTGTGTTAGCAACATTTTTTTCTTTTGTTATCAGGACACATATAGATACATACACATATAATCACTATGGCTCGTAGAAAAGGATTGGAGGAAGACGAGATATCACAATTATTAGCTATAGAAGATGATTCTGATACTGGTGAAGCTCATCAAACTGACAGTGAATTGGAAGATCATCTAAGTGAAGACGAAGTCCAAAGTGAATTTGAAGAAGAGTTTATAGATACAGTGCCTGAAAATGTGCAGAGTTCTTCGGATGATGAACATGAATCGTCACAACCTGGTCCTTCAAATTCGGGTGATCGGACGGATATTGAACGTGACCGACGTATTCTAGTTCCGGATCATGCTACGATGAAAGGCAAGAATAAACATCGTTGGTCTACGGTTAAGGCTCAAAGGCATTCACGAACTTCTGCTATAAATATTATACGCACCAGCAGAGGCCCAACACGTATGTGCCGACAAATAACAGATCCTGTTTTATGTTTTGATCTTTTCGTCACCGAAGAAATAATTCAGGAAATTGTCAAGTGGACAAATGTAGAAATGATTAGGAAACGCGGAGGCCAAGACAGCACTAAAGCTACTTTTAGTGATACTACAACAACGGAAATAAGAGCTTTTATTGGGATACTGACTCTTAGTGCAGCCATGAAAGACAATCATTTGTCTACCGATGAACTATTTGATAGTTCATTTTCTGGAACCCGATACGTAGCTGTTATGAGTAGAGATCGGTTCAATTTTTTATCCTCTTGTCTAAGGATGGATGATAAGTGTCTGCGACCTGCTGCTCGTGAGGAAGATCCCTTTATACCAGTGAGGAAAGTTTGGGAACTTTTTATAAAGCAATGTCAGCTGAACTACACACCGGGAAGTAATGTTACTATAGATGAGCAATTGCTTGGATTTCGCGGTCGTTGCCCATTTCGCATGTACATACCAAACAAACCTAATAAATATGGCATAAAGATCCCTATGCTTTGTGACAGTGGAACTAAATATATGTTGAATGCTATGCCATATATAGGTAAGGCTACAAAAACTAATGGAGTACCACAGGGAGAATATTACGTGAAAGAGTTATCGAAGCCCATCCACGGCACAAACCGCAATGTCACCTGCGATAACTGGTTTACCTCCGTCCCTCTTGCTAAATCATTGCTTCTTGAACCATATAAGCTGACACTAGTAGGAACTATCAGATCAAACAAGCGTGAAATACCAGAGGAAATGAAAAATACCCGTTCTCGACCTGTGGGAACTTCTATGTTTGGTTACGATGGCCCTATGACACTTGTTTCTTACAAGCCAAAACCATCAAAGATGGTATATCTTTTATCATCTTGTGACGAGGAAGGTGTGCTCAATGCAACAACTGGTAAGCCTGAAACAATAATGTTTTATAACCAAACTAAAGGTGGTGTTGACACATTCGACCAAATGTGTTCTGCAATGTCCTGTTCTCGCAAAACTAATAGATGGCCAATGACCATGTTTTATGGCATAATTAACATGGCTTTTGTTAACTCATATGTGATTTATTGTCATAATAAACAACAAAAGCATGAGAAACCTTTGCCTCGTAAAACATACATGAAGAAGCTAAGTGAAGAGTTGACTACACCTTGGATGAATAAAAGATTAGAGGCCCCAACTTTGCCAAGACACGTAAAGAGAAAAATTGAAAGTATTATTATTACTCAACCAGCTGAAGACGAACAAGCAACGAACGATGATAAACCTATAATTAAAAAACGCCGATATTGTGATTATTGTGCTACCAAAAAGAAGAGAATGTCTAAGATGACCTGCGTGAAGTGCAAAAAGACCCTATGCGGGGGGCACAAGAATGACGTGTGTCATGTGTGTCTGTAAGACATTGTTTTTGATCTCATTTACTTTTTTTAGACTGATTGAAATGTGATTTAACTATTAAGAAGGAAAAAAAATGTTAATTTGGTTTTTTAATTTTTTTTTAGAGGCATTTACATAAAGACTGTTGATTTTTGTTGATTTTCTTAGATGTAAGTTTCAGACATTGGTAATTACTTTAAATAAAAAACTAATTATTAAAAACTTTGTTTAATTTGTTAATTAGATAACGTACTATCATAATAAAATAAAAAAACTAAGTTTGCAATTTAATAAATCCTCTAAGTCATACAATAAGTATCGAGCGCCTCCGAGGCGTATGGTTATGATCAACGTAACTCCCAGTATGGTTCTGAGACTAGGGTTAATAGAATACATAAAACAATCATTCAAATGGGCACAGTTTCTCGTGTTCCTACAATTACAGGAGACCACAGCTTGCTATATTGAGTAGTACAACCAGACAACAAAATATTAACATAATTAAATTTTTTAAGTGAACCTCTAATTGGTACATAATAATAATTTTAATAGGTATTTAGCATTTTTAATATGTTTATCTATATTATTATACTATATACTAACATCATACAATAAATACATAATATTATAATATGAGTAACTATTAACATAGGTTCATGTTAATATTGTACTATGTTAAACTTAAATTACCACGTAACCGTGGTGGCTAACCGGTTGATCGCGATACACTTGGTCGATGGTTGCTTTTAGTACATCTGTACTATTAAACCTACAAGTTGGATATAATCAAGAAGTCATCATCAACCTATATAAGTCCACTGCTGGATAGGCATCTACAGTTGTTCGCAACTTAGAGCAAACATCTGGAGGATATACCCATAATCTCCACGCAGGGCAGACGGATTGGCGATCGCAGGACGTAGGTTCTCGCTGCAGTAACGCTACTGGCCGTCATAGGTCTGTGGTATTTAAATACGCCTCCAATTTAATAAAAAAAAGTAAAAAGTTTTTATTTAAAAAAACATGTATTTGTTTAAATTGGCCACTGAATCCCACACTAAGATTCCCTGTATTGCGGGATTCAGTCTCTTTCATACGTGATTATATGTTATATACTGTTTTCTTTACATATGTATTCGGCAGGATGCACCACGGGCAGGTGAGGTTGACTTGGAGCAAATAGATGATAGGCCGCTCCTTTACATCCCAATCCCATCAAGAATTATGTTATTAATAGTTAGCACAGGGTATCTACAGTACAGAAGTAGATCTTTAGTCTAATCGAGTTGGCCTCCCCTGCCGTGAAAGATAGGATATTTATTCTTTAAGGGTATTCTTGATGTTACACAAGGATTCACAAGACGTGACCTATATACTCGTATCTATTTACGTTAATTTAAAGAAAATGCGCAGATGTGGCGCAGATTTTCTGTCAGCACTTTATTAATACGACCCTTAGGGTCGGAATCAAAACAAACGAGGAGCTGGCAATCGACTGGTGGCGGTATAACCATCACAATTGAAGGCGTAGCTAAATACCACAGGCCGATGACGGGCAGCAGCGTCACCGGAGCGAGAAGCTACGCCCTGCGATTGCCAACCCGCCTGCCCAGCGTGGCGATTATGGGTATATCCTCCAGATGTTGGCCCTAAGTGGCGAACAACTGGAGAGGCCTGTGTCCAGCAGTGGACTGCAATAGGCCGATGATGATGATGAAACGATGATGGCGCACCAAGAGGTTTTGTTGCCCGTTTCTGGCCCGTGCCATTAATTCATGGAATGCCCTTCCAGTTTATGTGCTTCCCTCCTGTTACAATCCTGGGTTCTCTAGGCGTGAAACGGCATCTCAGTGGGCTTTCAGGGTAAGACCGACAGGGGCGGTAGATTTGTTCTATTATACCTATCGACCTAACTTTTGGACCTCACGACCTCTTACTCTTAGGTGGAGCGGGGTCATCATCGGAATATCTAACTGCGCGGTACAAAACCAAAGTAAATGGATATTATCGTTTAATTTCTTACCACGCGGTTATTTTTCCTTACGCGCGGTCAATGAACGTGTATTTACAGTGGTCTTGTCCCGCGCGCGGTACTCTGTTCCACGCGATACCGCACAATCATATGAATTTTGCCTTAAAATGCAAACGCAAAGCCGTCGAAGCTAGGGTACACATTAATTATAATGTGTACCCTAGCTTCGACGAACACAATAGTTCTTTTTTATCACTCATAAAAGCTTGGAGGTTACCTGATGGTAAATGATCACTTCAGCCCCTAAACACCGCAACACCAGGGGCGCTGTCGGCCCTTGAGAAATCTGTAGGCTCGCTTTTTGAAGGTTTCTAAGTCGTATACTTTGTAAAAATTGCAGCCGGAAGCTGATTTCAAAGAATAGCTGCACAAGTCAGAAAATTGCGCGCAAAACGCACCGTTGAAGACTTGAAACTATAATTTTTTTACAGTCTTTAAGTGTAGAAAGGCCCCAAGCACAGCCCTATAAGCGAGATCTGCACAAAGGGACCAGAAATGGCCCGAAACTAATGACGCAGTCATTAACACTCCTCATAAGCGGCAGGAAATTAATTCTCATCGTGGATGTACGAAAATATCTTTAGCTATACGCCGAGTATAATTTTATCGGTATATTGAGCGATTATCGCAAGACTCAATTTATAATAGAACGTTAAACCAATTAACTGGTACGAAATTACTTACAAGCTTAAATTACGGCGTACTTAATATGTAGGCATGGATTTATGTTTTGTATTTGAAATCGTATGACTTATTCATCATCATCAGCCTATATCGCAGTCCACTGCTGGACATAGGCCTCTCCAGTTGTTCGCCACCTAGGGCAAACTTTTGGAGGCTATACCCATAATCGCCACGCTGGGCAGGCGGGTTGGCGATCGCAGGACGTAGCTTCTTGCTCCGGTGACGCTGCTGCCCGTCATCGGCCTGTGGTATTTAGCTACACCTTCTATCGTGATGGTTTTACCGCCACCAGTCGGTTTGCCAGAGCCTCGTTTGTTGTTCGGCAGGATGCACCACGGGCAGATGAGGTTGACTTGGAGCGAAAAGGTGATGGGTCGCTCCCTTACATCCCATAACATTTAATTGTCGTAAATAGACCTCTGCCGAGAAGTTTTGGTTAAGTTGACAAAACAATAACGAACATAACATATAAATTATTTAATCCAACCAAATGTGGCTGTTGCCGCGACAACAAAAACGCTGAATGTCTGTCATCATTCAAAAATCAAATCGCATGAAACCCAACAAACGGCCAATTTAGATGACGGCTAGTGTAATAATAAATTGCAAAGTTGACAAAACCGTTGACCGATAACAGACGAGGCTTTGGCCACCGACTGGTGGCGGTATAACCATCACGATTGAAGGCGTTGCTAAATACCACAGGCCGATGACGGGCAGCAGTGTCACAGGAGCGAGTAGCTACGCCCTGCGATCGTCAACCCGCTTGCACAGCGTGGTAATAATGGGTAAATCCAAGTGTTTGCCCAAAGTGGCGCAGAACTGGAGAGGCCTATTTATTTATTTAATCTTTATTGCACATAAAATCGGTACAAAAGGCGGACTTTATGCCGCGTATGCATTCTCTACCCGTCAACCATTGGGCCTATGTCCAGCGGCCAGTGGAAACGAATAGGCTTATGATGATGATAATGGGAATGTAAATGACATGAATAGACTTGCTAACCGTATCCATTTCAACATTGTACCTTATTGGCGCAAGGTCTGCTATTTTTTCTGTCTTATCACCGACAAGTAAAGAATGCTATTAATTTGGAAAATTTGCTTCTATTAATAAAGCATAAATAATTGCAAGAGTTTGCGGCCCTTCGTGTCGTGACCAGATAAGCCATTTGAAATATTCACTTGTAGTAACTTATCAATCAACTTATTCCATTCGACTTGGGTGGAGTGGTTCGACTTTTTCAAGAGATGGATAAAGTTTAACAGACTGATAAAAGGTAACAGGACTGATTGCAAAAGTGAAGATGTGTTTTACGTCTTGGTATAGCTATTTTATAATATTTTAATTAATAGTCTGTTAAAGTTTACTTGTCTATTGATTTAGTGAAAGGGAATGTAACTAACGCGATCACTGTAACTCAATATTATAATCACTTCATTTACTTTACAATAGGTATTATTCGCATACACTTTGGTACATACTTATTCACTACATATTGCACTTTCATGCACAGAGACATTACTACAAACGTTCGTCATGACGGTCGAGCTGCAAAAAGGAGACCTGTGCCTCAGCCGTCGGCCTTTTATACTGTTCTGTGACAATCCCCGCCGCAGTATTGTGGCGGGAACTGTGGCGGTTCCAGACTCTCGCGAGGCGCCTCCTAGAGGCTCTCGGCACGAGTCTTGGCGAGCGGAGGCTGCAAGAGTGCTAGCCATCCACACTCTCCATTTTATTTAGTTGCTTGCTACTCGTCGCTCTCGCGTCTTTTGACTCGCGCTCGAAAAACCGACAGAAAGCGGAGCGCCAGCGAGGCAAGGCGAGGGGACACGAGCGCACCGTCCTCACTCTCGCACTCGCGTTCCCTCGTGTCGCCTCGTGGAGAGTGTGGATCGGCCATCACAGAGAAAAAAAAAGAACAAGATGAGGCAAAGATAGTAAAGTGTATCATGCCTTAATCCATTGTCATTGAGGCAAAGATAGTGAAATGTATGATGCCTTAATCTATTGATGTTGATTAGGAAAAGACTTTACCTAACATTAGAAACATCAGACTTAGGTAACTAAGCCATCTACAGTTGAAAAAAAATTCTATTTATCTGTCTTGGATAAACAGAGAAATAATGATATTTCTCTGGCTAGCATTGCGTTCAAGAGAGTACTCCCTATTTGCCTATCTATATTTTGATTAGATCAGACTGATTACTCTTTCGACACTAAAAGTTAATAATTATTTCGTTATCCCTCATTTTCTTATTAAAGAATATAGGGAACCTATAAATTATTACAACTTTTACATCCTAGATTAGAAAAAACATCTATATTTTTCGACATTTACATATATAAAAAAAAGGTTTTCGGTTTAAAGCAGAGTATTAACGGATTTTGCCATAGTAAATATCAAAATAAAGGCACATGTTTACATGAGCTAAGCAGGGGCTTACCCAAGTAAGCATTACCTACCCACAACATTGTTATTGGATGTGCTTGAAATTCCGACGTATCTGTTTATGAAATTCACTCTCTAGTAAATCTTAACTGGTTTGAAAACCCGAAGGTGGATTAATGTTTGGGCCAAAGCTTAAGGAGTAAAATCTATTTATCAGTATTTGAGTACAAAGTTACCAAAACTTTGCAACGTCGTGCATGTAATAACTCTTCTGCTGACCGAATTTAGGCCACACCGGACTATCTCTAAGTAACTAGCCAAGTGGCCTGGGAACTTGAACAAGTGTGTACATACAAAGTTGCCCACTGTTAATGCAATGTCTTTATATTGTTGTTAATTGTACATTAAATGATTGTTCTTAGAAAAATCAAAACGTTACTTTTTGTTATTTAACATTACTTTAATACAAACTATGCAATTAACTAGGGATTTTAAAGTTTCCTTCTATATTCTCAAACTAAAACGAATCGTACTCGTGATATTTATTATGTAATACATCATTATATTATTTTTATTAAGTTGCAATACATTAAAATTCAGAATTGTAATGATTAAGATATTTATGTTGCAACAAACAGAGTACATAAGATCGGGTCAAAATTTCGTACGTCTATTTAGCTAAGCAGTGGCATATAATAAGTGAAATCAAATGTCAGTTACATAACTGACTTAGCTACATAACGCTCAATAAACTTATTGTATAGGTATTAGAATTACCTATCTGAGCTGCGTCGTTAAAATGTGGAACTCATTGCCCGTACCTACTACATACGTTTCCTTATTCCTTCGACACCTATGACGGTTTCAACTCTTAAGCCTTTTGGGGTTGGGATGGGGATAAGAAGAATATTTTGGTCCGGCATGGCAGAGTGGCAACTACCAGGTGACTGGTGCTTACGTGCTCGTTATTGCAGCGACTTCTGTCTTCATTGGTCTCTGGCTCTGGGCTTGAGAGGTCTCATGCCGTGCTATTAAGTATATAAAAAAAAACAACGCCTGATCCCAAACAGACTGGTTTCTTGGTTGGGTTTTATTAGTATAACGATAACTACTTAAAATGTACAGATACACACATATTTAAAATTAAAAAAAAATCAAAAATATTTATTTAAACAAGTAGGTTTACATACTTCGGTTCACATAGTGTTGTACTACTAGGACCTTGTATCAGGACAACAGAAAAATAATTAGCTGTGGATAAATCTGTATCGTAGATGAAATTTATCACAGAATATTCATATATATCACTGTTATCGGGTACAAGTAAGTACCTGCATACAAGTGAGCTGTGAATGCAATTTACACCTGCTACTTACCGTGTCTGCAATATAAGATAAATAGCTTCGTACAGAGGCTGATAGAAATAATATTCTGTACTACTCTTAAGGAAATGAAGACATTTATCCTTATTGTTAAGATTAAAATAATGTTTTACTGCTTTTGTAAGAAACTCATTAGAAAACTGATCATGTTTAAAAATTAATAAGACGTGGTACATTTGCAAAATACTTCACTTCCTACTAGAAATAGTATCTTAGTAAGTTTATCAGTTGTCTAGTACCTATAGTAGGTACAAGCCTCGGATTCATTTGGAACTAGAAGGTGTTGTGTGCGGACGGGGATGGCTCGAATAAATACTTAAATAATGAATATCACACAACATCACATAGGTGTATTGCTCCGATCCCAAAGTCAGTGGCTTACTTGTGTTATAGGTATCAGAACAAAGAAGGTACCACAAATGTAATGCTTAAATAAAAATATTGGAGACCCGGAGGTCATTTGGCTGCGGTATTCTATAAAGTGGAAGTCCTTCCCCGCACGGGGATGACTTCCACCCTATGCTACTACTTCTTTTCACTTTTATTTATACACTATTAGCTGAATATTATATTCGGCCACATCCGTTACTGAATTATAAAGTTTTCCATTGTCCATAGTGGCCGAAAGTTTCAAAATGGACGCTGTCGCCCGTATGTTCAGTGGGGCGTTACCCGGCAATTTGTTTCCAAGTTCGAACTTTAATCCAGACAGACCAAAGGTTTGGAACTCCATTGAAAACATCAACGCAGTTTCAATGTGCGGCCGATTACAATTGTCGAATGTTTCGAAATCAGATCCCACTTTAATTGTCATGTCTAGGTTTAGACCAACTACAGCATTAGTGCTACTCATAGTAAGGTCGTTTACACTCTACGTAACTAAAACCTGCCTAAGGCTACATACTTAAATAATAAAATGACTGGCTCGATGGCTCATTTGGTAGAGATCTGTGCCTTCTTAGCCAAGGGTTGTGGGTCCGAACAGTACAAACATTTGCGTTCTTAAAGATGTCTGTATTGGCCTGGGTGTTTAATATGTATAATAGCATTTATTAACAAAAAAACAATATAAGTAGGTTTGTCCCAAGACATGCTACGCTGCGCTACACATCGCCATCTAGCACCAAACTAAGCCGAAGTTTGTATTATGGGTACTAGACAACTGATAAACGTATCTACTTAGATATTCAATGAAAGCGCTCGAAGAATGTTTAAAATAAGTAGTTCCTTGAGATCCCTAGTAGGTACAAATTCGGCGTTTTTCTATAGGTTCCATTTATTTACGTAACTATCAGTCATTCTAGTTCCCTTATCGTATTGCAAAGGTCAGATGGAAAATAGTTTACTTGCCAGGCTTCTGAAGCAATCAACGCCTAGGGCAATCTCAAGATTTAGGTAAAAAATATATATTATGAATTCAATTTCCTTTCATTTTGAGATTTGTGTAGGGATAGATTATAAATTTATAGTTACCTTAATACTTTATGGTTAGTTAAGCAAGTTTAGATTTTTTTATAAAAGAGGCGGCAGACGTCCTCATGTGATGCCTGATGATAAGCAATACCACCCATAAAAATTATTTACATATATGTATTACGAAACCTACGAAAGATTTATATAATAATTATTTATAAATTACAATATACTCGTACATGTTTCTGTTACCCAATATTCATATATTTTTGAAACATTTCTATTCTGAAGTGGGTTAAGGTATCAAATTTATAAAGTTTTGTCTCTTGTTATTTGGCAAACTACCATATTTGTCTCAACAAATAACGCTTGTTGTTAGCTATATTTGGCCTGGTTTCAACAAACTCAAATTTCGCAGGTTCAAACATTGATTTCTTGCATCGTCGTCTCTGAATGATTCTTTGATACCATTCAAAGGCCATTCTATGTAACATTGCATGAATTTAATTGTGACTGCATATCGTGTAATTTAAACAAAGAGAAAAATACAAACAATACTTTAATACTGGTTGTATTTCTTTTTTGACCTGGTTTTAAAATTTCTAGGTAAATTTATAGGTAAAATTCCCTAATAAACAATTGGTTTATTGAAAAGTATTACTTATGTTGCAGGCCCTTTTATTTCGTGTGCCGCCATGTCCGGTCTTCCAGTGTTATTTTGTTATATTTTTGTTTCATAACAAAGTTTCAAACAACCTACTTAGTGTTTTTGTCGAAATATATCTATAAAATTGCCTTTGCTAGTTGAATTTAATATACTCCATAATAAGTCGGAAGCCTAATAGAGTTTGTAATATAGTCTTTTACGGCCTTATTAAAACTTGCGTCTACATCGTAAACTCTCTTTTGAGGGAGCAGGTGAATTATAAGTATGTGCAGTTTAAAAGTAATTTAAAAAATTATGCAAGCTATCTCGGCAAGCTAAAACCTCTTACTTTTCGCGTAAAAGATTTTGTGAGAGCAGTATACTAACACTTGGCTAAGTGGGGCGTTTGATACAGGGCTAGCAAAAATGTCTTCAATCAGAGCATCATCCGTCCATAACATAGTGTGGGGAAAAAAAGGACGGTATTTTAACGGATTGTACCGTTTATGGTACAGTATGGGTACTGTGTGGTACGGTTATTGTCTTTTTTTTTATAGTGGCTCGACATAATGGCTTCCCTACGCCTGATGGAAAGCGAAAGAGAAGCCCAAGTCGCTGTGACAACGGGCAGGTAACTGGTCGGTTACCTGTCAGTTGCCACCGCCATGCCGGCCCAACCCTAACCCCCCACGAGCTCCGGAAACCCTACTCACCGGCTGAAACACGACCCAGAGGTCATTTGACTGCGGTATTCTATAGGGTGGAGGTCCTTCCCCGGACGGGCGGCTCAATAGGGAATATGCATGAAAAATAGTTTCAGGTATTTACTAATTTATCGTAAAATAGATCAAAATCTACTACGAACAGTGAAAACAAAATCAAAATTGGTTGAAAAATGGGCGAGATACAGTCATTGAAAGTGAATATATCCGTCTCTCTCTCGCGAAACAGATTTTTCTATGGAGTTAGTACGGCGCTTACGGTACGTGACGTCAACTACCGCATCGGATCTCTCTGTCTAATCAATAACTTTAACGCTTTATAACTCGCTTAATAGAAAAGATAGTTTATAAATTCTTATGTATCTGGAAGACAAAAGATCTCAATAAATCCATAAAAAAAGTCATGCATATTCCCTATTCGAGCGAATATTCACTTTGCCCTACCTCTCTCCAAAAACCTGTCCCTGTCTTCCCACAGAAGCTGTTCTAGTTTGCGGATCGGTAAGCGACGTAAAATATCATTGATAAATATTATAAAGCTGCGTAAAATATTTTTTAAAAGAAAAATGCCATTTTTTGAAGTCTGGTACAAATCTTGTAAACCACGCTTTATGTGTATTTTAGTTTTTACAAATAGCAGGTCATTGTATCTTTTTGTGAATTAATCTGATTGTTAGTTTCCTAGCTACAGCTAGTTATAAAACTGAAAATTATAGCTTGTAATTACGAATATTGCATTGTTACGATGATACGACGTTATATTAACCTTGGATGTCTAATAACCTACAGTTATCAAGTGCTGTCAATAGTCTAGAATATGTCTACATATCTACTATGTGTAGGTATCTAAATTAAAACAAAGACTAAAATTATTTCATGGGAATTATTATCATAATAATATTATTATTATGATACACGAGCTTGTTTGTTATGACTTTTGTGGGGTTTAATTATTGTAAAGAAAAACAACAGTCGAATTAAGAACCTCCTCCTTTTTTTAAGTCGGTTAAAAATGTGAAGGTTATATGATATACCTACAGTGTTTGTATATTTTCTTTGAGAGAAAACAATATCATTTGTTACTTAATACGAACCTACTTAGCGTTTTTACTTGACATTGTTTAAAAAGTTAGAAAAGTCATTTCCAATATTGATTCGACTGGGAATCGAACCCGGGACTCTTGGATTGCCGTGTTATTGGCGAGAGCACTTAGCCATTGCGCCACCGAGAGTGTCAAAAGCGTTAAGTCGTAGAATGTCTAAGTAGTAAAAAAAAGTAGTAAAACGGCCAATTTTCATAGTAACTTAATATAATATTGACTGATTAATTGAAAATTACCAGGAGCGCATAATATATACGTAGGGAGCCTATAGGTTGCGTCAACTACAACTTCGCTCGCATCTATACGCTCCTGGTACTTTTCGATCAATCAGTCAATCCAGTGAAAATTGGTCATTTTGTGACTTGCACTTGGGCTACTAAACGGTCCAAAATGTGATACAAGGCTAAAAGTACGATTGTACCGGCGAAATATACTTCTACGATCCAATTCCTCGCAGACGGCAGTCCCACGTTCGTACCCGCCTAACCATTGTTCAAAGGCCTGGTTTCTCCGTCTTTTTAACAATAGACGTCCTCGCTTTGAAAACATCTCCCTAAGGACACGTGAGTTTTTTTATTCTCGACGTATGTTTTCGTCAGACTTAAGTGTAAGCGTGCGTATGTCTGCGACTTTTTCTCTCACGCTGACTTTGCATAACGGTTTTTGTTCTGCTGTTATTGTGTTCACGTCACAACATTATACAAACGAGGTACATAACACAAGTGTATAGCCAGAATAGTCGAACAGGCGAGCATGGCGGTTTTAACTGACAAGTGACTGATTTAGTTTCGAATAGGCTGCTGTGCCCAGTTCTCCGCCATCCCAATCGCACCCCTGGCCACAGGCATTAGTTCAGTAAGCTCGTGAGTAAGTCTCTCCATACGTGGAAAAGCAGATCAGATTGGACGTGGTCAGAATAGGGGCTCCAATCTCACAGGCGAGGTTCGACCTATTGTCCTCCTCCTCTCCTCGTTATGGGAAAATTGAACTATAAAGATTTCCAGGTATGTGTTTCTCCGCTTTTTTTTTGTACGGAACCATAAAATTTTATTTCTCACAGATGTGACGCAAACATAGTAGGAATTTACGCAATTTAATCGGTTGTAATGTAAGTTCTAGTCATACTTTCAGTAATAGCGTCAAATAATAAAATAAATAGAATACGAAAAACGAAACGATATATTCTTTGATATTCTTACTTTTAAAAACATAACAGCTAGATATTAACTATGTATTGAAATACGATTAGACAATGATAATTATAAACTAATTTATTTTATTCACCTTTTCGATATCTTCACCCATATTCCGTGTACTGTTACTAAAACAATTCCTTTGGGGTCGTACTCTAGTTTACGTTTCGTTTTCGGTGATGGTTCTACCTTATAATGTTTGAAAAATGCTGCTGTACCTAGCATTGATTGCACTTTAGCAAACCGCAGTCCTGCAAAAGACAACAAAACCAATATGACGAACATTTATCATTATTCTGATAAGACTATCTATCTACATTAAATAATGCTAAGCAAATACTCACCAATACAATTACGCGGTCCTTCCCCGAATGGCATATAGACACATTGTGGAATGTTTTTTACGTTCTCTGGTGAAAAGTTTTCCGGATTAAATTCCTCTGGTTTGGGAAAATATTCTGGATCGGCATTAAGTCCATTTGCTGATATTAAAACTGACATTCCTTTCGGTATTGTAACGTTTGTTCCCGGAAACGTGTACTCCGCTTGAGATTTTCTGAATAATATCCCAGCGACAGAATATTTTCGCAATGTCTCGTCGAATACCATTTCTAAGTACGGCATGTCCTTAATGCATTCGTAGCTCAACTGCCCATTACATTTCTCGTACACTTTGCTCACTTCATCATGAACTCGCTCCTGAATATCCGGATTTAAAGCCATCTCGTGAATCAGGAAAGACATTGTTGCAGCAGACGTTTCGAAACCAGCCGAGTAGAAAACTAATGCTTGAGCGGCGATCATGTAATCGTCAATTTCTATTTCGGATACGCCGTCTTCCTTTCTTCTGCTAGCTTTCCCTTGCTCCCGAAGTTCCATCATTAAGTCCATGAAATCTTTACGAACTGAAGGTTTACCATCTCTCTCTTTAATGACTTTACGTACAAGTGCCACAAAAAAGTCTTGTATCTCAGTGCTCAGATTGAAAAGTTTCCTCGTGCCAGGAATTATCATATCTACCACGTTAAGAACCCTCATAAAAGTAGTCGGCTTGAAAATTGTTTTGGCCATAACACTAAACTCATTTTCTGTATCACTAGCTGTGTTCAAGTCTAAGCCGAAGGCACATGAGCCAATCACTTCTAATGTAAATTTAGATACTAAAGATCTTATTTCATGTTCTACGTCGTTCTCTACAAGACTGTCCACGTATTTCGTAAAACTATTTACACAGTTCAACATAAGAGGGATCATGTCTTTAAGTTTTCGTGACGTGAACACAGGTGTAAGTTTATGTCTCAATATTCTCCACGTCTCACCGTCCGCGGAAAATAAGTTTTTACTGAGTCGACTCCGGCTTGAACTCAGTCCACGCTCTTGAAATATATGAAAATCCTTCACCAACACTTGCTTTATTAATTCCGGATCTCTCACTAGAAGCACTGGTTGGAATCCGCGGTACATTCCAACTAACTTTTCGCCTTTATATTTTAAGTGCACTTTTTTCACGTACATTTGCGCTGAATCCTTTAGGAAAATCACTGGTCCGAAATTTCCGACGACTGGATATGGTGTAGGGCCTACGACGCCCTTATTAGTCCAGTAGCTAAATTTCTTCTTCGTCCAGTAATAAAACGCGGAGAGTAGTCCGACCAGAATCGCGACACAAACAAGCGACGCCATATTTAATTCCCAACTGAGATGTTTCCTCTGAACGCCTAGTACATTTATATGACCTACTATCTGGTGTTATCACCGTAAACAAGTTTGTTTGTATATGGTTTTATTCTGTATATAACTATAACTATTCATTTAGATTAAATATGCAAAGCCGTAGAACATTTTACATTATTTACTTGTATCGCGCGTGAATCGTGTTCAATTGCCGAGTTTAAAATGAAATTAGAAAATTGACCAGAGTCGAGCTGAGGGCATTGTCCGTGAGCGTGTGTAATAATGACCGACTGTTTGATATCAATACAAACATTACACACTGCTCATATAAGACCATGATGACCTCGGCGGAGCAATAAATAAAAATAATAAAAAATAAAATAAAAAATCAGTCAGTATAGGAAATGGACTTTTCTGAAGTGTCTCGAGTATGTATGTTCTTGAAGACGTCCTAGTCATTATTTGGTTCTCACAGTGCAAGCGAAAACCTTAGTTTGGGGCCAGTAGTTGGTTTGAATCGGCTGGCCCCTTATTTTATTTATCTGAGTATAAATTATAGTAGTTCATCTATCAAGCACTTTATCGAAATAACAATCAACCAAGGCAATAAAACTGTGATTACCACGTCTTTGTTGATAATTACAAGACAGTTGATAAAATATATATATATATATACCTACGTACATATAGATGTCATTGACTCCTTGTTTTAGATGACTTTTGATAAGGACACAAATAACAACTTAACATGACTAACCCACTGGATTATTACTGATCTTGCCTTTCAATTATCGGCTTTGTACGTAAATTACTGTATAGTCATAGAATATCATGTAGCCTATAATTTCATAATACATATATTCGCAGTCTCTTTACTTTGAGATGATATAATAAGGTGACTCATAAAGTGACTGGTACAGATATATACCTTTTTTTTTATAAGAAAAGCTTTCAAGATGACCTCACTCCACCTGATGGTAAGCGGTCGTGAGGTCCAAAAGTTAGGGCGACAGGCACAATAGAACAAACCCATTGCGCTTGTCGCCCTCACCCTGAAGGCCCACTGAGATGCCGTTTCACGCCCCGCCTAAAGAACCCAGGATTGTAAGAGGAAGGAAACACATGAGCTGGAAGGGCATTCCATGACTTAATGGCACGGGGCAAGAACGAGGAACTAAACCTCTTGGTGCGCGCCACCATCATCTGGATGGTATGCGGATGACAACGCTGTTCAGCACGTGTTGTTCGGGAGTGGAAAGGAGAGGATGGAACGAGTTGGAATAACTCTTCGGAGCATTCCCCATTGTAAAGACGATAGACCTACTAGATAGATACCTACTGTATATATGTCGCAGGAAGATAGATAAAGCCGTAATATACCGTACCATAGTTATACGCAAGCGATTCATTACTATCTCACTAGGAATATAGTTATAAAACGGTCCCAAGTTTAGTGATATACTTATATTACTAGATTAAGTTTAGTGAAATAGATTCTGTGAACAGGTAACCTAAAGGTTAAATAAGATAAGATAGAGATAGTATGTTAAAACATCTACCCGAAAAAATTATGAAGGCATACGATAATAATTATTGTGTTTTAAATTAACTTTGTCGCACACTACTTTTAAAATTAGTTTCTGCTTAGCCTAATGGTTGGCTGGTAGAGAATGCCTATGCGACATTAAGTCCGCCTTTTGTATACTACTTTACTGTGCAATAAAGAATAAATAAATAATGATAAATATATTACTAGAACCTTAACAGAAATAACTTTACAACGCTAAACGTTTATTTCCTTATGGCCTTGTTTGAAAATCATATTGCGTTAGCAAAATAGGTTTTCCTCATCGTAGTGGAAACCAACGTAAGAGTTATTCGATATGTTTGACAAAGGTTTACTATACGAGCCCAAAACATACTAGTCATACATTTTCCTTACAAGCCAACCGTTCTAATTTCGAACAAAATATGACTTTACCCCATATGACCAGCAAGAGAAATTCATCCGGACATTATTCAGGAATCATATGAAAATGCGGTGTAGTTAAATAATAGGATTTGCCCACAATATATCATTTTCCACTTCCTTGATCCTGGGTTCGCTTTATCTTTCACCCTTGCTGGGTCAAAATTATTTTTCCATTCCACCGACCCATTTGGCCCAATGGTCGTGTAGTATTTTACTATGTACATATACTTGATATGGGTTGAGTGGTTACTTAAGAAGCTGTTTTAATTACAAACAAGTGACCCGCAGTTGCTTTGCTTCGGGTATTCAAGATAATATGCATATCAGAAAGAAGGAAAGAAAAAATATTTATTGCCAACACAACTGTGCTGCAAAGTCGTCGCCAATTAATATGTAAATATTTATTTATAATATAGCCTCTGTTAACCGGAGATAGTGTAGCTTTCCAACAGTGAAAGAATTATTTAAATCGGTTCAGTAGTTTTAGAGCCTATTCAATACAAACAAACAAACAACAAATAAAAATGAAATCTTTCCTCTTTACAATAATTATTATTACTGTAGATTAGTGTAGAAGAAAAACAAATATAACTTTACCTAGTTTTAAGTCAACTGTGGTGTGCAATAAACAATAATCTTTCTAAGGTGTCAAGGTACGAACGATGCTAAAATTAATCTTGATAAGGAAAACATAAAAATAAATTATATATATTTATATCGGTGCAGTGTATGGATATTGTACGCAATTTATTAGCTGGAAAATCATTTTAAAAGCTATTTATTTTACGGTTTACAAGTCGTACGTATATATACCTTTAGAGAAGAGAATGTACCAACACGACCAAGAGACTGAATTTCCAAATAGCAATTTTTTTTATAATAGCTCGACATAATGGCTTCCCTACGCCTTAGTTACCTGTCAGTTGCCACTGCCATGCCGGCCCAACCCTAACCCCTACTCACCAGCAGAAACAGGACCCGTCATTTGGCTGCGGTATTCTATAGGGTAGAGGTCCTTCCCCGGACGGGCAGCTCAATTCGAGCGAAGATTCGCTATGCCCTACCTCTCTGCCCTGTCTATTCTATCTCTAAAGCCGATTGATACCATTTAATGGATTAAGATAATATTGTTTTTAATAGAAACGCTGATCATGATCAATTATCAGCTTATCGCAGTCCAATGCTGGACATAATACTATACCCCTCCACTCGTTAACCACTTTGGGCGAACACTTGGATCTATAATCGCCAAGCTGGGCAGGCGGGTTGGCGATTGCAGGACGCAAGTCCTCGCTCCAGTGACACTGCTGCCCGTCATCGGCCTGTGGTATTTAGCTACGCCTTTAATCGTGATGGTTTTACCACTATCAGGCGGTTGCCCGAGCCTCGTTTGTTATTCAGCAGGATGCACCACGGGCAGGACGTGAGGGTGGCTTGCAAAAGATGATAGGTCGCTTGTACAAAATATAGGTTCGTATGCCAAAAGTCAGGAATTTACATACCTGCTTCAATCCTTAATGAATCGTAATGATTCATGAGATCTATTTAAACATGTTTATGTAGTTAAAAAAACAACTTTAATTTATCACTTCTTTCACTCTAGAAAACGGAGTAACTCATAATTTTCCAACGTCTCATCAATTTTCTTCGTCAAGATTAATTCGTAATACGACTGTAATTTGTGCGTGGAAAGGTTCAAATTTCGCCAGTTGGCTTAACAGCAGCGGTCTTTTATAGTGTCTCTTCATCAATAATTCAGTGAATACTCGCTGCGTTTAGTCCTTTGGGAGCCGGTCCCTAATTAACTTAACTCGGTAGAGCTGCGACATTACGAATGCAGAGTCGCAGCCGAAGTTCAAAACAATCAATGTCTGATGTTCGCAAATGCAGTACCGCACCGACTGTTCAATAGATGGAAATTTATCGGCTGTTTCTGTATGCATGCTGTCATACGACAATTTGAACGAATAACTGCTAAATAAGATTTGTTCACTTTTAACTTTTCTATACACCTTAAAGATTTTTTTACCCCCGGGAAATATACTATTATGCATCCCTGCCATTTGGGGGAGTGGCGGGGTATGTGGGACTCTCCTCCTCAAGGTGGTGGTGAGGCAGGGCATACCCACTAAAAACCCCGGTCCCTCCATCAAGCGCCTTATGGGGTGGTGCCGCAGCGATTTCTTCCTGACAACCTTTGGATAAGGAATAGATAATAACTTGTTTTTGGTTAATAAGAAAGGTCAACGCTGAAAGATCAAACTAAAATACCATATATATTTGTTAGAGACATGTGGCTATAAATATTTTTAGTTCGTCTATTACAAACAAATAATCACAAAGTAAAGACCGCGCTCCAGACAACTTCATAAAAAAATGTCTTTTAAGATATACATTGTCAGTTTTAAAAGCAATTTGTATTCAAAGATTTTGTTAAGTTATAAATAAAGGGTCTCACCTTTTACAGTATTTTTACGTCTGTACCGTGTAATAATAAATCATTAGAAGTGATAGCGAGAAGTCTGCCAAAGTATTCGTAGTATAATTTAAGCCTTTTTGTGTAGGATGTAAGTAAACGAACTTTAATAAATTCTGTGCGAGAAGAAATAATGTTTATGTCTGTGTATTTATACCTAAGCTACCTACACTTTAGTTTTTGTTTAGCCCAATGATTGACTGATAGTAATATGCAGCATTAAGTCCGCTTTTGTATACAGTTCATATTGTGAATACCGCAGGCAAATGACCTCCGGGTCGTGTTTCTGGCGGCGAGTAGAGTTTCTGGAGCTTGTGGGGGCTTGGGGTTGGGCCGGCATGGCGGTGGTAATTGGTCTCTTTCGATTTCCATCAGGCGTAGGGAAGCCATTACGTCGAGATATTATTAAAAATAAATAAATAAATATCAGGCAACATCACATACATTGCTCCGATCCCAAAGTAAGTAGCTTAAGCACTTGTGTTATGGGTATCAGAACAACGAAGGTACCACAAATAAATACTTAAATTCAAATATAAACACCCAGACACGGAACAAACACAAATGTTCATCACACGAATGTTTGTCCCGAGTGGGAATCGAACCCACGACTCTTGGATCAGAAGGCAGGGGTCACTACCAATTGAGCCACCGAGCCAGTCAGAAAAAAGCAGGCTATTTTTTTTATTATTCCCATTAAACAAATAGCGAATCGCAACTCTTTGCGAATAAGGTTGTTGTAGCCCATATCCCTACTTATACACCTCTGAATGTGAATTGAAACTGAAAAACAGACTTGTTTAAAATAGATGACACGAATGTGCTCTCAGTACAAACGGGAATCATGACACTTGTATGCCCAGGGCGTTCCGGTGTAGGCATTGTCTGCATTCTAGATGTGAAGTATACCTATGGGTTATAGTACGGGTTATAACGGTATATAGGTAGGCTTAGACTTTATGTGTACGCAACACAGTATGTTTCACTAGTGGAGGCAAGTTGTCTTTGTTAATAATACAAATTTCGAATTCTTTATTACAGATTAAGATACATTTTGATTTTAATTAACAATTAACAGCACTTTTTAGTCCAAACCCAAGTCGCTGTGACAACGGGCAAGTAACTGGTCAGTTACCTGTCAAATGCCACCGCCATGCCGGCCCAACCTATAAGCTCCAATCGAATTCAGTCGAATTGAGAACCTCCTTCTTTTTTTGAAGTTAAAAATCTATGGTTCTTTTGCATGTTTAATATAAGAAAGTAAGGATGTATAATATAATAAAAGAAATTCTATCATAAGCCCTAACAAGTAAATGGAGCGGTACCTATTTTAATTAACAAACTAGCAGTGCCCGTGACTTCGTCCGCTTGGAATAGAGTTTCAACCCCTTGGGGGTGGAATTGATCAAAATCCTTTCTTTACGGATGCCTACGTCATAACATCGACCTGCATGCCAAATTTCCGAAAAATGCCCGATCGGTCTACTAGCTTAGGCTGTGCGTTGATAGATCCCTATGTCAGTCAGTCAGTCAGTCGCCTTTGTGTTTCATTAAAAAAAAACAAATAAACGAAATATCTATCTTCCGGTGAAATGGTATAAGTCTTAACAAGGCAATTGCAAAGCGTACAAACGGTCAACAAAAGGTCAGGAGAGCTTCTGACGCTATCGTTTGAAATGACAGTTCAAACAATCGGGCCCGGATGAATTCTGATGCGAACAGATATCAAAGCGAGATTTGTATTCCAGTTTTACAGAATTGACTTGTTGGATTCATACTTTATTTGTATCTCGCGTACCATTTTTATTTCGAAAGCAAAAACCGTTATCCATTTTTAAATAGGCCATTTGACTATATTTATTTTGACTTGCTGTTGATAGATTAAGGCCTCATTCGCACGGAAGCTTTTTAAACGCCCGTTAAAAGCATCTTAAGTGTTTTAAGCGTCCAAATTAAATAAATGCATTTTCAAGTACATATGTTAATAGGTATGTTCATACGACAGCGCTTTTAAAACGCAAAAATGCATTGTTATATTTAAACGTTTTTTTAACGGGCATTAAAAAAGCTCCCGTGTGTACGGCCTCTAATCCTGTGTGGTTTCCAGGATTAGAACAGGGTCACCCCATGTCATCCTGTGGGTGTTGTAGAAGATGACTAAGGGAATATCAGGAAATGAGCAACAGCGCTTACTTGGATAAAAGTTGATAGAGACCTATTTAAAATAATAAATAACCCAAGACATGCCACGCTGGGCCACACAGCGCCATCTAGCCCCAAACTAAGCCAAGCTTGTACTATGGGTACTACACAACTGATAAACTTACTTAAATACTTTTTTTTGTAAATAAATACATATTATACGTAGAAAACACCCAGACCAATACAAACAGACGTGTTCATGAACACAAATGTTTGCACTGTGCGGGAATCGAACCCACGACCTTGGCTCAGAAGGCGACCAAATGAGCCATCGAGCCAGTCAACAAATAATAAAAAGTAAATAATAAAACGATCATAATGTTTACTATCTCTATGAAATATGTCTGAACCCATTAAAACGAGTTTATAAATCCACCCGGAGAGATCTTAAACTCTTACCCATTATATGCTCATAAAATATGAGATTTACGGGCTAATAAAGAAATACCGCGTATGATGGAAAATTCTTACCCGCAAAGTGATTCCATTGGAATTCTCATAGTGCACGCATATCGCATTCTTTTGAATTTTTTTTTCATTTCAACGCCCCGTTCCCTTGGTATTTGTACGGACATTATTGAAATTGTGCAACCGTGAAAACTACTCACGTATTTGTTACGAGTATCAATATACATGCAATATACATAGGAATGTAACAGTAAAAGAGTGAGTCTGTACACTGAATATTATTACTAAAAAATTTGGGGGTAGAGTAAGAGAACAAGAATAAACGGAATTCTTGGAAGTTAGAAAACAGTAAATTAAAAAATTACCTATTGGCTCCGTGCACGATTACAGCGCCAACTAGCGTCCACAACTTTGTGAGCTCTGTCACATTGACATTTAAAAAAAAACATATATTTTCGACTAATAAATTGTTGTGATACCACGATTTGTGTGGAAAAAAGGTTATGAAATCATTTTGGTCATTCAAATCAAATGAGGTAAGTTATGTTACAGCCAATTGGACTGTGTGAATGACACTTCTTTGCTTTATAGTTTTAGAAAATACATTATTTAGGCTATAATTAATTTTGGAAACTAGAAGTACTAGAACACATGATACAGGAAACACAATAATATATTCTTGTTAAAATATAATAAAGATTCATTGTAAAGAAAAATGTTATAAATTTTAGGATATTTTTGGCGCTAAGTTATTAAAATTTATCGAACAAATATTATTTTTTATTTTACACAAAAACCTTTTAAAATTATCTACGAAAAATAAAGCATGTGTATTTATTGTGCAAGAACATACGCATGTCTCTTAGGATTTCTAAATCGAAGTAAATTGGCCTTTATATTCTTAACGAGGGCACCATTAAAGGAAAGCTGATGGAACATTCATTGCTTTAATATTGATCAAAGACCTTTTCCTCGAGAAATGCTTAAACTAACTGTGCTGAGAGTCAAGACATTTTTGCGATGTCACAATGCTTCCATCAATTAATCGTTCATATTTTTAAGATTTTAACTCCTGATCTGGTACTACGGTTTACTCATCTTTCTGGCAAACACTACCTGTGTACTGACTCCGGTCGTATTTCGAGATCAGTTTTTCTATAGGTACTAAGAAAACTCTTACAGACCGTATGGCCTGTAGCCACTTCTTCTTTTTCTTGTCGTATCGATAGCAAAAAAATATTCACACTTTCCGAGACCAAATCTTCGCCACACGGACAGCGTTATCAGTAGCAAGCAAAAGATCCTCTCGCGTACAACTGTCCGGGCAGGCAGGGCAGTCCAAGAGAAGAGTCATGGTCTGTGGAACCGCGCCGCACTCGCACCGATTTCTATTTGCGTCTATAGCCACTGACAAGTAACAAGTGATTAATTTGGTTGCTTGATTGTTCTAGGATCGATTTAGGCTTCTCTTTCGCTTTCTATCATACTACGAGAGACAAAAAAACCTCAACATAATCAGCCTGTAAATGTCCATTGGAGGTAACAAAGACAAATGGCAACGGGTTGGTTTTCAAGCATAAGGTTTTATTTGTACTTAGGTAAACGCGGCAAGCGGCCACGGTTTGCGATGCGGTGGTCCTATTTTAAGCCCGGAAACCAAACGGGAACTAAATCTAACAAAGTATAATTTTCCGCAGTATATCTGCTGCACTGAATGAACTTTTCCACAACAGCAGATAAAAATATACGTAACTTGTCTACGTAGCTTTGTTGCCGGCCGCACTCGTCACACACTAGAATACCGCTTCCGTCCCACTTTCTGCAGCCGCTTCTACGGGCCGTCATATTTATTTTGTTGGCTCTTGCACCTGTTCCCCCTCATCTATTTCAAAGTCTCGAGAAGTAGATAGGTAGACGTTAGGTTCACATTTCATACTCGAAGGAGTACGCTGGTGTATTGTACAGTCACGTTTATGTGAAACGGCCAAAATTTGCAAACTCCTGGGGTTTCTCATTTCAACTGATTTTTTTTTGTTTGTTTTTTAAATAACCCAAGACACGCCACGCTGGGCCACACAGCGCCATCTAGCCCCAAACTAAGCCGAAGCTTGTACTATGGGTACTAGACAACTGTTATATAAACTTACTTAGATAAATTTTTTTGTATTTAAATAAAACATATTATACATAGAAAACACCCAGACCAATACAAACAGACATGTTCATGCACACAAATGTTTGAAAATCGATTTAGAAAATTAATTTTTTTTTGTTCGAAACTTGTACTTTCTAGTTCCATCCTTTAGTCCCATTATCACCATAATATTGAAGTCTGTTTTTTGTCAAAATATGCTAATATGTTATGAAACCTACACATAAACGCAATACTTAACATCTAAAACAAACTTTTTGCTCGAATCGTAAATAAATAAATAATAATAATAATTAACTCAAGACATGCCACGCTGGGCTACACATCGCCATCTAGCCCCAAACTAAGCCGAAGCTTGTACTATGGGTGCTAGACAACTGATAAACATACTTAGATACTTTTTTTTTCGTAAAGAAATACATACTAAACATAGAAAACACCCAGACCAATACAAACAGACATGTTTATGCACACAAATGTTTGTACTGTGCGGGGATCGAACCCACGACCCTTGGCTCAGAAGGCAGAGGTCTCGCCGGACGGCATACAACGCATCGTATGCCCTCTGAGCCTCTCCTTCGAGCCCCGAGTGGTGAGTGCGGGGGCGCGATCCACTCATAGGGGCGTAACGGTGTGGTGGGTGCAACCACACCGTTGCACGAGGTCCGCCTGGGGAGCACCCTATTGCTCCCCGGAAGCCGGGGGTAGGGGTATTTGCCCTCCCCGGACCAGGAGTGCCGGCCGCTTGTCATCTGCGGCTGGCCAGGGCATGCAGGGATGCGGCGGTATGCTTCGGCGTTGCCCATGTCCCTGCAACTTGCTGCCCACTGGCGACACAGGGGGGTTTAGTGAGTATACCCTCCCATTTCGGGAGGTGTGAGTCCCACACACCATGTCACCTCCCCCCGGAGGTGGCATGAAGGTGCCTAATGCATTCCCCTCTAAAAAAAAAAAAAAAAAGAAGGCAGAGGTCACTACAAAATGAGCCATCGAGCCAGTAAATATGTAATAAGAGATGAATGTGCAATAATGTGTATAAATAGACGTTGTTGCTCTGTGGTTTACAATAACATGGGATTATCATGTTAGCTTTGCATTAAAATTTTAATATTCCAATGAGTTTCGCTGTGCCTGGTGCCTGATTTACGAGTTTGCTTTTAATTTCATGAAATTGTTTTGTTAAATTTGCTAAATACACTATAATATTAAAAACACTACATTACATTTAATTATTCATGTCGATATTATTTTTATTACGCCTACGACAAAAATCAAACGTTGTTTTAACTGTATCATGAATACCAAAACAAAAAATATCGCATACTTCAATCCTATTTATTATAGGTATTGTAAAAACTTGTTTGGCGGGAGCAGACAATTTATGGTCACAACTTTTAATACATTTCATTTTGAATGCGCAATTTCTGGAAACTTTTACGAAGGAATGAACACTGTGTGAATTTATTTTAATTACAGAAACACACTGTTACGAAACGTTTAATTTTTCATTTAAAACCGTAAACGTTTTGTGAGACGTATGTATGCGACAACTATGCACATTCTGTGAGTCATTGAATATTTATGAGACAATGGTCATTTGGAGCTTTTGTGTTATATCTGAATTATACGAGTATAGGAAGATTTTTTAAACACTTTCCCATTTTAGGTTATTATTATAATAAATATGTATTGTTATAATAAATAAAAAATGCTAATTATAAAGTTAGCATGGTTTAGACAACATTGTAATGATATTATCTCAAAATTTTAATATTTATTTATTATTAAACTTAAAATACACACAATACTAAAGGAATAAACAACATAATTTGAATTCAAACTCTATCAACATAGATCACTATGTCAGTCCACCTTTGAGTTCAAATTATTGGGCTGTGCGAAACCACTGGACGGACTGGGCTGAAATTTGGCATGATGTTAGAACGTAAACATCCGGTAGGAAAGGATTTTGATCTATTCTACTCCCCAAGGAGATAAAATAGCGGTCGAAACTCTAATCTACGCGGACGAAGTCGCGGGCACAGCTAGTTGCGTATATAGTGATTTTCGCAATAATTTCTTTTTTACATTTAGTTCTAAGAAAGCACTTGACCACAATCACACCTGATGTTAAAATTGATGATATGGTCTAGGATGGCGCATGCTTACTTAGATAAATCTTATTATAATATACTTGGATAGTGATTAAAAATTCTTCCTGCATTAGAAACTGCATCGACAAGTTTCTATTGTAAATACTCAACTCAACTATTTTTCTTAATTTTTATGTCGACGTAATCCCTGGGTTGGAAATCAGTTATTTATTTAAATGCGACCCATTGCCTAATTGGATTTCCCTCGGCTTTAATTATGCCTTTTAAATGTCTAAATAGACCTCAGGCCATTAAACAATTCCTTATTTACATCGCAAATTCCCGCAAATTAAGCTCACTCAAGCCCCGTTGTCTCGAGACTGTTCTAAGGGAAATTCTTTCTCACCGCTTCAAGAGAAGTATTCTTTGTGCTGTTGAGAAAAGAATTCTTATTTTCGTTTGTTACTTTGGGCACAATAAGTTGCAGTATCTCTTAAATAATCATAAAAATGTCAATGAAGTATTTTATTTTCAATAATTTATTATTGAAAGTAGTCAGTTTCAAATTTTACTTTCCACTAATGTTAGTTGATATTTCGTTTTTATATTTATACCCCTTTTTTAAAAGCAATTTCCTGGTACATTTAAAAATCAACATTATTATAAAATTGTTTTTACGCTACAATTTTTACTGGGTAAAGGTGGAAGTTGCACGAAAAAAATTATAATTTGACGGATTTCCTGGAATTTTATTCAAAACATTAGAAAAAATATGAAAAACGTAACCCAGGTAGGTCGATTTACATAATATTCAGCAGACTAGACCTTTGGGAAATCACGTGTCTGGTAGCTGGGACAATAAACGGGCTAAATTTTGTCAAGCGAGATCGTTGATATAATTAGGGTTTTTTGCTTTTTAATTTTAAACGCTTACAAGTCAAGAATTTGTCGATTTGTCTTTTTCTTACATCGTTCGCGCCATTATGATCATAACGATTGGTAAGTAGTCAGTCACAACCTGTGGTCACAACAAGTAACACAAGTTTCATACATTTTTCCTCAGACTGTACCTACAACTTTTGCAAATACGTCATTTCTATATGTTATAAGTGGTGTAGGTAGCTTGACCTTTCGCAATTATTTAAGTCATCGACATAGCTTAACATAACAAGCTGAATTGACAGTGGGCTGGCTTCTCGCGTCTCCGGAAATGAAGTGTAGGACAACCTCAGGCCCGATGGAGTGACGATTTGCTCAGGATGACTGGCGCATGCGAAAATTCCAAGATCGATGAAGTCGCGGACAATAGGCTTGTTTCCATAAAAAAATTAATTAGTCCGTCTTCTAGATTATTCAAAAATAAAAGATACCTATTTTTTCATTTGTAAATTAGACCAAAGATTACAAAGATATAGACCGTTAAAGTTTCGCGTGACGTCACGCCGTGCAGCATTTTGTCGCACGGCGTGACATCAAACACTCCCACTCCTACATTTTGATGCTTTGTATCTTTGTTATTTTTCGTGTAAATGAAAAAAGAAAAAATACGTGTCCAATATATTTTTATAATCGAAAATACGGACTAAATATAATGTAAGTATTTTGACCCTGCAAACATCCCTATTGGAGAGATCTATATCCAGCAATTGACTGCCAGGGGGCTGATGATGATATGGAATTAATACATATAAAAGTCCCGCTAATGCAGAGCATAATCGCAAAGATTAACGTGTGACACATCCGTAGATAAATACTAGCGAGCTTAGCGCTGCGAATGTAAATGCATGGCACACCTCCTGGTACAAATAAAATTTGCAATGCAAACCCGCTGCATCATAGTAAAAAAAACATATTAAGCCCTTTAAATTACGGAGTCTTTTATCTCCGAGTAGTTTGGGGAATTGTATGAGGGCGTTACGTTTTAGTGTATAAAATCTGCTTTAAGCTGGTATAATATACTAAATATTATCTAGTTGTATTTTTGAGTTTTGTAACGTTAGGTAAATAACTTTTTTCATAAATAAAACAATAAGTTAACCCAACACATGCGGCGCTGGGTCTCACTTCAGCTCCATCGAGTTCCAGAATAAGATATGTGTTATGGGTATTATACAACTAATAAACTTACTTGGAGACTTTTTTTAACCGACTTCGAAAAAAGGAGGAGGTTCTCAATTCGTCTGTATGTATAATATTTTTTTTTTTTTATGTTTGTTCACCGATTATTCCGTCAATTATGGATGGATTTCAAAAATTTTTTTTTTGTTCGACAGAGGACACTTCCGAGGTGGTCCCATTATCACCAAGTCAGGATCTGATGGTGGGATCCTGGAGAAATTGAGGGCAACAACCGAAAATTGTATGCTCATATGGTGTTTTTGTTACGATATCATATTCTACTCAGGTATATGCTTCCGGGCGTCAACATCTGGTGCTGATGATGAAGCCACAGAACTCCTTAACGGTTAGGAGTTAGGGAACAGTACTGACATTGGTCGATAGAAACTAGGTAGTAGTATGTACTTATGCAGGGCTAATAGGGCAGGTGATTTGGTAAGTGATTTGCTTGATTCTAGATCGCAAAGTCTTCACTTGACTTAAAGCAAAAATTTTCATTCCTAAGTAAAACTCTTAAGGACATTAATTAGCCCTTATTCAAGGTCACAGCACATTAACGCAACTAAAAATAGAGAAATAAAATTATTTTAAAAAAAAAATTAAACCGACTTCAAAAAAAAAACACAAACGACCAAAACTAAAAAGCGATAAATAACGTAAGTAATTCTATCCTTAATACCTACATAATTATTTAAATATTACAATTATCACTTATTTTTGAAGTCGGTGCCAGCCAAACAAATAAATGTAGGTACATATTCTAAGTACATTGTCGTGGGGATTTACCGGCCGCGCGCGTCATACAACAGTCTACGTTAGGTACCTAGAGGCTGGCACCGACTTCAAAAATAAGTGATAATTGTAATATTTAAATAATTATGTAGGTATTAAGGATAGAATTACTTACGTTATTTATCGCTTTTTAGTTTTGGTCGTTTGTGTTTTTTTTTTGAAGTCGGTTTAATTTTTTTTTATTACTAAATCAATATGTACATTGTACATATTACACAATATACAAAATACCCAGATTAATACGAGTACAAACAGATATGTTTAGGCACGCAATTGTCAGTACTTTGCGGGGGATGGAAGGGAGCGGCCTATCACCTTTTTCCTCCAAGTCAACCTCACCTGCCGGAGGTGTAAATAACAAACGCTGGCAACCGACTGGTGGCGGTATAACTAATACCATCACAATTGAAGGCATAGCTAAATACCTTAGACTGATGACAGGCAGATCACCGGAGCAAGAAGCTACTTCCTGCTATTGCCAACCAAGTGACGATTATAATCGTCACTATGGGTATATGCTCCAGATATTTGCCCTGAGTGGCGAATAACTGAAAAGGCCCATGTTCAGCTGTGGACTACGTGGGCTGATGATGATGTTGACAAACACATAAAAAGATGTAACAGATTCACTATGTACGTAATGTATGTAATATATGTACATTTTAATAGCATGTTTCCCTATTTTCGGTTAAATGAATACGCAGTAGCATCACCCACTATTCACCAATCTTTGTTTTTGTATTTTGTTGAGCCCAAAAAGTTATAAAGCTTCTGACGTTGTTTGAATTTTTTCCATTTATATGAAAAAATCCATTAGGCTCAATATTTATTTATTCAAACTTTAGCTCAAAATTTTACAAAAGGTGAACTTAAACAATTTAATTATTTTTTATTAGTAAATGGTAGTAGCGCTTGACGCCAACTATGATGGCGGTTTGACGATCGATGTGTTAAAAAAATGTAGTGTAATATTTGCCCAAATTGGTGAACAATTGGAAAGACGTAAGTCTTTGTCAAGTGTAAGTGGATTAAGTCCAGCAGTGAACTGCGATAGGCTGATGATGATGATGATTGGTGACACACATATATACGTTCACACGCAACGGATTGACGATGTATTATTTATATGAGATGTATGTATGTACCGTGTTTGGTCAAATATCATTCCCTGCATTATATATCACTTGCATTTAAATTATTAATTTGTCAATATTAAAAACAAGCCTGGAATTTCCACGAAACTAAATTATATTTTGGTATAATATTGACATTAACGCTTATTGGCTTGACATAGCTACTCCATTACACATTGAGGTCGAGAGGAAGGTACCACATATTATGTATGATTGATGAGAAACTTAATTACTTCGTACCTGGGGCGAATTCGTGATAGTGTAAGTACCCCTTTAAATTTGTCATCGTAAATATTTACGCGCTCATGTCGAAGTAGTAAAGCTTAAAATATGTTTTCGTACCAATATCGGAAATAAATTAATTTCCATTTTGTAGAAAATATGTATGTAGGTAATATTAATTAATACGCAATCTAATATAATTAATTGTAGTCACATGGCACATAAAAAAAGATATTAAGAGTGATTCTGAGTTTGGCTATCCCTTACTGAACAATTTTCTGAAGACTCTACCAAATTCCTAGTCCTTCCTTGCAAAAATACTAATATTCCGATACCAGGAAATGGTGTTACAAATAGATTTTTTTTATACGTTTCGTGGCGTGTGTAATCGTTTCGTTATTCACTTTGATTATATTCATAAATAAATAATTAATAAAACTGAACATTTTCAAAGTACTTCATTGTAACCAGTTTACGTAAAGCTTAACGTATTTATTTAATGCTTAATACTTAATGTGAATTCTGGCCGAAATATTTCATTCCTTTTAACGCTTACTGCCAGTATGATTTCAAGAATTTAAATTCAATTCAATAATAAATAAATAAAATAATAAAAAAATGTGCCTGTCCAGTGTACACCAATATAATACTTGAAACTGAGTACTTACATATCAGATTATTAACACACAACTTACTTAATTGTTTTTGCTTAGGCTAATGGTTGACTAGTAGTGAATGACTACGGGGCATTAAGTTCGCCTTTCGTACTCTACTTTTTTATTAAGTGCAATAAAGATTAAATAAATAATTATGTTTGAACTATATCTATCTAGGTTGACGTTGGTAGATATTTATTCTGTAGCAGTAATTAAGTCATAGCTGTCACAAGCATAAAGTTGGAGTTAATACTACAACATGGACATTTCCGTAATTTGGAATTCCCTTGCGTCCGATTCTGGAATAGAGCTCTTTGGTGCATATGGTGCAGTTAACAAAACCACGCGCATGTCGCTAACTGCGGACATAATTCACTTGCACTTTAATAAAAACTCGGAAATTTCAGACCAGATAAAACTGGTGCCGAGTTTTCGCACGTTTCCTGATTCGTATACGAGTTGTGGGAATGTTGAAATTTATGTTGTTTTGGAGTAGCTCGTTTTGATGACTATTGAAATTAAACAGAACACTTTATTTTAGCGAATCATAAACATAAAACATAAACATAAAATCATATATTAACATAATACAGCTACAGTTTGTGTTGCTATAGATACTGCACTAGGCTCGCCTACTAGCCTGTATCGCAGTATCTAATGGTGACTAACTAAGATATTAAGATATGTATTTTTATATGGCTTGAGAGGTCAGGAGAACGATAGTTGTCGTATTAAAGAGTGTACGTACTTCCAACTTGTTCCTTTACGAATTTAAAACCTTTTTATAGTGTTTTTGTATTGCTTTGTATTATTATACCAGCTGTCTAGCTGACAATTTATACCAACTATTTAATCCAAAACAGTTTTCACTTTTACTATGAGTACCTAGGTACTAAATAGATTCTATCCCCAACCAGGACAAAATGATGTGATTAACATTTGTGTTTGTTCTGTATCTGGGTGTCAATAATAATGTATTTATATATAATATGTAGGTAAATATATATGTTGATTCCCATTTCCATAGCACAAATGCTTAGATTTGGGATCGGGTCATAGTATGCAAATATGGTTTCATATTTCGACGTTTTTCTACTCGGCTTATGCCCTGTAATAAGACGACAGATTTGTATGTTCTCATATATATGAGATCTATTGCCCCTATGAATAAAAAATCCAAATATTGCACATGCACTCGCTAGAGAAAGGTTGAAGATAGAAAAATGCCCACGAAATTTATTTCATAATATTTTGATTCTTCCACATCCAGCCAGTTTGATCCCACTCCTGAACAAAGGCCACTCTTAATTCGCTCCAGTGCTTCCGTTTATAGCCTGAATCTGCCAATACTAAAATACTGGTTTCAATCGTTTCGCCTGGTTTCGCCATATTTTCTTAGCTTCGTTTGAATGTTATCCTTACAATTTGAGCTTTAGTCTATTTATGTCGTATCGTGCATTAAAAAACTGATCTTTCACAAAGTTAACATTCTTTCAGAGTAACTAATTAACCAATGATTAATATGTCGTTGATTGTTAGTTAGTATTTTAAATTAAAATAAAAAACTGACTTGGTGGACTGGGAGAAAGACACATGGCATTAAGTCCGCCATTTGTAATTTCCTTGTGCTATAAAGATAAAATAAATAAAAAAAATACCAACTTATTTCTTCCCATGGGTGTCTTAGTCAATAGGTGTCTGGAGTCCTATGGGACGGGAGTAATAATCGACTTCTTGACATTTCAGTCTCAGCCGGTGATATGGTGGGTTTACCCACGTGGCTAGCGCTTTTGAATCAGTCGGTCCTATAATAATATGCCAATACTATACTGTGTGTATTATATACAACAATAAGTTAAATAGACTTTGTACTGTCTCTCTACATTTTTTTTCATGTAACTAGCGTTTTGAAATTTCAATCCAAAATTCCAAATATTGTTCAATATTAATTATAAATCGATCTTCTAAAAAAACTGTCGTTTTAAGTAAAAATATTTGAATTTAACAAAATTAATTACTCCGAAATTATTATCTCGCTCTCTTGTTTTATTGAGCGCGCTTAACAATTGGTGTTTAAATTAAGCGTTTTAATCTTGGAATGCAAAAACCAATTTAAATGGCTGATGCCGCTAACAAAGGGAGCATTAGTTCATTAAATAAGCCACGGCTATACAATGGCGGTAAACCCTTTGTTTGGGAGCCAACAAGGCGCTTGAATGTGCGCCACATAATGCATCCTGTTGACACGTCTCGCAAATGGCTATGCTCGGCTACGCAACGGATTTTATGCTATCAGCCACAGAAATATATCGATGATAGAACCTTCTATTGACAACCAGTTTTGTTCAGTTGATGTGAGCGCTGCCACAGTTATTAAGTAGATACGCGTTCTGAAATATGTATTGTACGATTTAAGGAAAACGCGCTTTATAACTGTAAAGCTTCATTGACCAAACAGTACTTTTTACAAATTCAAAATATTTTATAATATTATCCAAGTGTCTAGTTTGTTTTTTTATATAGGTGATTTTAAAATATTTCACTTGTGGCAAAAACTGAAATGTTAATTGGTTTACATCATTAAGAAATAATAAACGGTTTTTAAATCTATTTTATACCGTGTCCGTTTGACTTTGATTTGTTCGGAAACGCAACATGCAACGTGTTTGGTTTACACAGCAGCAAAATTGATTGCCAGTATTTCCACATATATTCCCTCAGCAGGACTCACTAGAAACCAGCGCTGTGGCTTATATATTTCCCTTTTATTTTGAACCTTGCAACAGCCGTGTGAGGTTAATCGTCCGGTTTTCTTTATTTGTTTGTGTAGGTATTATTTGCATACGCATTGCATGTACATAATTGTACATAATATAGGTTTATAGAATATTTATTTCTCTTTTGAAACCATACAGTCACTTACACGAGAAATTATTAAATATGTGGGTAACATACAATTTGTCCAGCAGTTAACAAGATATTTAGGAAATAGTCCCTCACACAGATGCAAATATCCTTACACTTTAAGGTATTATCATGCTAAACATGACATTAAATTTTAAAGCAATAGCATATCTGCGAGTTCGTTGCTGAGGTAATTATTTTATTAGTGTACAAGCGTACGAGTATACGCGTTCATTTATCAAAATATTGGAAAAAGTATTTTAAAAAATTGTCCTATACCTAGTGATCAATGGCGGCAGTGATTGTTATCTGGACCGCTGGGGCATTTTCACATAAACTTATTTAAAAAAAACATATTTCGGTCCGTATTTTATTGAGAGTGACAAAGTTTATCACATCCAAGGACGATAAACATTTCTTTTTGAAGAATCGCAATAGAAACATACGTTTCATGTGACGACGCCACAACCAATATTCTTCCTACATTCCGGTTCCATTCGTGACACGTTCGCAGAAGGCCGACCCGTTTGCGTCTAGAAAGGCGTCGTTTGAGTCTGCCTACGGAGCCGCGAGTACGTCTAGGCTATAGAATGATTCCCTGATACGGGCAGACGTTTGCTTTGCGTCCCATTTGGAACTTGAAGTTGTGTGTCGACTTTAAAAGCTACATAAGGAATGGTGTGCCACGTTATTTATCGAACGTGTAAATCGTATATTTTAAGTTTGTAGTAGTAAGTAGGTACATCGACATATGTCTGGCTGCAAACTTCAGATATTGTTGTACAAATAATACATATACCAAATGCTGTTTGTTTGTAGGTAATTGTACTCATAGACTTGCTTCCTTGGTAATAATGGTTATTTAAACATAAACAATACTGCCATTTTACTTTGTGTAGTACAAAGTAATATACTACGTCAAAGCAAACGAAACATGTTTTCAAAGAAAATTCTGTACATTTATTATGACATTTCGACAGCTGAATTTTGCTTTCGTTCAATTCGCAACACGTCCGCGAAATTCCGGCTACCGGTCCGGCTTTTAGATCACGCTTTATGAAAACGATATGTGCGTTCAGGGCTATTTAGATGAGATATTTGCCGCGTATACAAGTTGAAGCTCACTATGGCTATACGTATACATCAATTTGGGATGTAAGGGAGCGACCCATCATCTTTTCGCTCCAAGCCAACCTCACCTGCCCGTGGTGCATCCTGCCAAATAACGAACGAGGCGCTGGCAACCGACCGGTGACGGTATAACCAACACAATTGAAGGCGTAGCTAAATACCACAGACCGATGACGGGCAGCAGCGTCGCCGCCGGAGCGAGAAGCTACGCCCTGCGATCGCCAACCGGCCTACCCAGCGTGGCGATTATGGGTATATCCTCCAGATGTTGGCCCTAAGTGGCAAACAACTGGAGAGGCCTATGTCCAGCAGTGGACTGCAGTAGGCTGATGATGATGATGATGATGTATACATCAATTTATACATGTACAATGTTGGTTTTTAGTGTTGATTTTCATGCTAGCAAAGCAGTCATTAATTATGTTGTTTAGTTATGTATGTGAAAGTTATCATCATTAGTTAAAAATAATGTAATCAGTTTACTCTACGATGAGTTTTCAAATATTACATTTTATAAGGTGTTCTCGCCATAGGTACTTTCAACCAATCATCCGCCGCCGACGTCTAGTGCAGTCAATGAAGCGAAAAATACGGGCTAACCTCCGAATTTTTTTACTGTGATCCGATTTGCATGAAATTTTGGAATTAGGCTCATCTTACCATTAACTTCAAAAGTGAAAATGATTTGAACTCCGCCACCACCATGGGGGTGGTTGCCACCCCTTCTCGGGGGTCAATGGTTGTTTTTTCAAAATAACCTCGGATATCGATTGAAAATCTAATTTTAAGCAAAAAAGTTTCTATAAAGTTTCTCGAAAAATCTAATACTTTTCAAGTTATTGGCAATTGAAAATTCGCAAATTTTTCACGATTTTCATCAGTTTTTTTCAAATATCTCCAAAAATATACGTTTTATCGAAAATTTTATAAGGAACGAAACTGTAGCAGGTAAAAAAATGAACAATTTGGTTTTTTACAAAGTATTCTAAGTGCAATATTAAGCTAGATATTAAAGATCAAAGCCGTTTTTTATTTTATCTGAAATTTCATCGATGTAGTCAATGCCATCTAGCAGCGAGCAAATGCATTTTATGCTTTCTAATCGAAAAGGGTTTTGTAGTGCTTGAAATAAGCTTTAAAATGAGCTTTATCAAAAGTCTTTTGCACGTAAAATAAGTGAGCTATATTGCAAATAAGCGGAGCATCGAATGTTTTTTCTTTTCAATCAATGGGTTTAAATAAGTGCCATTTCCACCAAAACTAAAATTAATCATATTCCGCCTAGAATTAACATTATTATGAAGAGTTTTATAGATTGTATTAGTTTGGCTGCTTTAGGACACATAGTTTTCAAAAAAGTCACGATTGAAAAAAAATCGAGAATTTCAAATTTTTAAAAATCCCACCCCTTTTTCATAATATCTCAAAAATGACGACAGATACGTATAAAAGTGTAGGGATAAAAAATTTAGGTATTTTTCTGACAAACAATTTGGTTTTTTTGTTTTTTCTATCAAATAAAAATTGACGGAGATATGATTGTTTAAAGAGCGCGTGGCAGCGCAATCACAGCCTTCCTTAATCGTGACTTTTTTGAAAACTATGTGTCCTAAAGCAGCCAAACTAATACAATCTATAAAACTCTTCATAATAAAGTTAATTCTAGGCGGAATATGATTAATTTTAGTTATGGTGGAAATGGCACTTATTTAAACCCATTGATTGAAAAGAAAAAACATTCGATGCTCCGCTTATTTGCAATATAGCTCACTTATTTTACGTGCAAAAGACTTTTGATAAAGCTCATTTTAAAGCTTATTTCAAGCACTACAAAACCCTTTTCGATTAGAACGCATAAAATGCATTTGCTCGCTGCTAGATGGCATTGACTACATCGATGAAATTTCAGATAAAATAAAAAACGGCTTTGATCTTTAATATCTAGCTTAATATTGCACTTAGAATACTTTGTAAAAAACCAAATTGTTCATTTTTTTACCTGCTACAGTTTCGTTCCTTATAAAATTTTCGATAAAACGTATATTTTTGGAGATATTTGAAAAAAACTGATGAAAATCGTGAAAAATTTGCGAATTTTCAATTGCCAATAACTTGAAAAGTATTAGATTTTTCGAGAAACTTTATAGAAACTTTTTTGCTTAAAATTAGATCTTCAATCGATATCCGAGGTTATTTTGAAAAAACAACCATTGACCCCCGAGAAGGGGTGGCAACCACCCCCATGGTGGTGGCGGAGTTCAAATCATTTTCACTTTTGAAGTTAATGGTAAGATGAACCTAATCCCAAAATTGTATGCAATTCGGTTCACAGTAAAAAAATTCGGACCTATAATGCTTCATTGACTGCACTAGTCATCGCGGCCAATCAGATAGCACTTGTT
The DNA here is from genome assembly GCA_031163375.1 of Conogethes punctiferalis. Classification (NCBI taxonomy): domain Eukaryota; kingdom Metazoa; phylum Arthropoda; class Insecta; order Lepidoptera; family Crambidae; genus Conogethes; species Conogethes punctiferalis. The sequence goes on along the minus strand of CM062086.1, from coordinate 8,968,423 downwards.
GATTGAAGCAGCACGACGACAACTAAAAAAAAGCAATACAAACCCTAAATCGTACGACTAATTAATAAATAAATAAATATTAATTAATAAAATTAATAATCGACGTAAAACACCAATAAAGGACTACGATCAGCACCAAATAAGCTAATAAATAAATAACCCAAGACATGCCACGCTAGGCCACACATCGAAATCTAGCCCCAGACTAAGCCGACGCTTGTACTATGGGTACTAGACAACTGATAACCTTACTTAGATACTTTGTTTTTGTAAATAAACACATTATTATACATACTAAACAGACATGTTCATGAACACAAATATTTGTACTGTGCGGAGATGTGCGGGAATCGAACCCACGACCCTTGGCTCAGAAGGCAGAGGTTACTACCAAATGAACGAGCCGTCGGTTCAAATGATGATTTGTTATATATGTCACCGGAAAATAGCAAGAATCGTAAGTTGATCAATTTCCTAGGTAGTTGATTAACTTCCGGAAAATAATAAACGGCAGTTGAAATGTATTATTTAACGTATGTATTTTAGTAAATTGATCATTTTACGGGGTCTTGCCGTAAAATCATCCGACGAAGGTGAGGTGAACGTTGATTGGTTCAATGGCTCACGTAGCGTTATCCCGGCAACCAATCAGGGAACAGTGTATTAAGTTACGGGTAATAGTGCACCGTTAAATAGTACATTGAGCAACGATTGGCCCATTTTAGGACGATTTTACTTGTGTCAAATTCGTAAATTATTAAATGACTGTCAGGCTACCGTAAATTGATCAACTAACTGAAATCCATTGCGTTAAATAATACATTTCAACTACCGTTTGTTATATTCCGAAAGTTAATCAACTACCTAGGGAGTTGATCAACTTACGATTCTTGCTATTTTCCGGTGACACATATATTATTTGTTGTTATTATAACCCTAATAGAATACCGATAAAAATAAAAAAATATATAAGAGACCTACAACTAATCATTTGTTTTAGAAATTCAATAAAAAATGGTACATTTAAAACCTATGGTATCTATGTTTATATGACTGACGACGTCCAGTTTGGTTCAGCGGTAAGAACCGCTACTTGTCACAGTGGTCAGTACTAAACAGACATGTTCATGAACACAAATATTTGTACTGTGCGGAGATGTGCGGGAATCGAACCCACAACCCTTGGCTCAGAAGGCAGAGGTTACTACCAAATGAACCATCGAGCCCGTCGGGTCAAATGATGATTTGTTATATTTTTTGTTGTTATTATAACCCGAATAGAATACAGATAAAAAAAATATATTATAAGAGACCTACAACTATTCATTTGTTTTAGAAATTCAATGAAAATGGTACATTTAAAACCTATGGTACATTTATTTGTACATTATGGTATTTACCTATTTGTTTGTAGCACACTACCTTCTTACTGTTTCTGCTTAGCCCAATGGTTGACTGGTAGAGAATGCCTACGCGGCATTAAGTCCGCCTTTTGTACAAATTTTATGTGCAATAAAGATTAAATAAATAAATAAATACATGCAACAAAGCCTTGTGTATGTATTGGTACAGCTATTACTAAAGTGTATCAGTTCTCTTTAGGACATTAATTTTTACTACCGTCGCTGGAACGCGTTCAAAGCCCTCTTTGAATATTTACCCAAAGCCGCCGGTACGCTGTGCTATACAATGAACTGGGTTGTATGCTCCAAGAAGTTACGACTCTGAAATCTCGATCATTCATGAGGACGAATCGTGAGAGGTAATGCAAGTGCCCTTCTTAAGAGGATTACATCATTCAGCCTCTGAATCCGTCTCGTCGAGATGTAGCTAAATACAGTTGGTAACGTGGTTTGTTATATAAATAAATACTATTTATTTATTTATTTAAACTTTATTGCACAATAGAAACAGTGTACAAAAGGCGGACTTAATGCCGCATAGGCATTCTCTACCAGTCAACCATTGGGCTAAGCAGAAATAAATGTAGGTAGTGTGCTGCAGAGTTCGATAAAATTAAACAGCAAAAAAAAATACTTAAATAAATACATACATATTATAAAGTAAATATAATACAATATAGCTCATATTAATATAATATACACATATACATATAAAATAATATACATATATATTTAATAATAGTAAGGACGACGACAGAGTAGTGAGAAATACATGTTTTATGTTACGTCAAATTAACCCTGTTGCCGTAACATTAATAAATAAATAACCCAAGACATGCCACGCTGGGCCACACATCGTTCGGGGCTAGATGGATGATGATGGATGGATGGATGGCGAAACTTGTGTAATGGGTAGGTACTAGACAACTGATAAACTTACATACACTTTAATTTTAGTAAATAATTACATAAAAACCCTAAGGTTGTCTGGAAGAGATCGCTTCTAGCGATAAGGCCGCCTTAGGTTTAAAGTGGACATTTTATGTCAATTGTTTGGTGTGCAATAAAGAATGTCTATCATATACATATTATACATAGAAATATAACTTTGAAAGTGAAGGGAAAGTATTCAATATGCATTAAACATTTTTACACTATCGTAATATGGCTATTAAGGTCTTGGACGTAAATAAAATAAATTGATCTAATTTTTCTTCTGACCTGCACAACAATCATATTTTATCACACTGAAACTATACAAAAACTGAAATATACTGTACCCCATAGGAATTCTGAAGAAGGAAGCTCAGAAATAGCCAGTATTTTCAGGGCTTTTCCTCTATATATTATAGATCATTAACCATCAGTCCGAAAAAGTGCATCTCGTAATAACTACTACATAATAGATTAGCCCGGGGTCGTGGGTTTGAGTCCCACCCGGCAGAACATTCCTATGATGAACATTTGTGCCAAGAGAAATAAATGTAATGTCGTCTGATATGATACATCTACATATTACATGTGCATTGGTCTGTTCTCATGCCATTATCTACTTTATATCAATTAAAGTAAGCCGAAAGCACAATTTCCTTCATTTAATTAACTCGAAGCGGGGACTATTCGGCCTTTACACACAGTTTTTATCACGTACCCGTAACTTTGAATAGCCTATTATGGAATTAATAACACTTCAAAAGCTGCTAATTTCCAGAACGGCCTGATTGTGTCCGTCCAAATTGCCTTAAGTTATTAGAAACGATTATTGTTACGGTCGAGAAAGCGGAATCAATTTTGATGTAAATTGTGCCTCTGGACAATAGCGTATCCTGGACAACTATAAACTTGATCTATGTTTATATGACTGACGACGTCCAGTTTGGTTCAGCGGTAAGAACCGCTACTTGTCACAGTGGTCGGGGGTTCAATCCACACACAGTACAAACATAAAAAAGAGTAACTATAATGTCTAGCGTTTTAATTGGCTAGTGGCCTGTCAGTGACCTGTCAGTCACTATTTTCTTAACGCGAATGAACTATAGGTACCGAGTTTCTTGCCGTTTCTTCTTGGTAGAAACTACTTTCCGAACACGGCGGTAGCTTCTTTTACATTACTTTTATTCACATTTTTACATTACTTGTTGCTAACTTGACGATTCATAAGTAGGTACTTATTTTAAGTATAAGTGAATAAAAGTTATGTGATGTCTGACGTCCTTCATTTTAGGGTCCGACATTTATTAAATACATATAGGCTCTTGTAATCAGTCGACATACCTGTTATTAGTTTGTTAAATTTTCCCTATCAATTAAAAAAATCTGACCAATCTAAAACTTGCATTTTATACCATTTTAAGGTGTAGCTGTAGGATCCATGGTAAAAAAGTTAAATCTGTCTCATGCTTTCTAACACGTCATTGTCTTGTGGCAAACATACAATATCTTTCCTCTTCATTCTACCGTAGACATGGTGAACTAACTGAGAACAATGGGTGACTGTGAATAGGGATACAGATGGCTGCATACATTTGAATAAGGGTCGTGGCGACTGAGGAATTTATTGTCTCATTGTTCCTACCCTTCATAACATTTTAATACAAAGTATACCGTCCGTGACACAACTGACCAGGGTCCGTGAAAAGTAAGTGCATGAGGTGTGTTAAAATAGGTATAGGTGATGATCAAGGGAATATTAGTCTCTCAAGAGATCTATAATCGAGATAATTTAGAGACCAGCTTGGTAAATAAGGACAATTAAATTAATGCGGTATTATCGCTGCCAGTTAACAGCTGGACATAATCCTCTCTCAATGACAATTGTCATTTAGGGGCATTTGCCTTAGTCATCACGCTTGGTAGGCGGGTTGGTGACCGCAGTAGGTTTTAGGTGTACATACAGGTAAACGCTGCTTTCCATTTCCTGATGTTCCTTCTACTACGGAATTTGATGGGGTGGTCCAGAAATAATACGAACTATGTACTTTATGTTCACGTAAAAAAATAAGCAACTGAAAAATAAAAAGTTCACCAAGATAATTTATTTTTAATTTAGTACTGTCTTTTTTAAACTCCAATCCCGCTTTATCCCCAATATAGGTCGGGAAAATTCCCAATAGATTACGACCGGTGCCGACCACCTGTCGCCCGTCGTCTTTTTGTGAGGATCCGATACCTTCAATAGAGTAGTAGTGCAATACCGTACATAAGTCCCAATTCTGCCCTGACGCAGCGCTATATCACGAGCCACCAATAAATCAGGTCAGTTGTCGCCGGAAAACATTTTACACTGTAACACAATGTTGCAGTCTGATCTGAGATCATTTTGCAACGAAACATCGGAGCCTCAAAAATCAGAGGTAAAAGCCCTGTTGATAAATAGTAGTGTGATCTTTTAGTCACTTTGTACTTAGACACGATCTTACAAACGATGTAATAGGTTTTTTTTTATGGTTCTGTAGCCAAATGTCAAAAAACGGAACCCCTTTAGATTCGTTGTGTCTGTCAGTCCCTATGTTACAGCCTTGTAGATTACTTGACTTGTAGATTGTTTTTTACATCCTACATGTCATGAAGATAAAATTAAACGAATTAAATATTAAAATGCAGATTTTAATAATGAAAAGTTCCAATTTGTCTTTGTTTGATATTTTGCTGTATCAACAGAATGAATGTATTTGAATTTCATGTCCTGTACTGAAGGAGCATAATCCTACTAATATTATAAACGCGAAAGTTTGTTTGGATAGATGGATGGATGTTTGTTCCACTTTCACGCAAAAACTACTGAACGGATTTTAATGAAACTTTACAGGAATATAGTTTGTACATCAGATTAACATATAGGCTATGTTTTATACGAACATTCACGCGGGCAGAGCCGCGAGCAGCAGCTAGTGTATATTAAATCTAGGTCTAGTGACAAAATGTCCTAGCCATTTAATTTTTGTATCATCTAGTGAACTATTATTTTCACCAAATAAAGATTATGATATCCTTAAACGTGAACGTGAAATTCCTACAGCTTAAATAGCACTCTGTGGTAGACTTAACGTCATAAGCGACATTGTCCAGCGAATGCCACTCGAGGCTCAGGCGCTGACGTCATACGAACGTGTTGGAGAGCGTTTTCCTCAAAACCCTGCTTTAAAAACGCGAGTGTCCTCAAGGGACTATTGTTTTCGGCAGCGTTGCGTATTCGACGGGTCGTTTTCAGAGGGCAAACGATTGGAAGTTATTGGAGACTTTTGGCTTTTAAGTAGCGTTATGTATTTTAGTCGACTGCCTCATTTGTTTTGTGGTAAGAGCAGCGAGTCGCACCGAAGTGCAAGAATCGGGCCGGCCAGGATCGGGCTAAATAGATACAGGATTTTTGTGACAAGAAATTTTGAGTAATTTCTTTAGTTGATGCAGAATCAGAAATCGAGTGGTGATATTTACTCGATCCTGAGCTTCTAGCATTCTTGTCAGACATCTTGCGCAAGTCGTCGCTCCACTTTGCCTGAGGGCGTCCTTTACAGAAAACTCAACTAGGCTATAATACTAGTATAATCTGTTACTGGCAAACCAATTTTTGTTACAGTTAATTATAGGTGCTGCAATGATGCTGGGCTTCTCGCTTACTTACCTTCCAGCCATCTTGAGGAAATCGCCCCTCCGTCTGGCCTGAAGGCGTCCTCCGCTACTATTAAAATACAACTATGCTATAACATAATCTGATACTGGTAAACTAACCTTAGTCACAGTTAATTAAAGATGCTGAAGTTCTTTACGATCCCCCTTGAAATTGAGGTCGCAAAGTCTTATTTCTCCAAAAGCCAGAATAGAAGACAGTCGTTCCCCTGGGCGGAGTAGAACAGAAAAAGTTTTTAGTACGCACTAAAACCTAAGGGTTATCACTATTTTTGTGGATGTTCGTGAGTCCTATTCCGGTGTTAGTACCTACTTGTTTAGGGCCAGTAAAGACGGTGCACCATAAGGGCGAGTATCCACTATAATCGTGCCGAAAGAAAATCGTGTCCTTGGAACCGTGACAATATAATTGACTAGTTCAAATGTATGAGTATATGAACTCGTTTAGTTCCAAATACCCTTTTTTGGAAGGCAAACCTTAATGAGATATTACAATAGAGTATTTAGCTCGTGAGGGGTTAGGGTTCGGCCGGCATGGCGGTGGCAACTGACAGGTAACTCAGTTACTTGAACCATTATGTGGAGCTACTACGAGTATAAAAAAAAACATTTTATATTTTATCAAGAATTTTTAGGACTGCTTATTATTTTTAGCAAATTTTTACGATTTCGGTACAAAAGAACCAAAATGGCAATTTTTTTGCCTAATATAATCTAAAAACTTCTCTATTAAGCTGAAATGACTCTAATGTACCCCTAATGCACCAATGCAGTTTGAAGCACCATTGTCTCCAACAAAATGATGTACATAAACCCTCGATATAATGGAATCACTAATTGTCATGGCATTGTGTAAATGCGCCTTTAGACGACTAAAAAGTAAGAAAGTATCAAACAGTAAAATAACTATGCCGATTTTATCTCTGTATACCTAATATATTTTTCCGTAAATATAACGTTAAACGTAAGCCGATTTCAATACAATGATACCTATAAGGAAAATGAAGTAAATGTTCATTGCAAAGAAACATAAAGAATCCCCAGAGATGTCAGTCAGAAACATGAATTCCAACAGAAAAATCTGAAGGCGTTTTTCTTACTTATTATTATGAGTAAAGTTTGTGTTTTGTTTTATATTGTGACTAGCTGTACCCCCGCGACTTTATCCGCGTGGAATAGAGTTTCATTCCCTATTTTATCCCCTTGGGGGTAGAATTGATCAAAATCCTTTTTTTAGTTGATGCCTACGTCAAAACATCTATCGTCGTCGTCTATCTGCCTGCATGCCAAATTTCAGCCCGATCCGTCCGGTGGTATGAGCTGTGCGTTGACAGATCACTATGTCGGTCAGTCAGTGAATAGTCGAGAAACTAGACAGTGACATTGACTTATGCACTAGGTACGGACAGCTGTTACGGTTATGTATATGTGGGACTCACTTCTAAAAACATACCCACTAAACCTACATACGTGATGTTGTCTTCATCGGGGTCGCTGATACCCATGACTTTAAATTAATAATGATTATGATCCGCTATTCAATTGCAGTACATTTTCAGTCAGCGGGATGTAAGGGAGCGGCCTATCATCATTTTGCTCCAAGCCATCTTCACCTGCCCGTGGTGCATCCTGCCGATAACAAACGAGGCGCTGGCAACCTACTGGTGGCGGTATAACCATCACAATTGACGGCGTACCTAAATACCACAGACCGATGACGGGCAGCAGCGTCACCGGAGCGAGAAGCTACGCCCTGCGATCGCCAACCCGCCTACCCAGCGTGGCGATTATGGGTATATCCTCCAGATGTTTGCCCTGTGGTGAACAACTGGAGAGGCCTATGTGCAGCAATGGACTGTGATAGGCTGATGATGACATTTTCAGTCTATAATAATCTAACTTACCTTAAACATCCTGTATTACACACATTATAAACACATTTACGATTGAGTATGTCTCATCCTCGCTTCTCAGGCTTGCGTAGCTTTATTAAGTATATAAAAACCCTGTCATTCATCCGTCAACGATACACCCTTCAGCCGGAGAAAGAAAAGGGAAAACGCCAAGAAATTCCTTGGCGTAAACGTTTGAAAATCTGATATATTCCGCTCCATTCAGTGCGGGCATGTATTTGTAGTCAGATTGTGCGCTTATCACGATAGCAAATTGGATATGCCAGAAGCCGGGACGAGAAGTGAAGAAGGCAGCTTGTTTTCCGATTATCCGTATGATCTTTGTCAATGATAGATGAACGTACACCGTTAATAAATCATATAGAATAGCTATACGTATAGAAGCTACGCTTTACCAGATAATAGCTGCTTTATCCTGTATCGGAGCGTAAATGTATTGTTACATTACGTATAATGGACGTGACTTATCGATTTGGATGTAGCGTGGCTACTTAGTGCAACAGACTTGGAGCAACATTAAATGAATCCTTCTAATAATTATAAATTGCGAAAGTTTCTTACTACTACGGGTACTAGACAACTGATACACTGACATATACTTTACGGATAGATACTTTTTTTGTAAATAAATACGTATTATACTCCAGGTACCTATAATATTATTTGTACTTTATACCTTCAGGGCGAGGGCGACAGGTGCAATGGGTTTGTTCTATTTTGCTTGTCGACCTAACTTTTGGACCACACGACCGCTTACCACCAGGTGGAGTGAGGTAATCCTCTAAGTTTTTCTTATAAAAAAATAGCATACATAGTAAACACCCATCCCAATGCACACAGCTATGCACTAAGCTATAAGCTCCATTCAGTAACTACCTACTTTTTGAAGAGTATCCAACATACATCTATCCATTCATTCATCTAAACAAACTTTCGCATTTATATTATTAGTATTATTAATTATCATGTAAGATTTTCATCTAAATTATATTCCACAATTGTGACAATCGACTGTTCCTAATAACATTTAAACGAGAAATACGAGTAACTAAAGCTATATACAGTTACATACACACACATTATGTTTCGCTTAAAAGCCCAATTCCTTCTGCGCAATTCGGAAACACAAAAATCTCTCATAATAGCCCTTTTTGCGTTCAGGGTTGGACCTTTTTCGTGCATTATCTTGACCACTTTATTTACATTGGAGAGATTACGATCTCAATAAAACGGTATCAGAGTTATTGTTAGCTAGAAAGAGCATCTTTTGGTATAGTTTGTGTAATGTAAGTAATATAGTGGATGGCAGCCCTAACAGTAATCGGCTTGTATTGAGAACCTGCTACAGGCGATTTGAGAAACGAACTGGAAATATGAAGATGCGACTGTTGAAGTGTTTATTTTCGCGGTACGTGGTAGCTTTTAAATATAATTAATAATATAAAAGTCAAAGGTCACTCACTCATCACTAAATATCACAGACAATTGCTGCCAGTCTCATGGTAGGTAAACCCCCATGCGACTCCTTTAGACAAGAGGTTACCCCAAGTTTAATGTTTAAAAACTGTTGAGTTTTTAGTAGGTCTCAATGTGAAAGCCTAATTATTATAAAAAGTCCATGTACCTATGGTGAATTTGGAAATAACCTTCATTTATAAAAAAAATACATAATGTCTATGTAGATTTTTTAAATTACTTAATCTATCTAATTATCACTAAATTCGACAAATTAAGTTTCCGAAATCTCGGTCTATCAGATACTACGTAAAGTTTCAAATTGTTTATTTATTTATTTAATAAGAAACCAACGGCGTAACAAATTTTTATGTTAATGGAATTACATTCAGTTAGTAAGGCTAATTATAGGTTTCCTTTAAATTACAACTAGTATCTATAACAATTGCGGAGTGGATATAAATAGATACATTAAACAAAGATTATAGCAAAATATGCAACAAATAGTTGGTTAAAACACACGAATCTCAAATTGGCGTGGGTTGGGTACACGAATCTAACCAATCAGTTTAGGTCTTCTACACTGAGATCATATAATGTCAAGAAATAAAATAAAATCTCAACTCTCTACAAAGAACCACAAGACAATTGCATCAAAATATAAAAATGTCATATCACATTTCAGCGTAACCACACAAGATAATTGGGATGATGACTAAAAAATAATTTAATGTCCATCAGATAGATTAATGAAAAATATTGGATACGTATTTTTTATTTTGCCTCTTGTTCAAAAACTTACGAAGATACATTGATTTTAAATGTCACATGACGTCACGTTAGAGTACAAAATATACTCTAACGTGACGTAGTTAGCCCCCACTCCGTAACTTTAATGCGCTATATCTAAGTATTTTCTTGTTATTTCGACAAAACAAAAAATACGGGTCTTATATTTTTTTATTATCTAAGAGACGGACTAATTATTTTCTTCATTTTCATACCTTGTCATCATCCGTATTCCTTCACTTATAAAAATGTCAAACATGTCGCCGTACCTACCAGAACGGCCACTTTAATATTGGCTAGTTTAATTTTAAACTCAGGACCTACATTGAACACTTCTTGTTACATCGCACAACAGCTTGACCAGATTGAGTTATAGCTAGAAGAAAGCTTACATTCCAGATCAGACTGCAGTGAAACAGTGATAAGTTGGCAGAGAAGAAAGGACTTAGCACCTTCTCAGTACTTTGTAAGAGTACTGAAGTCTCACCGATTCTTACTGTGTTTGTTTCCGCAACGTAGAATGTATTATCACAACATAGAGAAGATTAACAGTGAAGTATGGAGTATGGTTTCCGGATTTATCTTAGATTTACATAATATCCTGTGGGTATCGTAAGAGACGACTAAGGGAATACAGGTGTTTACCTGGGTGCAAATAGAACCTACTGCGGTCACAAACCCGTCTGCCAAGCATGTATGTCACCGTAAAATTGTGTGAGGTGAAACTGACTTGATACGAACAACAAAATCAATGTAAGTTTTTTACTTAAACCCTCATTTCACAAGGTGACATAGACTTCAGTTAACAACTTTTTAGATTCTATCTTAAAGACTTAAATACAATTTTAAATTATAATATGATGTGTCATATCCTAATTTTTGTTATCTAAAATAAGTTACCTTTTACGTTGTGCACGTATAGTCACCCAAACTAAACATAACACAGTAGGCTATATCCCATTCAACAAACTATGCTAAATAGCGTTAAGACGTTGAGCGTTACATAAAACAACTTGACGAGTTGTTCTTCAGGCATTCAATTTAATGTCGGCATTCAATTAAATAGAAGATTCAACCAGATGACAGCGATTATACCGCTACCAGTCAGTTGCCAGAGCCTCGTTTGTTATTCACCAGGATTTTCACTTCACTGTTACCCATTTCATTATGGTATTAGTAATTCAACTGAGGAGCTGTGTAAGCCACAAAAACACCGATATAAGCAACTTTGTACAACAAACTCGGTGTGAGAGTTTCGAGTTTGGATGCACGGAGCGTTCTGGCGGCCATCGTTACTCGTTCCGGAACATCTGCTCCTCTGCGATACGCCGATAAGCCGTATTAGTTACACATATGTATTCGCTTAGATACCGTAGGCGCGGCTTGGGACGGTACTAGTGATGGGAGTTGTTTATTTGAGTTACTAGGTAACTATCATGTGATTGCAAAATGGGTTATTTCACAATACTAATATAAATAATTTGTAAAAAAGATGGAACTATTGATTCTAAACGCTAGGAGGTAGGTACTAGGATAACATATATTTTCATTTCATTTTAACCGTTCCAAGTAAATGTTTGAAATTAATTTTAAAAGCCTATTGTACGTTTTCTTAGTTAACTTTTAACTAATTTAGTAATTTTGACCATCACATCGCTAGATTCTAAAACCATGCAAGATCTATTGAAAAAAGATACTTGATGTCATTACATATTGTTTCACGTCAAATTTACCTTTTCATTTTTGTTGTCATCTAATAGCCATATCCAATAGGATAAAAAAAAATATGAAGATTAGATATCCAAGAAGAATCTAAAATGAAGTTGAAAATAACCAAGTATACTTATCACGCCGCTTCAGTAGGTACATTGCCACATCAAATGTTTTATATTACCTACATCGAATATAATATTAAACTAAAGTTTGAGAATTTTTTACAGACAAAGACTTACAAAAAATTCAAATAAATCAAATTCTCCACTGATCTCGCTACAGAGTACATATCGATGGTAGGTACTCTCGTAAAGAATATCCATTATGAAAAACCTTTCGAATCTTCACTTTGATTTGCTCGATATCGATTCACGGTCACGTAGCACCCACGTAAATTCTATCATTCAAAATACTTGACCTTCTATTATAAAGGCCCCTGTTCAAAGATACGCAACTCTAAATAGATCTTTTATGGATGTCCGATAGCCTGAAATTAAGTGGTCATTAAATAAAGGGTAACCGAAGATCATAAAGTGATAAGCCATTGGGGTCGTTTCGGCAAATCTCGGGTGCCGATATCATCGCTTTCTGCAGACTGACAGCAGGGAAAAGGTCTATAAATCTATGTGGCGAAACCGGCAAATGTCAACCGTCGTCTATAAAAGGTAATATACTCCCCATATAAAAGAAAGTGTGGGGACTGATATTGAATGCAAAAAGGATGAAAGTGGCAAACGCGTCGACACATTTTCGGGGAAACGCTGAAATGATGTGGGTAATGTCCGTTATTCTCGATAAGGACTGAACGATGCAAATTAAATGGATGTAGCGCCAGGCACTGTTTAAACACTAAGGACTGACTTTAAAGCTGTCATTTCCTTAGTAGGTGAGCTGTTTTTATTAATATTATATAAATAAACCAAGACATGCCACGCTGGACCACATATCTAGCCCCAAACTAAGCCAAACTATGGATACTAGATACGGATCGAACCCATGACACTTGACTCATAAGGCAGAGGTCACTACCAAATGAACCATGGGGCCAGTCATAAATATTGATGCGCAGCCACACATTGGATCCAATCACTGTCCAATGCCCAATACTCGTACTAACGCGCTCTATGTCTTTATTGTGTCAAAGTACCGATACACACATTGGTGTATTGGGCGCAAAACGTTACGTTGGTGCAAATATCTCCAATGTGTGGCCGCGGTTTGAGATTAACCAATGTATAATGGGACCTCCTGACACAAGTATCTGCGCATACCTAATAGGGGGTCTCAATCACTAAATTGGAAACTGTAACATTTTGATGGTAAATAAACATTTTTTCATTTTCATTTCATTTTTCATAATGCGTCAACTCTGTCGGCACATTCCGAACATGCTTGGACAGCAATCGATAAGAACGTGATAGCGATCGAGAGTAGTTACCACTTAAATTAGGGTCAGTTCCTATTAGTACTGTACTGTGCTATTTATATAGTCCTTCAATTTTGATGGCTATACCGCCACAAGTTGGTTGCCATAACCTCGTTTTCTTTTTTCGGCAAGATGCTTTAAAAGAGAGGTAGGGCATAGCGAATCTTCTCTCGAATTAAGACCGCCCGCCCGCCCTATAGAATACCGCAATTAAATTACCTCTGGGTCGTGTTTCTGCCGGTGAGGAGGGTTTCTGGAGCTCGTGGGGGGGGGGGGGGGGGGGGGGGGTTTAGGGTTGGGCCGGTATGTCGGTGGCAACAGACAGGTAACTGACTGACCAGTTACTTGCCAGTTGTCACAGCGACTTGGGTTTCTCTTTCGCTTTCTATCAGGCGTAGGAAAGCCGTTATGTCGAGCTACTATAAAAAAAATGCACTACATGCATGTGACGATAGCTTGGACTGAAAAGATGATGGGTCACTTTCCTAGATAGAATACTTTATCAGCCCTTTTTCATTGGTTTCGATACAGTATTCGTAATAGTCTCCAACCAAGCTCAACTTTCCATCCAGGTGTAATAGGTACGGCTGGCTAAAGCAATTATGACAAAGTACAAACAAACCGTGTTTATGTAAACAAAACGATCGTTTTCATTACTTTCCATTCGCTGGTTAAATATAGTTTTGAGTGTTTTCCATCGGTATTGAGTAAAGAGAACGCAAACTAAACTAAAATTTGCAAAGTAATTTACAATTAGCTTTTGATGTAGTCATGCGCAGACTAGGGCTGGTTAATGGATGGTGTCATCATCATCATCAGCCTATTGAAGTCCACTGCTGAACATAGGCCTCTCCAGTTGTTCGCCATTTAGGGCCAACATCTGGAGGATATACCCATAATCCCCACGCTGGGCAGGCGGGTTGGCGATCGCAGGGTGTAGCTTCTGACTCCGGTGACGCTGCTGCCCGTCATAGGTCTGTGGTATTTAGCTACGCCTTCTATCGTGATGGTTTTACCGCCACCAGTCGGTTTGCCAGAGCCTCGTTTGTTGTTCGGCAGGATGCACCACGGGCATGTGAGGTTGGCTGGGAGCAAAAAGTTGATAGGTCTCTCCATTACATCTCATTCCCATCCCATGGATGGTGTACTTCATAGAAAAAGAAGGTGATCCTTATTTCCTGTGTCATATTAATTGACACAAATGTTGGATACAATTTACCCGTGAACTATATAGTTAATACCGCATTCCCAAAGTCAAGAATAAAATTAAATTATCAACACTCCTTTACTTCCAAGATTATGCGACGCGTTGTAAAGCTTGACCTTAAATTTCTCCGCAAAGTTTTTTTATTACGCGTTTCTCACTTTACGAGGAGTCGTTTACTTGTGTATCAAGGAGCACACGTGTTTCTTATGCCTTGAGGAAATTTGATTTAGCTATCAGACCCTTATACCAATTTATAGGCACCATTGTCAGGGTAGATTATTTTCGCACCCTTTTTAGGGCAGACGTAAATCCTGACTGGTTGAAGAGTTAGAGCGATCTAAGGTAGTATTTAAAGCAGGGTGGCTTACAGTGATTCATTTTGCATTTTATTTTATGTCTAATGCGAGTAAGTACTTATAATCAACCGGCAGATAACTAAAGTCACCGACATAGCTCACCGGATTAGTAAGCTGAAGTGGCAGTGGATTGACCACATCGGCAAACGTTATGCCCTCAGGCCAGGTGAAGCAACGATTTGCGCAGGTCGGCTGGCAAGTGCTGGATACGAAAAGCCCAGGAGCGATCAATGTGGTGAACATTAGGAGTAGCCTATTACCTGGTTGATGATGATGATGAGTAATAATAAAAAAACGACGCGTCCCGGTGTCCCCTGATGTCTCTCCGATCGTGTCGAATAATCGTTCCCAAGGATTATAGGAGTAAAGGTGGTAATACATACAATTATAGGTACCTACTTTTTCCTGTACTCACACACGTGTGCACTTTAATATCTGCATACTTGGCTAGTCTCCTTGGAGATTCCCTAGTGTTGCCGAAAGTCAGCCAGGGGAGTCATTATTTTACGCAACAATGGTAATCACCCAACTATAATTTTAGTCATATGATAACCACCAATATAAATTTGAGTTTTATCACCAGAAAATGAATCGTGAAATTGTGTACCGTTTTATTAAACCTGTAACAAGATTGAAACATTCCAAAGTAACGTATTACATCAGAAACATTCGTAGGACACGCCGGAGGAATCCCTCAGCGGTCGTATAAAAACCGCACCAAACGTAGGTGTTCGCCCGAACGGCCTTTGTAAATGTCGCTGCGTTTACGGCTCCCCCCCACCCCACACACTATAAACAAAACCAGGTTAACAGGCCTTGTTTTGTTCACACTTTTGTCAAGGCGCTGGGAAGGTCGGAGGGATTTGAACGGGTGTATTTAGAACCCTCACTTTCATAACTTGTCTGTTTTTTTCTACAAGCGTTTCTCGTGCAAGTTTTGATAGATGACGAACGAAATAGGGTTGAATCTGAATAACTTAGGTAACTTTGTAGACAGTAACGAAATTGTTCGAAAAGTTGCCGAGAATGGAATTATACAGGGTATAGGTACAACGTTCTAATGCGATGTTACTAACGTTAGTTTTTTTTATTCATTAGGGATTTTGGGTTTGCCTGGCCACGATTCACCTGATGTTAAGTGATATTTGAGCTTAATAAATATCGATTTACTCTCATTTTGTAATGATGGGATGCAAGGGACCGACCTACTTATCATCTTTTCGCTGCAAAACTTCACCTACACCACGGGTAGGTGCTGCATCCTGCTGAATAACGAACGAGGCTTTGGCAACCGACTGGTGGCGGTATTACCATTACAATTAAAGGCGCAGCTAATTACTGGTAGTAGCGTCACTGGAGCAAGAAGCTACCCTGCGTTCGCCAACCCGCCTGCCCATACAGCGTGGCGTAAAGTGGCGTTTATTAGTAAATAATACCCTGATTCAAATAAATAATCTATTATTTATGTATTTATATTTATTAGCTAGCATCAATTCTGATTCAGTTGAAAGCTCACCTCACTCTTCATTTTTCAACTATCCTCTACCCTAAGGTTGTCTGGAACATATCGTTTATAGCGATAAGGCCGCCTAAATTGTGCAACTATGTGTCTGTAATACCTAGCATTAAAGACTAGTCTTTAATGCTCAATAAAGAATATATATCTATTGGTAATTATTTCAAACTGGGTATTCAAGATGTAATTTCGATTTCACACAACGCTATTCGTTACATAACGTTCACGTTTAGCCTTTTTGTATCCCCTCGCTTTTACGTCGACCAATTTTATTCAGTGTCACCAATGCTATCTTTCCTAGTAAACCGTTCCCCGATCCATCATTTTTGAAACGAAACTTAATCACTTATACTCTTTTTGTGTCGCTATCTCTGAGTCACGGGTCATCGTGTCTGCCTCATAAATCACGGTATAGTAATCTGTCACCTTTATAAAACAGATACAACCTTTTTTTGAAAAGATGACGGACAGGAAAAAAGTTTCTAGGCCATTGTGGGGCCGAAAGCTGATTGATATTTAGCCAGTCCATTTCGTTTTAGAGTCGTTCTTTCAGAATACACTGCTGTCTACCTTTGTTGGAGATCACCATCTGTCGTTTGTAATATTCAATGCTTTGTATACGGTGCTATTTTTGCATTTTACACCAAAATCTCTTTTTAAAATTCAGTGCATGTGACATTCGTGTCGGTTTTTGACGCATGTTAAAATTCAGCGAAGCCGACATTTTTTTAATTTAATGTCAACCGACCTCTCATGAGAATAATTTCTGCCAATGTCGAGTGAGAATTGAAAAAGTTACAATACAACTCAAGCGTTTATAGTTGTATCGCAAACGTGGATTTCTTGGAAATCAAACTTCCCGTAAGACGAATTCAAGTCGTCAAAGGGGTAGCAAGACCAGTCGCACGTCAAATTCAATGCACGAAGACGATTTACTTTATTGATTCCAAACTTTAGGAATTCACTGAACTTTAGACTTAACACCAAATTTATACACAATGACCTATCAGCATATCGCAATCCACTGCTCGACATAGGCATTTCCAGCTGTTCGCTACTTTGGGCAAAACACCTGGAGGCTATAACCAAAGTTGGCTATCGCAAGCATGGAAGTAATACTTCCATGATGAAGAAGCTTCTCGTTCCGGTGACGCTGCTGTCCGTCATCGGCCTGTCATTTAAGCTTTTTTTTTAATTTATTTATTGGCTAAACATTACATTAATATATCAAATTAATACAGTATTCGAAGACCACTGAGGTTTATATTGATACTGCTGATGTTCGCATCTACACAATGAGTGAAATAATTATTAAAATTTAAAGAACTAAGTTATACAATCAATTATTTAACTCACGGTTTGGTTTGAGTTGAGTCAATAAGTACGCTTTCAATTTATTTTTAATATTACTCGGTGTGATATTCTCACGCCATCATTACTGATGGTTATACCGTCACCAGTCGGTTGCCAGGGCCTCATCTGTTATTCAACAGGATGCACCACGGGTAGGTAAAGGTGACTTGGAGCGAACAATAATAAAGGGACGCTCACTCATATTTCCGTTAAACTGTTTTCCAAAGAAGCAGAATGTACTTAAAATGTTCACTAACATATCGCATTTGCTCTTGTTCGGTGTCAAACAGACGCTTAATTTCGACTGTGTTTGCGTGTGCACATACGAGTATATGATAAGTACAAACGTGACAGTTGTAGAGCAATTAAATTTACTAATTTATATAGAACACTAGCAGTGCTCGCGACTTCGTCCGCGTGGAATAGTTATTTTTTCCTCGTTTTTTTTTTACATTTCCCATTATCTCTTCGCTCCTAATAGTTGCAGCGTGATGTTATATAGCCTTCCTCGATAAATGATCTATTCAACACAAAAAGAATTTTTCAATTCGGACCAGTAGTTCCTGAGATTAGCGCGTTCAAACAAACAAACAAACTCTTCAGCTTTATAATATTAGTTAAGATAATGCTTGTATTGTACTGTTTCGATATTAATGACTTTCAAAATATGTGATATGGATCTCCTTAGTTAAATTTTAGTTTAGTTTTGCAAGTAATTTTTTTATGAAATAAAATAATCTTAATGATTTCAAGTAAGTGAGATAAGCAAATCTTCGCTCAAATTGAGCCGCTTGTCCGGGGACGGACCTCCACCCTATAGAATACCGTAGTCAAATGGCCTCCGGGTCATGTTTCTGCTGGTGAGTAGGGTTTCCGGAGCTCGTGGGGCTTAGAGTTGGGCCCGCATGGCAGAGGCAACTGACTAGTTACTTGCCCGTTATCATAGCGACTTGGGCTTCTCTTTCGCTTTCCATCAGGCGTAGGGAAGCCATTACATGGAGCTACTACATATTAAAAAAAATACAAAGAAGAAACGGATGGACGAGACACGTGTAATAAATATTGTAATGCTTCCACAAATACTAACTCAGATTACTTACGTTTTGACGGGTATAGGATGTTAACGTGAATTACATATTTGTTGGCAAAAACTTTCCCTCCGATAATTTCCTTCCAATTTTTAATCTTATGTCAATAGGTATAAGAATCCATTTCCTATAACACAATGCAAGCAAAACATAGGAAGTGCCAAATTGTCTTAGCACAGCCTTTTAAGTGGTATCTGATATAACGTTTTAATGTAAATTTTATGAAATGAGGATATAAAGGACGGATCCGGTTTATTTTTACTTAATTTCCGTCTGAAGCTTTATTCGGAAATAAGTCGGCTTTTTGGGGTATCCTTATCACGTATCTGTAAACTAGACATTTTTCGTGATGAAAAGTAGGCGCCAGAATACTTTATTATTTTCGCCCTTCGTAAGAATAACAATT
Source organism: Conogethes punctiferalis (assembly GCA_031163375.1). Lineage (NCBI taxonomy): Eukaryota > Metazoa > Arthropoda > Insecta > Lepidoptera > Crambidae > Conogethes > Conogethes punctiferalis. The sequence goes on along the minus strand of CM062086.1, from coordinate 8,949,172 downwards.
CTGCATATTCACTATGTTACGGTTCCTGTGAGCGATGATTATGATCAGCGAACATCGAACTATATTGTTTCTAGTATCAGACAAAGTATCACCATAATAGAACACACAACAACAAGAGGGACAAACTCATACAATATAGAAAATAAACATAAATTGTATTTTCTTACGTCTCCAAAATGTTATGAATTTTAAATTAACCAAATAGTAAATTATGTATTTCGATTCTTGTTTTGTTGTTGCAAGTAGGCATTCTCCGTTATCTGCATTAATTTAATAAGTAGGTATACTCGTACTACATCAATGTATGTTTCAGATAGCTCACCTCACCCTTTCTGTTTAATTTATCCTTTACCCTAAGGATGTCTGGAAGAGATCGCTTAAAGGCAATAAGGCCGCCTAATTGTTCAACAAATGTCAATTATATTATATTTAGTTTTAAGCCAATTGTGTGGTGTGCTATAAAGTATATTATCTATGCAGTTATGTACGGTTTTATGATTTACTTGATCGCAAACAAGAGAGGATTTTTAAGAGAGGTAGGGCATAGCGAATCTTCGCTCGAATTGAGCCCGTCCGGGGAAGGACCTCCACCGTATAGAATACCGCAGCCAAATGACCTCCGGGTGTTTCTGCTGTTCAGTAGGGTTTCCGGAGCTCGTGGGAGTTAGAGTTGGGCCGGCATGGCAGTGGAAACTAACAGGTAACTGACCAGTTACTTACCAGTTGTCACAGGGACTTGGGCTTCTCTTTCGCTTTCCATCAGGCGTAGGGAAGCCACTATGTCGAGCTACTATAAAAAAAATCAATACGCGATTAAGGTAGGTATATTGCGACAGATCAACCCAAGCAAGTATGCTAACAAAATCTAGTACTGAATAAAACAACTGTACAAGTTATGTTGCAGTGTAAACGATAAAATGTCACTCTCCTTGCGACAAATCTAACCGTGCGTGATGTTTGCCGGCCGACGAAAACACGGGAAACCTGCGCACTAATTTAATGTCGACTTGGAGCGTAAAATGTCAACAAAACATTTAGCAGGCCATTACATTAATGCGGCAAAGTTAGGTCCGCGTGTACTTTAACATTGTCGTGTAAGAATTTAGACCATTGGATGGTCTTGGTGTAAGTATTTATAGAGCTTTTGTAGGTACCTAACCGTATTGTTTAAAATAAATAATTGCACCAGATACCGAAGCTATAGCTTTTTTTACATTATAAGCGCCGGAATAACTGGGGATATTTTTCAGATTAATCAAAGTCAATTAAAAGTTACCATTGCTCAATTTTACCTATTACATCTATTTTTGGTTCAATATTTTTTATTTATTTGTTAAGTACATGAGATCATAAAGTTTGTCATCCGTTCTGTAATAGAATACATATATCTAATATCTATACGATTAACAGAAAAACAGATTTTTAGAACTAAGAGTGCTGCAAGTGGTTTAAAAAAACACAGCTAAGACTAAAAATCCACTGAAAATTAAATCAACAACAATTCAACTATACTCTTTCGTATACGTTTTAAAGCCTAACAATGTAAACTGGTTTCTACTATGAAAATGACGTATCTAAAAAGCCTTTGACCTTTATTAAAAAGGAGTATTAGAAGTGCTGAGAGCTCGGAAACCATTTTGAATGTTTCCAAACCTGTCTCGTAACACAAGGTCGTAGCACTCGTAGCAGACACTCGTAGCACTGGTAATTTATAGCTGCAATTTTCCGTCGGCCGACAGCTATGATGCGATGGCATGACACCGCAGGCCTAATATGCCTCGCCTACATTAATTTTGTAAAACCGACCTAAAAATGTTCATGCGGGCAGATTGATTAATGTCGTAAAGGTTTTTATTTTTAACTACGTACCTCGTTAGACGATTGGCTGAATATTAAAGCGGCGCGCTGTTAAAACGGCGACGCTAAATAAACAGTCCAGTATGTTATATAACGATTGAATAAGCTAATTAGCTGCATAATGTCGCATAGAAATCGTTCTTTTTTTAAATATTTTATTTAAAAAAAATCCCTTTTGCTTACTCACTCTACTACTACAGTAAATAATGAAAATGTAGATAGTACTTACATACATATTCATTATTATGTATTACTATTACTTCACAATTATTTTGTCACAATTGGATTTTTTTACATGTGGTTTTTGATTATAGGTCACCTTAGTGGATATCAATCGGCTGATTACAGTTACAGAAGTCAAAATAATATAAATACCTATAAATAATATAAAAACATAAAAATACCAGTTATCTAATTATACATTTCCTTAATTATTCAATCAATAACTCCTTTTAGACCAACTTCTTTATTAAAAGAATACACCCCACTGAGACTTGAATACAGTTAATCTTAAAACACAGTATTTTACACAATATCAGTCATATTACATCATAACAATTGCTATAAAAACAAATCGACCGTAATACCCACAGATTTCCTCGGACTTATCTAGGCTTAATTCCTCGACAAATCCTAATACATTCGAATTGGGAGATAAACCGAGATGTGTCGAGACACTTACAGCTCGATTAGTTGCGCGCTGGCCTTATTTGTTTGTTTCTATTTCCCTATTATCCGCTGTTCTCCGTCTAATTACATATTGGAACTTAACGTCGACGGTATAAGGTTGATATTTGAGTACAGTCATGAGTGTCAATGGGGTTAACCACACTCGGTTACAGTCATAATGAGACTGTAGCGCCGCGAAAGTGCGCGACCGGGGACCCATACGGCTTCTTGTTATAGCACTCAAGAAACCTTGGCAGTTGGTTTAACCACTAGAAATGTTATTGCAAAATGAAGTGTTGCGTTCATCGTACTGTAGGCTTACTCAAGTGTAATTTCCGAATTGTTTGAGAGCCAGTTCGTTTACACATGAGCAATGAGGTGGATTGGGATCGGGAAAGTGGCTTGAGTTAACATACGGTTTGGGGAGGCATGTAAATTAAAATTAAAAAGCAGGATTTTTAAAAGGAATTCGTAGAGATTGTCTAAACTTAAATGATGCGCCCCACTACTTAATTAGGGGATGTAAGGGAGCGGCCTATCACCTTTTCGCTCCAAGCCAACCTCACCTGCCCGTAGTGCATCCTGCTGAACAACAAACGAGGCGCTGGCAACCGACTGGTGGCGGTATAACCATCACAATTGAAGGCGTAGCTAAATACCACAGACTGATGACGGGCAGCAGCGTCACCGGAGCAAGAAGCTACGCCCTGCGATCGTCAACCCGCCTGCCCAGCGTGGTGATTATGGGTATATCCTCCAGATGTTTGCCCTAACTGGCGAACCACTGGGGAGGCCTATGTCCAGCAGTGGACTGCAATAGGCTGATGATGGTGATGATGATGAAATGACTTCCGGGTCGGGTTCCTGCCGGTGAGTAGGGTTTCCGGAGCTCATGGGGGGTTGGGGTTGGGCCGGCATGGCGGTGGCAACTGACAGGTGACTGACCAGTTACTTGCCCGTTGTCACAGCGACTTGGGCTTCTCTTTCGCTTTCCATCAGGCGAAGGGAAGCCATTATGCCCAGCTACTCGCTTTTACTCACACAAGCAAATTTGAAAGATTAACGCAATACACAAAAACATAATGGATAATGGAGGTCATTTGGCTGCTGTATTCTATAGGGTGGAGGTCCTTCCCCGGACGGGCAGCTCAATTCGTGCGAAGATTCGCTAAGCCCTACTCGCCCTACCTATTAAGAGAGGTCTTAATTTCTAAATTATAGAGAGGTAGAGGCCATGTTTTTTTTAATTCTTCATAATACTTTTTACCCTTTTTACTTTAAACACTTTTATAGTTTTCATAAGATTAATGAGAACTTTTCAGCATTCATGTTTAATGGCATTCCGAGCATCGAGATCTACGCTTTCACTTACAAGAGTACAATGAATAGCCGCCAAGGTTAATTAAAGTTGCTCACTAAAACCCCTGATATTCAAGTAAAGTTAAACATTAACTCTCGGTGCTACGTGATTTTACTAACTAACCTTCAAGTCCGATACTACCCTAATGGAAGCCGTATTTGCTGATCCATATTTGTCTTTAAAACTGAACGCGGGTTTTGCTTTGGGCTAGCTCCAGCATGCAACAGCGTTGCTTTTGGTAGCTACATACTAACGTGGGATGTAGCTAATGCTCTTGCGGTTTCATACAATGAGTTATGAGCGTAATGGATAACGGAGGTCGACGTTTCTAAAAGCTGAATTTTGGTTCAACAAACAGGTTGTGGATTTAGATGTACGTAATTTGAAAATTGTATACAGCTGCTTATTAGCGTTTTGATAATGCCCAGAATGGCTATTAAGGTGATATCCTCCAGATGTTTGCCTTAGATGGGAGGGTGGGAGCTTGGTGGGTCTGCCTTAAAGACAGACAGCGCTGGCGGTGCCAATGTAGTATAGGTAATGCCAAGGTCCCTTGGCACCGTCCCTAAGGCGCATGACGGAGGGGCCGGGGTTTTTAGTAGGTATTCCCTGCCTCTCTTCCATCTTGATGGAAAGGCCTCAAGAGGCAGGGTGCCGTCCTCCCACTCCAGAGGACGGCGTGAGTGCCACATACCCCGTCACCCGGGGGAGTGATGCGTAAAAGCATTTTCCCCGGCATAAAAAAAGTGGCGAACAACTGGAGAGGCTTATGTCCAGCAGTGGACTGTAATAGGCTGATGATGATGATGATGTTAGTTTACTAGACACTTTTTACGCTCCAGGTTTTAATTTTTTTTTTGTTAATTTGTCATCTGCAATCAGTCGCCAGACTATAATCAGATGTGTTGAGTGAGGGTGACGCTTGTAGAGCAGAAGACCATTGTCTCACTGTCTATTTAAGTAGGTTTTAATAGTAATCAAATATTTCATTACAACAAAACATTGCCATTTCATCAATCATCGTAACACCGCCTAAAGCTTAGCCATCTACATGTCACGCAGCACTTGGTGTATAATGGAATTGTCAGTTGATTACCTCGCGGCACAATGCCGCCGGCAAGCCGGATTGTCACACGAGTGGTAGTCGGCCCGCCTACGCGCATTGTCTGATCCAGAATATTTGATTGAATATATTTGATTAATGTTCACAACAGGCGTATTAAATTTGCGGCGAACCCGTTGGTGTAAGCTTGTTGATCAAAATGCGATCTTTGATTGTGTTACGTACAAAGGGAAAAGTGAAAAGGAAACTGGGCTCAAAGGAAATTAAAGAAAGTATAATGAAAAAAAAAAACAGAAAATAAAAATAAGACACCACATTTTTACGAAGAAACAAAAGACGATCGACAATAAGTACACAAAGGAGGTTGGCCGCAATCCGACCAGTCCGTAACATCCTACGGGGCCCAGCGGGTGGTTGGTGCGGGGGCACCTCCACCCGCCTTGCACAGGTCCCCGTCTCTGTCTGATGGGAGTGGGCCCACCCTTCGGGCCACTCCCGTCGCTCCCCCTAGTTGGGCCTGCGTAGGCGGGCAGCGTTGATGGTGTCGCGGAAGTTCTGGTTTCTGGGTCCCGTGACGCCACCTCGTAGACGCTCGACGAAGGGAACATACCCCGCTACTTCCCCCGGGTAGCGGGGATGCGTTGATGCATTTTCCCCGAAGAAAAAAAAAGTCCGTAACATCCTCCCATTTTTTTTACCAAAATAAAAAAAGAAAGTGAGAGGCGGTGTTGCCACCTCACCCGCAGAGCATCCCACTTTCCACTTTCATTTCACTTGGGTCCAGCAGTGGAATGCGAGAGACTGAAGATAATGTAGGTAGGTACGTAATTATTTTACACTTACCAAATCAGATTTACCCCATATCTATGACGTAACAGTTATAAAGAAAATATACTCCTAGTCCTACATTTGCCCACTGAAATATCTGCCCATTTGTGCAATAAACCTTCGTGGGGTGACGGAAAACCCGGACCCCATTTCTTCATGTGGGTGTCGTAAGAGTCGACTAAAGAATTTCTTGAGATTTCAATTATCTCGTGATAGCTTTTTAACGCCTAGCAGTGTACATAAACAAGAGTTTAATCATATTATTACATTTGATCATTCAACCTCATCATCAATTGAAAACATTTGACAAAATTATGTATCATTGTAAATCGTTTTGTTAAAATCTTTCCCTACAATTTTTTTTTATTGCGAAGTGTCTGAATCTTAACTAGAAATATTCATTAACAGTTCAGTAAATTCTTAGTAAGGAGTGCGTATTAAGTCCAAACTAAATAGGTACTAGCTACCGATCAATCACCGCCTCATCCATCTAACGGATTGGTTAATCATGCAACGTAATATATAGGGCTCTAGGATAATAAAACGAAGGATACACCGAAACGTTATACTTACATCTGTGTTCTACGAGTATCTCGTTGATATTTTCTCGTATAGACTTAACTAACATACGACATAGACGATGTGCTGATTCGACTTAAGAAAAGGTCCTAAAATCGTCTGATTTTCATCATCACCATTAGCCTATTGCAGTCCACTGCTGGACATAGGGCTCTCCAGTTATTCGGCACTTAGGGCAAACATCTGGAGGGCACACCCATAATCGCCACGCTGGGCAGGCGGGTTGACGATCGCAGGGCGTAGCTTCTCGCTCCGGGGACGCTGCTGCCCGTCATCGGCCTGTGGTATTTAGCTACGCCTATAATCATGATGGTTATACCGCCACCAGTCGGTTGCCAGCGCCTCGTTTGTTATTCGGCAGGATGCAAGCAATGGTCTCCACATGGGAGCACATATCTCCGAGAATTGTGAGGCGATTCGGAAATTTTATTTTTTGTTCGAAAAGGTGTACTTCCTTGTTGGTCCCAGCATTGTAAACATATTGAAGTCGTTTTTTTTGGAATGGTAGAATAGCGGCTCCGGAATGATGCTAAACAGCTCCTCGGAGCACTCCCCATGTCTTCAGTCTGTAAAAGGCCCATTTATAGTAGCTTGTGCTAAACGATCTTTACAGTAGCCTAACGGATTTTGATGCGGCCTTTTAAACAGATAGAGGTTTATATGAACTACATGTTCCCGCGACTTCGTCCGCGTAGGATGAAACTCTTTCATCCCCCATTTTATCCCCTTAGGGATAGAATTGATCAAAATCCTTTCATAGCGGATGACAAGTTCAGCTTGATACGTCCAGTGGTTTAGGCTGTGCGTTGATAGATCACTATGTCAGTCAGTCAGTCACCTTTGCATTATATATATTTAGATGTTGTTGTGTAGAACCACAGATAATTTGAGAGATTTTTACAAAATAATGTCGTAAATACAGACTTCTGCGCTTACATTACAAACGCTGAATGCAATACTACAGTACTGTATACTTCAAAAGGTTTACAAAAAAGGACCTACTCAATATCACGAGGCAGTACTTTACCCGTACTGGGTAAAGCCTTCTTCAGTTATGATATACGGCACATCTATGCTTCCACAAGACGTACCCACGCCCATATCCTCCCTCCCTCATTGTGTGCGAGCATTAAGACTAAGATGGGCGAATGGAAACCAACCCAATGCGGGTTGGGAAACAATGAAATAATTCCTTTTCAAATTAATATCCGTAAGATGTTTGCTTTGTTTCAAGCGAAACAAAGTTATTAATTATTGCCCCTGAATTAACCGATATTGAATGGGTTATTATTAGTTGAGGAACTATATATACTCGTAGCAATGTGAAGGATATCTTTCAGACGACCTTTGGGTAGGGCGTAATAATTAATATTATTAACTTAACTCGTCTCGGAGGCCAAATCTACTTCGAGTCTCGGAGCTCGTTGTGTGGCCACCGAACGCATCAAAAGGGCGACATCCATAGGTTTTTCTTGATTTGCCTTGCTCAAGAGTACCAACGTCCGATAAAGTGGCCCGAATATAACAGAACACGTGCGTTCCGAGTGAACGATTCAGAACAATCAACACGAACACTTAAGAACGCAAAGAACCAAATGAGATTGTATTGTCATAACAAAATACCCAAATCTTGTTTAAAAAAAACTTATGATGCTTGGTGCAGCGAAAAGGCTTAAGCGAAAGTAAGAGAAGCTGTAAGGACTGGGATCGCAACTTATCCACACCAAGGTTTCCGATTCGGATTAGAATGCTCTTCAGTAATGAGTTCCATTCAAGGCTAAATACTGTGCCACTAAAAATCGACAAATTGAAGAGAGGTAGGGCATATCGAATCTTCGCTCGAATTGAGCCGCCCGTCCGGGGAAGGACCTCCACCCTATAGAATAGCGCAGTCAAATGACCTCTGGGTCGTGTTTCTGCCGGTTAGTAGGGTTTCCAGAGTTCGTGGGGGGTTAGGGTAGGGCCGGCATGGCGGTGGCAACTGACAAGTAACTGACCAGTTACTTGCCCGTTGTCACAGCGACTTGGGCTTCTCTTTCGCTTTCCATCAGGCGTAGGGAAGCCATTATGTCGAGCCACTATTAAAAAAAAAGTCGATCTTGTCGAACAACAATACTATTGAACAAGTATTAGTTTCGTCCCTACTCTATTTCTTGTACCTCGGTAAGGCATTTGCAGTGAATTTTGTAAATGACTCACTTTGCATTTACTACTCTCGTACTTCGCATCAACACACCTGGGTCTGCCATAAAATTTAATCTACACTGTTTTCCTCTTCCACTGACTTTATACGCTGTTACAAAGGTATAAAGGATACCTTTTACTTATTACAATCCTCATTTTATTGAATGCCGATATTGTTACGGCATTGGAATTGCTGGAAACCCAAATGGTATAATATTTTATCTATTATGAGGTCAATTACGTAGGGTAAACAATTAAATGGGCCACACAAATTCACAATATCTTTATTGTTTTATTTACATGACAATATTTACAATCACTTAGTGTGTAACGATTTCATTCCCTGTACAAAATATTTCTAGGTGTACTAGCATAGTTAACAACTAGCATTTATTTAAGCCAAATGAGAGAAAACGGTACCTAAATGTAGTAGGCTTGACACGTTGTAAGCCACCAGTGACCGACCGATGACTAAAATAATAGTAGTAGTTCAAAACCTAACAAGGCCTTAGTTTTGTATCTTCAAATTTCATTGTTGAAGATCTAATTACGGAAATCTTTTAATAATAATAGCCATGGTCCAATCTTTATAGTTTCTTCAACGTTTTCTAGAGGGCAGATGACAATCGCTGCCATTTTTAAAGTCGGGCTTGGTTCATAAATAATTATTATTGTTATACACAACGGACACAAAATCGATAGGCGTAAGACAAAGTATGGTAATGATGACGATTTGATATGATAATGAAGAGGTCAAACACATACTTAGTTCATTTCTTGGCAAGCCATTCTGACATTCTACAATGTTGAATCAAATTGATCACTGTAATCTGTTCCTCATTTTTCGAATACTAAACAGCTCATAATTTGGTTAAAAGTGATAAAATTTTTCGAAAGTCACATATTATGGCATAAATCCAGGAGTCCAGGGAAGGATAGAAATTGCTCCATTAACAAGAGCAAAGCTCATAAATTTAAAAGAAGATGACATAAATGCTAGTTGTAATTTATGCTAGTAAGAATGTGTTCTAAAGAAACAGTGTTAAGCCGATGTGTCAATTGAAAGTAAATAGGAAATTAAAACGTAGTAGTAGGCTGAGGCCTGTTAGGTAGCTGGTGAGGTGAGCGAAATGAGCGAGCGGAGCGGATGATCTTGGCGCTCGCTCGTCCGACATAACGCTGGACGCCACGACGATGCGGCGACCGCTCCCGTCGCTTCGTGACTCGTCAGCTGCTGATACGCTGCTGACTTCTGGTGGTACACAGTTGGCTGGTTTTACCTGTGTAAAAAGACATAAAATGTCAATGACCGCTGGAATTTATCATTATCATCATCATCAGCTTATTGCAGTCCGCTGCTGGACATAGGCCTCTCCAATTGTTCGTCACTTAATGCAAACATCTGGAGGATATAAACAATCGCCACGCTGGGTAGGCGGGTTGGTTTGTGTTGGTAGAAATGATGTAGAATTATCGTGGTTTGAATGTTTTGTTAAGAGTACCTACATACACCTCCTCACGAGGAGCTAAATCTATTTTATTTCTTAGGATGTTATAAGACCAATTGTTTGAGCGCCGATCTTGATAATGACAAACAGTTTTGTAGTAATGTTATAATAACATCATACAACATCAATACATTGCCCTAATCCCAAAGCAAGTAGATCTACTAATCAGAACAATGAACCCACAAATTACAATGTATACTTAATTACAAATACTTGTACAAACACCCAAACCCGGAACAAACACAAAATGTTCATCGCACGAATGTTTGTCCCATCCACCTTAATATATCTGTGGGTAATTAAATTGGTCTCTTTAACTTACTGAGTTATTAAAATCAATTCATAAGGAGTTTTCTTTGTAACAGTCTAAACACTAATATGATCAAGTATGAGTAATCTTCAATATGCAAATCCGAACTCGTAAATCACTATGCTATTGTCGGTTGACAGAGAAGCATGTTTGATGTAGGATTTCGTATCTGTTTAGTGACGGCATCAAACGTTATTGTATCGAATCTGTGAATTCTCAGTATTTGGCCGTCCTCTACCTTCATCAATTCGTATCTGAAGCATCTTGATAGGATCAGAACATATCGAGATTTAAGGCACTTCAAACACAACTGTCGCTCAGGTTTCAAAAGAGGTTTTGGTGGAATAAAAGACAAGCATCTGTTTTATTGCTTCCTGATACCTGAGCCCATTCTAATATATATAGCTACAGAGCTTTTATAAGTCGTTGAGATTCGCTTGGGTGGTTTTTTATGACGTCGATAGCGTTTTTATACGACCGACCGATATTTAGATGACAAGTTTGGTCACCTTTTTATAAATAAAGATGTCTTGATATACGACGGCCAGTTTGGGGCAGTGGTTGTAAAGGCTGCCTCTCGACACGGGTACAAACATAACCTATTATGTGTGTGTGGACATACAAACAGGTATAGGTCTGGGTATTTGCTATATATAATAATATGTTTTTATTTACAAAAACGTGTTACGTGATTTTATCAATTATCTGGCACACATACGAGTAGTAGGTACAAGTTTTAGCTTAGTTTGGGTCTAGAAGTAGCTGTGTGGCCCAGGATGGTATGTCTTCTGTTATTTATTTTATGTAAAATAGGACTTACAGGTGGTTGCGTAAAGTTGACTTTCTCTTGACATCGACGAGCGTGATGCGCGAGGCAGGCTGCGTATGCAATCGCGTGAGGTATGTAGCTTTGCTCCACAACTCCCGCGAACAGGACTGTCGCCATTGGACCTTTATGAAGACGAGGCTTGATTATATTATAATAAATCTTCGTTATTCGATCAAAATTTCTACATACGTCTGACGTTTACACGATGGTGCGACGAATGTCAGTACGAATGTTATCCGGACAGCCGAATGTTGGCTATCCGCATGTCACCAAACACGGTAACAAATTTTACTGACTGGTTGGTTTGTGGAAATACATATAATTTTCGGTCTAATTGAGCTGCAAATCCGGGTAAGAACCTCCACCCTATAGAATACCGCCTCCCGCCTAGAAGAACTTCCGATCATGTTTCTGCCAGTAAGTAGGGTCTCCGGAGCTCGAAGGCTGACCCCCGGCTATTGTATCAGTAGCCGGAAGTTGGGGTTAGGCCAGCATGGCGTTGGCAACTGACAGGTAACCGACTAGTTACTTGCCCGTTGTCACAGCGACTTGGGCTTCTCCTTCGCTTTCCATCAGGCGTAGGGAAGCCATAATGTCGAGCTACTATTAAAAAAAATTGGCAGCGTAATTCATGGACATTAGTGTCGAGTTACTATAAAAAATCAAGTCTTGAATCAGCCTATAACAAAAGCACCAAGACCATCAAGAGGGCTTACATCTGAGCAGATGCCCAGCGCGTTGCACGAGTTAGACAGGAGCTTATGACGCACCCGACGGGTAGCTGTTCTTTCTGACGCCTGCTCAAACACGTGCAATCCAACTTTTGCCTGCCTTCGCTTTTGCCTTATAAAAAAGCAGTGTCTTCAAACTAACTTGTCATTCCTTACCTAGTGCATATATAGGCACATCCTCCCCCCCATGCGTGGCCCACTGCCTCGGCACTGCGGCTGCGTGGACAGCATCTGCTGGCGCTGCGCTGGAGACAGACGCGTTGAGGGGCAAGGCTCTGGGCTCCGAGTGGCCGGGCCCGGTGCCGTACAGTAGAGTCGTGTAGCGGAGGCCGTCGATGTCTGACACCACTGTGTCGGCACCTTTAGACAAGGAGAAATTTGTATAAACATTTTTTTGACAAACCGGTGCTATTATGATGACGGATAAATTGGCAAGATTGATTGGTTAAAGATTACAAATAGGTAAAAATCAATTCTGGATTCAAGTCCTGGACCGACTAATACCGAAATGCAATTGGTTGCATTGCAACTGATCTTGGGGTCAGTTCACGGGTGTTTCGCGGATTGTACGATGCTCATCAGTCAGGTAGATAAAATTAACCACCGGACGAGAAGCTGTATTGTCAAGAAATCCATAATTGACTTTTAGACTGGTTTTCAAACAGAGATTTGAGAGAGATGAGATATGGGTTATTATGGATGCATTTGATATGCATAATCATATTGATTGGTCCATAAACTCGTAGTATACTGGTAAAAATGGATATTGTATAATACCCTTACCCGTGATCGGCAGTGATAACGATCAAAGTCTTAGCAGGTTTGACCCGCTCTAACGCTGCTAGAAGAGTTGTTTCTCATTCGTACCGAAACTGTGTGTTACCTAATACAGGGATGTCCTCTATCACGGGCTACGCTAGCCCGACCGGCGAAAGTCATTATGTGGCAGTGACCACGATTAAAGTCTTAGCAGGGTTGACTAACTCCAACGTTGCCAGAAGGTTGCCGCTATTTCTCTTATTTACGGTGAAACTGTGTATCATCTAATGCAGGATGCCCTCTCGGCGTAGCTTGACCGCCGAAAGTCATCAAGTGGCCGTGGTCGGCAGTGACCACGATCAATGTCTCGTCAGGGTTGACTCGGTCCAGCGCTGCTAAGAGACATTTTGTTATTCTTACATCGAAACTATGTATTACCTAATACAGGATGTCCTCTCGGCGTAGCTTGCCCGCCGAAGGTCATCACGTGACCGTGGTCGGCAGTGACCACGATCAAAGTCTCAGCAGGGTTGACTCGCTCCAACGCTGCTAGAAGGGCTGTTTCCAATTCCAAAGTTTCGTCAAGAGCTCTGTATGGGTTGTTGTAGTGGTGGGCGTGATCGATTCTTCCTCCTGCATGAATATAAATGTAAAATAAATGGTATGTACAAATATACATGTCATTGATACACATTATGGGAATTTTGTGTAAAGGATTTTCTAAAATACCTATATGTACATGCATACCAAAAATGTTTGACATAACGTTCATTATTTAATCCTAGTACAATAAAAAATCATAATAACACTTTAGAGAGAAAGTGGCATAGAATAATTTATTTCTGCCAACAGATTCACAAGTAAAACTTTTGCACGTGACACTTTTTTTCCTACAATAGTGGCGCTACTTAGGCAAAGTTATCTTGCAAATGTATTTCAATAGGTGCTAATAATAAATGACAGTGTGCCTACTAGCTAGATTTCTAAAGTGATGGCTACCTAATAAAGAATTTACTCCAAGTCAGTTCCAGCGCATAATATTGGTTTTATTATTATTCGAATCAAGGTCATGTTCCAAGAAATTTAATAAACTGAAAAATAGAACCAAAAAGCCCTTTAATATGGAAAGAAGCTATGTGTGTATGTGTGTGTAAGGAAATAAATAACATGTGACAAATGCCTTTGTCAGTGCGCCCCTAAGCAGTTACCCTACATACATTCCATAAAGTCAGTTAAGAATTGGCAATTATGATAAGAAGACATCAAGAAGCATGTAGGAATACAAAATGGTCCCATAAAACGTATTCACTGTATGAATATAACATGAGAAAATAATAACTTGCGAGAACTGAGTAGTTATCATCCACAAAAAAATTATATATGACTTTTCTTAGAATACTCGCATAGTAAGTTGTAATAACCGAACATCTACGAAGTGAAATGATTTCTCACGGAATTGTTATAATATTTCAGGCGAGAAAACGTAAAAATATTTTTTTTTTCTTTTATGTTTTTCTATGGCTACTACGGTTAAAATGACAAATGTTCTAAACTATAAGAGATTCAAACTAGTTTTTTCAATATCATAATCCAGGTCTTGGAAGGAACGAAAAAACGCAGTGACTTTGGAACTTTCTCATAAACGCTATTTTCTTTTCCTATAGTAAATGTCCTTTTTGATTTGTTTGTAACCTGTTTCAAAATTAAAATGTGGGGCAATCATTCAAAAATGCATTTTAAAATTGGATTGATCAAATTGTGGGGATTGTAGGTGTAAAATTGTTTGGCTCTATCATTTAACGGACGACGAAATGATGAGATCTGTAATCGAACTAGCGTCACAGACATATCTCAGAAGATTAGCAGACTGTAATGGCAGCATACGGTGGTTGGGGCCAAAAAGTTCTGACCTTTCGAAAAGTAAAGCGTCGCGGGATCTTCCAGATGATGACATAATAAAAAACGCAAGACAGGGCAGTATGTACCCGGCCATTGCGGAAGGGTTCAAAGGGAGGCTATATTCTATGTCCTATGTCCTGTCAGTTGGCCTCCTACAGCTGATTTTTTTTAAATACATGCTACGCTGGGCCACACATCGCCATCTAGACTCAAACTAAGGGTACTAGACAACTGATACGAGTAAACTTACTTACATACTTTCTTTTTGTAAATAATTACACACAGCAAACACCCAGACCTGTACAAGCAGACAGACGGGGATCGAACCCACGACCCTTGGCTCAGAAGGCTAAAGTGACTACCAAATAAGCCATCGGGCCAGTCAATATATTAGTGACTAGCAAACCCGGCGAACTCCGTTTCGCCACCAGATGGCTGTAAAAATTTTTTTCCTTAATTTTCTTTGCTATAAAGCTCACGGAGCCCGAGACCTTTCTAACGAATGCAAAACCGTGGAAATCGGTTCGTGCGTTCTGGAGTTATAGCGTCAGGGAGGAAAACTCGACTTATTTTTATATAGTAGATGTGATGATGATGATAGTTGTGGTGAATATGATTTAACAAACCTTCAATTAGTAAGAAGAATCCTTTATCGTTCTTCAAGAGTATCGACAACGCGGCCCGAGTCATGTCGGCCAGGGAGGGATCGTCCGCCTTGACTGCGGTGCCCGCTGTCGCTCCCTCCTCCGCGTCCGCTACCGCTCCTCGCTCCGCGTTGAACTCCATATGGGAATACTCGAATAATCCTGTTGAAGAAACTTGTATACAGCACTTTACATAATTCTATATTCTAGGTTAGTTAGGTAGGTCTAAGGTTGTCTGGAAGAAATCGCTTATAGCGATAAGACCGCGTAACATGTACGTCAATATATTATTATCTTTGTTATCTAAATATAGCGATAAGACCGCCTAACTATACGTACGTAATATTATCTTTGTATCTAAATATATTATACGAGTAACTTAAAGGTGACTGACCGACATTAGTGATCTATCAACACCCAGCTCAAACCACTGAACGTATTGGGCTGAAGTTTCTTTTTTTGTGTGTATGAGTGAGTATGGTTGTATCAGCGATCGCCAACCCGCCTGCCCATCGTAGCGATTATGGGTAAAGACTCCAGATATTTTCTCAAAGTGGCGAACTACTGGAGTGACCAGCATACTGGTCAGTATATGTCCAGCAGTGGACTGCAATAGGCTGATGACGATGTATGTTTATAATTAATTAAATCAAAAACTACTGTGACAATTAAAATATTCTGCCACCATTGAAAAGCCACATTCAAACTGAGGAACATATAGGCTATATTAATTGCTAGAAAAGACTAAGAATGCTTATTATAATACCAATAATGTCGCTAAGCGTTCATATTTCAACAAAATCATACAATACAAAGTAAGATTCAGATGCAAATGCAAAAATATGCATAAGTGTTCACTTGGAAGAAGCATGACTATTGAGTACTTTCCCTTGTCATGCATAAAACATACAACCTTTAAAAGACAATGGTGATTTTATCAAAATTGAACGGAATATTATAACCCTACTTTTAATGTTTCCTTTAGCAAGTTTTGTAAACTTGAAACTTAAGTCGTTTCATTTTTTTATACTTATTTACCAAGCATGTTTTACAATGATGTTCAATTTTATTGACGGAGCTTTATCCTGCGGCGTAAAAAGGCCGTTATTTCATTTTTTATGGCATAAAATTTACGCAACCATACCCGCATGCTTCACAATTCCGCTCAAAAATGAATAAAAGAAATAGAGGCTACCTACGTTTAAACGCTAGGATTCATTGGCTTGGTGAACTACGGTTTGGCGATTTTGAGTAACGGTGAAATTTCAGGCTACCATTTCAATAATGAAGATACCGTACACTGAATTCCGATATGCGTTGTTTCATGGTCATTACGACGTGTCCTTTTTAAACGTCGTAGCTTAAAAAGAACCCTTAGCACGTAGGCTTTGCTATTGTCATTGCGTTTACTGTTTAATATGTAATGACAGGCTGCTTTTTTGTCTGCCACCGGTAGCAATCAAAACAAGCATTTCACTATATTCATTCATTTCTATCTAATCATTCTCTTCGTTCAATGATCTTACAGACATAAAGTTCAGTTTTTAGTACTGGAATGAAATGAAAACATCTTCTATTTGCGTAGGTTTGAAATATACATTATAAATAAATCGTCAAAATCAAATCCAACTTCGATTTTTGGGATCCGGGTCGTCAACTACCTAAAAAATGTCACTAGTTGTGTCTGACAAGAAGTTACTCAGGAGCAGCTCCGGTATCAAGAAGTTGTCCGTAATTTATACCCCGTGATCTTCGCATTTCACTTCAATGTGTCAATTTAGCTTACACCA
The DNA here is from genome assembly GCA_031163375.1 of Conogethes punctiferalis. NCBI lineage: Eukaryota > Metazoa > Arthropoda > Insecta > Lepidoptera > Crambidae > Conogethes > Conogethes punctiferalis. The sequence goes on along the minus strand of CM062086.1, from coordinate 8,932,162 downwards.
TCAGTTACCTTGTTAACCGACTTCGAAAAAGGAGGAGGTTCTCAATTCGTCTGTATGTATAATATTTTTTTTTTTTTTTTTATGTTTGTTCACCGATATTTCCGTCAATTATGGATGGATTTCAAAAATTTTTCGACAGTTCGACAGAGGACACTTCCGAGGTGGTCCCATTATCACCAAGTCAGGATCTGATGATGGGATCCTGGAGAAATTGAGGGCAACAACCGAAAATTGTATGCTCATATGGTGTTTTTGTTACGTAATTATATTTTACTCAGGTATATGCTTCCGGGCGTCAACATCTGGTGCTGATGATGAAGCCACAGAACTCCTTAACGGTTAGGAGTTAGGGGACAGTACTGACATTGGTCGATATTCAAATAGGTAGTAGTATGTACTTATGCAGGGCTAATAGGGCAGGTGATTTGGACAAGTGATTTGCTTGATTCTAGATCGCAAAGTCCTTACTTGACTTAAAGCTAAATTTTTCATTCCTAAGTAAAACTCTTAAGGACATTAATTAGCCTTTATTCAAGTTCACAGCACATTAACGCAACTAAAAATAGAGAAATAAAATTATTTAAAAAAAAAAAATTAAACCGACTTCGAAAAAAACACAAACGACCAAAACTAAAAAGCGATAAATAACGTAAGTAATTCCATCCTTAATACATAATTATTTAAATATTACAATTATCACTTATTTTTGAAGTCGGTGCCAAACAAATAAATATATTGTCGTGTTTGCCGGCCGCGCGCGTCATACAACAACAGTCTACGTTAGATACCGAGAGGCTGGCACCGACTTCAAAAATAAGTGATAATTGTAATATTTAAATAATTATGTATTACTTACGTTATTTATCGCTTTTTAGTTTTGGTCGTTTGTGTTTTTTTCGAAGTCGGTTTAATTTTTTTTTTATTACGAATTCTATTCGGCAAATTTACCCCCAATTATAGCGCGCCCCGTCACACGTTAATTAAGATACATTCTATGGAATTCCAACATGTTTTGTGAATATATTAGTCGCTTGTTCAAAGAGAGAAACAGACTGTATAAAATACCTACTAATTATACTGATTCGACTTGTACAAAGGTGAAAGGCTGGAGGCTCCAGAGCTTCCGGGTTAGAGTAGAGGTTGTCAATTTAGGAAATGAACTTTTGCCAATTAGTTTGTTTTGTTGTGTCTTGGAGCAAATCTTCACTCAATCTGAGGACGTTCCTCGGTACGTTTACCGAGTAGCGGTATCCATTCAAGAAATCGTTTACCCTATCGGTTGTCAGTACTGATACTAATATGGTGCCTCTTCAGCTAGCTAATCCGATTAGCTCTGTCGATGACTTTGGTTCATTGTCGGGTAACATAATTTCAGATTTGATCTTACAGACTTTAAATTATTAGTAGTTACTAGTATTTTGAATAAAAATAAACGTAATATAATACATCGCGTCTGAAGTCTGCGGTTGTATCTTGCACATAATATGTTCACTAGCTTAGTCTCCTTAGAAATTGGATTTTGTGGCCGAAATTCGGTCATAAACTCATTATTACTGTAGTATGAAACACATGTGTGTTTGCGGGGTCCGAGTCGTACCTAAAATTTTCACTGGGTTTTTCTGGCAAGAAATTACTCAGTGTGTTCATGTGAACACTTGAATACTTACTCACGAGCTATTTAAAACTCTCGAATTCAAGATTTATCTTCTAAATCAGTTTTACTGAAATTCTTATTTCATATAAATTTACCTGGAACTCGTAGATTAGACAAACTTGAATGTTTAAGTTACTACTAAGGTAATACCTACTCAGGACCTAAGTAAACATTTTAGATTTTATCGTGCTTAAATTCACAATTCGATTCTTAACATTTATCTTAATTCATTTGAATAGAGTTTTGAAAGGTTTTAGACCAGGAATTTTGGTATACCTACATATTGTTAATAGAATAAGTATGTTTATTATCAATCTATCAAGGTCTACTGCTGATCCAGGGCTTCTTACATCCAACTCACCAGCCACCTACCTTGTACGAATCATTACTCCACCTAGATTGAGGGTGTCCGACACTACGATTGTAGGTTTTGCCGCTGATATGGCCACCCCACTGTCACTTTAACTAGTCAGCGTCCATACGCTGGCACAGCTAGTTGAACAATATAAGTGTAGACGTATCCATATACGTCTACACTTATATTGTTCAACTAGCTGTGCCGGCGGCGTATCGGGTTTCAAAAATAACGGACTGCCATAAAATGATACCTACATTTTAAATTAGACTTCTAGCAATACATTGGTGAAAACCGCATTTAATTCCATTCGGTAGTTTTCGCGTGATGCGCGATCAAACATACAGATAAAAATTTCTCCCGTTTTCCCAACACTTCCTTCACTGCTCTACTCCTATTGGTTGTAGCGTGATGAAAGGTGTATATCTTATAGTATTATAACGTGCTCAGGAGTATGAAGAATAAATTATACCAAGTTAAAATCCGTTCAGTAGTTTCTGTTTCTATAACGAACAGACAGACAGACAGACGGACGGACAGACAAAATTTTTACTGATTGCATTTTTGGCATCAGTATCGATCACTAAGCTAAGCTCTTATTATAAAAAAAGTTTACATTCTACAATATTCATATACCTTATTTTAAATACCTGTCATTTAATTTTGTTTCCCTATTATCAATTTTATAGAATCTCCTAATGAATATTAGGAACACGAAGAACATTATGTCATGCAGTTCACATTATAAGGTCTCTTCTATTTTATTAGTTTAACTGTGGCCTCACTACCAGGAAATGCCAACAATTATCACAACAATGTTTGAAGTGAAAATTTCCTCCGACACACACACTACTGGGGCACGTGAAAGCCAATAACTATAGCGAAAATTATAGCGTTAATTTTAGTATGTGTATTTCTGGAAAGTGGTAAGGCACAACTCTAGCTTAATTAATATAATATATTTGACTGGCCCGATGGCTCATTTGGTAGTGACCTCTGTCTTCCGAGCCATCGGTAGTGGGTTCAATCCCCCCGCAGTGGAAAAATTTGTGTGCATGAAATTATCTATTTGCATTGGTCTGAGTGTTTACTATGTATAATATCCATTTATTTACAAAAAAGTATAGATCTAAGAAAGTTTATCATTTGTCTAGTGCCCATAGTACAAGCTTCGGCTTAGTTTGGGGCTAGATGGCGATGTGTGGCCCGGCGTGGCATGTCTTGGGCTATTTATTTATATTTTAAAGTTATACTCGGTGTATCACTGTTGTACGTATGTAAAATAAAAATTATATTTAATATAATCCAATTTGTAAACTTCTGAACAAGTGAATTACATTCATCCATTGTTTAACATTAAATACTGGTCCATTTCGAAACATAATTTTACGGAATGTACCTAACTGCAAATCCTTATTATTTACAATGCAAATTCTCTGTAGGCCGGTAGAGATTAAAAAGGATTCAAGGGGATTACAGACAGCGCCGTATCAAAATACAAACCCACTCAATATAAAGGTGGGTATAAATACTTTACAGATATCGGAGAAGATGGAATTTGCACAATAAGATTAACGATTTGCCGAAAAGAACAAATTATTCGCTCAATGTTCATTCGAGTCGGTTTTCGTGTAATATTACGCATTTCAAAAGAAGCGTGTGATATCAAATCTTGAATGTGATATCTTCATCGCTGTTTTCTTCAATGGCATATTTGTTTAATAAACCATATCGTTTCGCGCCAATGGGTCTTTAGAAAAAATACTTTATGTTATTTATCGAAGTTAGAAATACAAAATTTAGGCAAGAATTGATTAAAAATAGAGGTCGTTTGATATGAAAAAGTACAAGAAATTCATCCTTTCAGTTTAAAATTTCTGATTGGTAGGAATGTTTTGTTCTATCTGGATAATTTAAAACTTTGAAGATTACGATTTCAATGATACAAAATTAAATGCTTAAGCTAATTACTTTGGGGTTAGATCAAAGTGATGTTGTCTGATAATAATTCTATGAAGTGGTCAACATCGCTTTACTAGTTTTTTTTGCAGCTACAGCTTTAGGATATACATATTTTAATTTTAGAAAATTATTATTTAGACACAAAGTATTTTGAAGCTAGAATTGGCATGAGTTTTAACGCTTATTCGATCCAAACATCATTGCATTTGAAGTTAAATTCGGATTAATGTTTGAAAAAAAAAGGAACGTAAGTACTCAAATATTTTGGATTTCTATTATTATATAGAATGTGTATACATATAATATGTGTAAATAAACATTAAACATGTATCATATTGTTGTGAAACATAATAAAGACTTATAAAAATCTTCTTCATTATTACAGTTCTGGGTAAATAAATATAATATCAAAGGGTAACATTTACAATAGAATATTATTGTGTTACTATGATGAAAGTTCTTTTTGGAGGGAAAAAGGGAAATTATGAGGTTGCCGTTTTCAATTTCATAAGCAATAATAATGTATTTATACAGTATCTTTATGTATATCCAAGTAGTGTTTATTACTTTTCATAGATACCTACTCTGTTACTACAAGTTTAGTGTTAAGTTAAGTGTATCAAATGTTAGTTTAAGTAAAGATATTTAAATTCATCCCATAAAGCGATAAAATAGGGGTCACACATTTTAATAAAGACAGTTTGCTATTTTCGGTATAATGAAAAGGCATAAGGATAAGAATATGGAAACTGAGACGGGAAAATGGTGACCCCGTGATAGTATCTCTACTTGGGGATCCTAAACATTATCGGTATTCTATCGGTTGCATTTTGGTGAGTGTGCGACGGAATTATTTAATTTGATTCCTCCTGCCCCCTTTTATCATCGGACGAGCAGGGATACGGCGAATAGGCACCGTTACATGGTGCAAGTTCCTAGGACGCGCACAGCGCGTTTCGCTTCTACCTTCATAGTGCGAACTGCTAAACTATGGAACTCTTTGCCGGGCTCCTTGTTCCCCGAGAGATATAATCTTCCGATGTTCAAGGCGAGAGTGAATCGGTTTTTGCTGGGTGAGCGCGTTCCATCGTAGACTACGATATCGCTTACCATCAGGCGAATCGCAGTCAAGCGCAAACTCATTTTGAATAAAAAAAAAAATAAAAAAAAAAAAACTTCCCTGTGCTTAGCGACGATGGTGGTTACTGTTAGATATAGCGAGTAAAGTCGGCTCCGCGTACCTGCGTCTGCATCGCCGTTGTAGACAATGAGGATCCGAAGGGATTCCCCACGAAAAATATAATAAGGTAGGTATAACTTACCTAATAAATAATCAACGCTTCTCGGATCCAACTTAGCTAGCTGCTCCCGTGAATGAATATACTGCGCTCTTAGACGTCGCCTCTTCTTCTCCCTCGCCCAATCTTCCGCGAGATTCCTGCCGTCCAACCTTCTTCCCTCACGGTTGGGGTGTTCAGGATCGGGGGTCACCGTCGGAAGGAAGTGCCGTCTCCCACCCCCCATTATAACCTAAAACAGATAACTCGATGAGGAAATTAAAGGACTCTGCCAAAAACTCTGGAAACGGGCGAACAATTCGATTTCCTTAATTTTATATTTTTCGCTCCGGGCTTTGACAATGCTTTCGCATTGATTTCTTAATTCGTATTCCTTTCGCTTTGAAGTTGTGTTTGAAGAAAATTAAAGCTGCTTTCCGTTAAATCGAAACCTCGACGACGCACAAAATGTCGATTAATCTTGATGATCAGGTTCAGTGGTTGCTGCTTTTAACACAGTCGTCGAGGGTTTGTGGTGGTGTGGACCGCGTTTTAACGTTTTGTATTTTAAGCAGACTACTTGAAAATTCTTAGACAACGCGTACTCTCTTGATCCACCTGTCGACAACGAATGAACGCCGAATGGCAAGTGCCGGGTGCCGAGTCAGTCTAATGAGCTATGGCATTTATGATGCCACAAGATGGCTACTAGATCCATGTCACTGTGAAAAACCGTCTCACAGTGCTTTGATGCATCTTACCACGAAGATCTTCTGATAGGGACGTAAATATTTTTCTCAAGTTGCACTATTTGCGACGTTATTTGTGGAAGATCAAAAGATCTTGATAATTAAAAAAAATCTTAATATTTTGATGTTTTGCGTTCCATTACAATTCAAACTCAATAAACCGGACTCAGGCGCAATATTTATTATGTCTATCTATAGTACATGATGTACGTAAATACATGATCTATTATGCTTAATAAAGTGTAGGTCCAATTTAGTTATGAGGGGGCTGAGAGGGAACTTGCATGTATGCCACAGTCGCAACTGTGGTGCTCCATTACAGACCATGGCACATTTGCTCACTTGTCAGCTGTGCCCCACTAAGTGCTCGGTGGGTGACCTTTGCAAAGCATCCGGGTTGCGAGGTTTTGGGCTGTTTCTATTTGAGACAGAGTACCATTGATTCGAAAAGAAGAGAAGACTCAAGCTTAACGTTTCGGCTGCATTGCAACAACTGTGGTCCCAGAGGACTTTGTCATAGTTGTCATTTGTCATAGTTTTAAGTACCTACATAATAAATGTAGCACTTGAGTCCATTTGAGTAAGTTTTAATCCCAATACTTATATTCTACATATAATAAGTAGGCCAGGTTTGTATTATTTTTAAAGTTTTAACAATCGTACTTTAAAACTAATAACCCAACTATGATTACGTAAGTCTTCAGTTTCGGTAACGCTTATTAAAATTCATAGACGAGTTCCGTCAGAAACGTTTTTATTATCTTGCAATAAAACGATGCCTTCAAGAATACCGTCTTCAGAATTTAAAGTATCCTTCCGTCATACCTATCTCAATTCAAATAAAATATGATCCTCAGTGCAACATAAAATATTTAGTATCATGCCTGCCCCATAGGGGTAGTAAAGATAATAAATAAAGACGCATCTTTTGATGTACTCTACCTTTGCCCTTTGATAAACGATATGTAATGGACCACTTATTATTATAGTACTATCCTGACGAAATTTTGGTCACAGCGGCAACTCTCCATGGAACCGAGTATGCACTCTGTTTCTTGACTCTTAAGGGATTATCATAGGGAATATGCATGAAAAATTGTTTCATGTATTTACTAATTTATCGTAAAATGGATAAAAATATACTACGAACAGTGAAAACAAAATCAAAATTGGCTGTAAAATGGGCGAGATACAGTCGTTGAAAATAAAATATATATCCGTGTCTTTCACGCGAAACAGATTTTTCTAGGAAGTATGGTGCAAACGGTACCGCCACGTCGGATCTCTCTGTCTAAGCAATAAGTTTAACGCTTTATAACTCGCTTAATGGATAAGATTGTTTAAAAATTCTTCGATATTTTATGTATTTAGAAGATAAAAGATCTCAATAAATCCATAAAAAAGTCATGCATTATTCCCTATTTGGCATGAGAGAGATCAGGCGCACGGCCAATGGCTTAGCGTGCTTTTCGATTCATGGGAGTGTATCGCCGCCATCTTACTGTCTCCGTTCCTATTGAGGATTTGGTTTCTATTACAAAACATTATTATGGTTGGCTCGTTGGCAACCATAAAACTTACATTTATACTCTTTCCAGGCTCATTTTCGACTAGTTGCATAGCTATGTCCTTGCAGTCCTTCCTGACAGTGGGCGGGACTCTGCTGTCGTCTTCCCAGTAGCGCGACGGCGCGTGCGCATACAAGGCAGCTGGTGTTGCGTGCGTGATCCGCGCCGTTGTCACTATTCCACTTGATTTACCTGTGGACAAAGAATTGTTTTAATATCCCGGCGTTCTTAGTGTCGCCTTGTTATAATTATTTGTCGCACAAACCTTAGTCGTAGTAAACAATAAAATTCTACTAACGAATAAATAAAACGAAAAATCATCAAATTTGGTGCACTCGTCCAAAAATTATCGGCGTACATACATTGCGAAGATCCATTTTTATTTACAAAAGAAGATGATATTAAGTTCAAATCTAAATGAAGTAATAATGTAGCAACTCATATCCGAATTCTATACGGATTAACTCAAACAACGCATGGCCTGCAATTGTTCTGTTACACATTAACAGAGGGCACTGCCTGTACTTTGCATCGCGAAAGCATTGTGATTATATAAATTTCGCCCATACAAAATCTTATGGTGGAGTGTTCCGTACAGGCTCTTAAGCTTATTAAGATCTTTGTGCTTTTACCAACCAAGGAACGCTAAGTTTTGTATCCAGTTGCAAGCTTTAATATTATAGGTTGCTGGTTGACCTGTATTTTTGCTTGGATCATCTGGGCCCGCGATGTATTTTCCAGAAAGAGTAATACCAATGTCAACAACATGTTAACTCGACGGTATAGCGGGGTAAGATTCTCATTTAATTATAAAGAAACGAATAAAATATTGTGTCTACTAAGTAAGTACAAAAGGTACGCAAAACTGAGGAAGAAATTCTTACTGTTTCTTTACTGAAATCAAACTCCCCAGACGATATTTAATATCATTTCATCAACCAAAGCACGTTTTGGAAATTCAGGAATATATATTTTTGGTCTCTTGGGATCAGCGAACGGAGTGATAAATTATGATGTAATAGCGAACTTCTACGTATTTCAACGTTATGTTTAATATTCTGGATCTATACCTACCTATAACTTAGCTTTTTAAAATTCATAATGCGTTAGTATTTTCTGTCAATAAAAATCCCTTGAAGATTGTTGTCTTCTGAATATAAATTATCATATTTCCAATAAAATGTTACCTAATTTTACCGAAATTACGCCTACTATGGCCCTTAAAGAAGAGTAGCCCTTATTCTGAACGATCTAATGACCGCGGCTGATGAATACATTGCTACTTTAACTCTACTAGTAGACACGGAACTGAAGTATCAAACCGTAATATATACCGTACAGACATGACGGTATGATGTCACAACGCACCGTGTGGCTTGACTCTTGTGCAAGAGACAATACACTCAAATAAAAAAAAAAACTTTTGTCGCGTAATTAAATGGAATATACGTCACTGAAGACCAGCGTCGTGGTGTGTTCCTGCTATGACATACATTGGGTAATAGCTTTTTTGGATAACATACACATTGTAACGTAGTAGAGAGAGCGAGCGATCACCTCGCTTCGCTTCAGGTAATTCTGATAATCCTTTCAATGGATTCCATATTTGGCGTTTTAGTAAGGATCCCTAATCTTTTCTGGCAACAATCGAGTTTTTGAGTGTACACAAAAATAATATAATATAAATGTTTCCTCTTTATAATATTAGTGTAGATTAATGTAGATAGGTAAATATCACATGTATTACGAATATGCGTCAAACGAAGTTACTCTCAATCAATCAATCAATCATCAGCCCTTCGCAGTCCACTGCTGGACATAAGCCGCTTCAATTGATAATTTAATGGACTCTAGGGCTAACGGCTTAATCTACAGGCGAAGGTTCCTAGGTATCAAATTAACGAAGCCGTCGATTAAAATTAAAATATAAATTTAAGTTAATTTCGAGGGAAAAACTTAAGAAGGCACTAAGATTGAATAGTTGAGATGATTAAAAAGAAGCGGACGGTTTGAAATATGATAGGAGTAAAAAGGTGAGGATAAATTTGATGGGCATTGACCGATGAAGGGCAGAAAAAACGCGCTGACCCCACATAACCTTGAACAAGGTACGCGGATGATGAAGTGAGGTGTGAGAAAAATCGTTACTTTTTGATATTTATGGAACGTGGCATTATAAGGGGTGCGTAAAAGTGACTAACTTGTGTTGAGTTCGTGTCTAAGTAAAAAAATGCACCAGAGAATTCACAGCAACCAACGGGAAGGGCAATTCACCATGCACATTTTTAATCGGATACGGAAACGTTGAATGACCCGTCATTCAAATCTGACATTTGTTGTATTAGATTAATTTTAAATTTGAATGAACTTCGTAGTTAGTTTCCAAGAGACGTCTTTTCGGATGCGGAGCTTTGCTTTGGGACTGGACTACCAGATGATGACTAGAATCAACTCCCAGAACATCCAGACCCAAGACAAGAAAAGTAAGGTTTTAGTGGTTTTAGGTTAACACTAGCCATTGGCCCACAGAGGCCACCGACATAATCGAATTTAATAGTTAATTAATGCGAAAAATACCACTGAATGTGCTATGATTTGTAATAAAATAGCTCTGTATACATGAATATTAAACCTGTACAAAGTACTATACTCATACACTGCAAAACTGATTAAATATAGCTATCGAGTCTCATTACGACGATATTCAAGCATATTATATCACAGGTTAAACATCGCCAGTATCGATATTCAAAGGCTCACTTTGAACTGTAAAGCATGAATACATTTAATTAACAACAAAGTTCGCGGGAAGTTCAAATCATAACAAAGTATGTACACCGTTCGATACAACTTTGAAACTACGTAATACAACGTGTATGGGTGTTGTGTAAGCACTGTATATTCACAATGCTTCTCAAAGACGACGACCTCATATTCTCATTTGAATGTGAGGATATCACGACTCGCGGGCTCGGTTATTACGTTCATCACACAACACAAGCCTTGGGGAACCACATTTAGCTTTGAAGTATGTTAAAAGACGACTGGGGAGATTTTAATTACATTTCCTTCAAGATTTATTGGACACTAACTACTGTGCTCGCGAATTTGCCCGCATGGAATACTTAGAGTCTCATTCCCTACTTTATCCGTTTGGGGGTGAAGTGATCAAAATCCTTTCTTACCGGATGCCGACGTCATAACATCTACCTGCATTCTAAATTTCAGCCCTATCCGTCCAATGGTTTGGGCTGTGCGTCAGCAGCAACAAGGTTATAATATAACATACAATTATATAATATGTTATAGCCCAAGTGATTAACGTCGAGCTCTATTGCGCAAAGCGAAAATTACTATCTAAACTAATAGATTCTCAAAATACGTAGTCTTTGTATTTTTCCTTTTAGAGAAATCCAAATGCCACCTTCGTATTCCGTTTGCTCAGGGAAATACTGGAACAATGTTCACAAAGAAAACCAATTGTATCTATCTGATCAGATTTCCAGGTGACGTTTTTGTTTTCAATCTCATTTTCAAAGCATACATCTCGCAAAAAGAGTGTGTGTTAGTTGTATTTTAAAAACTTCGTCGTTGATTTGGCTAATTCTTCGAATTGATTTAGGTACAACAACTTGAAAAAAATACATCATGAAAAATAATAAAAATACCGCACTACTTACATTTTTTTTACTAATTTTCCAAGAAAAATTTGGCAGCAATGTTAGGTATCTGATGGAAAATAGCGATGCAACCTATTATAGAATAGAACACGCACTTAGGTACAGCCTTTTCACTCTAGCCTTAAAAAGGTCCAAGTTATACCTACCGTTCGGGGAAGTTGTCAGAAGGTAGAAATTTTATCACTTCGTATTAAAAAGGAATTGTTGGGAATTATGGCATGTTTTCGTACAAATCGCGAGTACGTTGAACAGCGATAATGAAGAGTGTTTTGTCACTTTTGCGGATCACAGTAACTCTGTATTTTCACGTAATTTTTGGGACTTGAATCTGTTTCCATTTCAGTATGTTTTTCGAATCACGATTCACACACGAGGATTTGATTGAAATTGAGTGGGTACCGGGTCTGACGGCAAAAAGCATTTTTAACCTTTTTGTAGCCGACGGTCCATCGACGAGACGGAGTGTGAAGTCATTTGTGTTGACGAGGCTGCTCACACCTTGTGAAAATTGGAAACCACGATTGATTTGTTGCTGACGATTCATCTTGGTGATAGAAAAAGTAAATTCAATATAAGCTTTATCCAAATCAAATCAATAGATTATAAAATATGTATTCCACAGCTGGTCTTGAATTAAGCACTTATAAATCGTCAGTGCAAATGCATGTTCCATGTAGAGACTCACGACCCTTGATTCACTACCAAATAAGCCGCTAACTCCAGTAGCACATTTTGGATCAACCTGAGATTCGAAACCGAGACCTGTTGGTTCTCAGGTGGCCCTTACCACAAGACAAATAAGGCATAAAGTTTTCATTAACTACTTACCAGCCTCATGGACCCAGTCGATCAGCGATGTGACCTTCGAGTTCATGGTGGATGAGCAGATGTTGAACCTGCCTCCCGCGTCCAGTCCTAGAGTCTCGTATCGCGCCTTCACGCCACACATCAGAGCAGTGGCGCAAGCCGAAGACTCTCCAGTTTGGGCGTCAACGTTGTATGTCTGTTAGAAAAACAATTACATAATATACACGGTTTACATTCAGGCGCTGCCGCTGTTGCTGGGAACGTTACTCTAAAATTTCCAACGTCGACGCGAGAGATCACATTCAGCCTTCCTACTTCTTTATTGAATGACTATGATATTGAATGGTAATGATATCTATGTATGTAATATTAAAGTTAATTTTTTTGTTGAGCGAGAATGCTGAATGTAAACACTCGCTCGCATTCGCGTTACCGTCCTTTGACTTTCGCTCGAAAAAGCTACAATAGAGGGAGCGCGGGGCAATGTCTACGGCAGCGGCAGCATCAACGCGAATCACCTGTTTACATTCTCGCGCTTCCCACTTCCCTGCTCACTTCCCGTCCCAACAGGGCTGAATGTAAATGTTGCATTAGACATGAGAAAGCCTATTTATGCCCTAAAGCAAGCGAATCGTAACTCGAATTGCGCCAGCCAGAGAAGTACCTCCACCCTATAGAAAACCGCAGCTAAATGACCTTCGGGTCGTGTTTCCAGGACTATATCTTTATCTATCTTTCGGGAAACATTGCCTCCGGTAAAACAAGTTCCATAGTTTAACAGTTAGCACTATGAATGTAAAACATGATCACATTAAAAATCATCACAGTCCACAGCTGGACATAGGCCTCTCCAGTTGTTCGCCACAGGACATCCAAACATCTGGATTATATACCCATAATCGCCACGCTGGGCAGGCGGGTTGGCGATCGCAGGGCGTAGGTTTTCGCTCCGCATTAAAAATAACGACTGCCAACCCTCAACAAATAACATTCTATCAATCCTGCCTTAAAATACAGCCTTCTTCGCTATTCCAAGGTAGTTCGCCATTTTTATTGCTCTATCTCGTGTTCTCTATACGGACAGGATTCATATAAATTCTAGATTCTTTTATCAGTTTCAAATACATTCTTTGTTTCTTTGCAAAGATATTATTTTCAATTCTTGTATCCGAATTTGTAGTCATTGAAGTGTGAATATCAAAAGGATTTATCTTATGGTTATTGTAAGAAAGCATTTGAGAATCGCGATACTCTGTAATTTGTTTTAATGTCGCACAATATGGCTGTCTAGTAATAGATGTAAAAACATTATCATTCTGTTAGTATCTTCAAATGCATTGTTTGTACGTTAATTAAATTTTCATGTTCCATATTATTAAATACAACCAACAAAATCTTAGCTCAATTAAACCACTGAAACCCAATATTGAAATCCACCAACGCAAAAGTTAATTAGTACAACATTCTTATAGGTTAGAAACTCAAAACAACTTGATTCTGATACGATTTTCCGAACAATGATTTAGTTTGTTTGTCCTATTCTACATAACTTATTCATCCCTTTGTTCATTCATCGAACGATGAATAATTTATAATCTCTATTGCTAATAAAATGTGCAAACTGGTATTGAATTTACTTTCACTGGTTGCTTTATTCTAGAATTCTCAATTTATGATACAAAGGGAACTTTTTATCGTCTACTTATGTACTTGAATACTTGGGAGTTTCATCAATCTTTGTAGTCTCCGGAGGCAGTTGTGTTTGTAGTAATAATAACAACCCTTGTCTACATTACGTGACAGCAATGTCTAGAAGGCAATTGTAGAAACTTTATTACTCTACATGTGTGACATTTAAAATCTGTACTTGTGTGAAATTGTCGCCCATGTCATGCTTGTGAAAATGAACATTTCTTTACTGGATTTATTTTGCTGAATTAAAATACTCTTCTTTTAATTTTAACTTTGTTAAATAAATAACGTTTAGAACCAACCGAGTTTAAACTAAATATGAGTATCTTCGTTTTAATTATGTTGTCTATGTGTTCGCTGACGCATTTATTTATATAAATTATTGTATATATTTTGTTTAGGCGTGAATAACGTCAGCTACCTGCTCTCAAAATAAGGTTTTCACTTGCATATCCTATGAGAACCAAATTATAGCTGAAAGCATTTCCCAGAATACCTAGACCCGATTCCTTTGTTAAATTTTCGACTAAGCGTAGAACCTTCGGATCGTCCGTTATTAAGGCTTAACGTTCAAACCCTTGCACTACTTCATTAGATTTTTAATTTTGATTGTTAATAACGGAGTGTAAGAATTACCAAAGAGGAAGCCAGTTTCCAATAAGCTATCTCTTTTATAAACAAACAGAATTGATGCAATAACTACCTTAGTTGTTATTAGATTAAGTAAACTATTCAAAATAATAAACAAACTAGGAACTTCAGATTAAATCCCTAGGGTTTCCACTTCTAAAGCTTCAACAACTAATCTAGTTTAAAATAACTACGGGGAAATAACGTTATATAAATAAGGAAACTTATACCACCTTATACGCGTGTGATTTGATATAGAGTTAATAAAATTGCTAATTAAATTAATGTAATTTTACTGGAACCATTTTGTTTTACAAAAACCGTTTAGTGGAAAATATTACTATTGTTAAGTGAAATAAAACTGATTTTTGCTTTGGGAAAGGTGCACTGTAGCAAATGAAACTTGGTTATGTTACCAATAATACCTAAAAAGTGGCTTTTCAGGGTAAAACGGGTTGAAGTTTAGCTACTCGTGTTTTAGCTTTACAATAAGGTATAGCTGGCAGGTGCTATGTAAGGCTTTGGTCCCACTAATGTGGCGCGGAGCAGAGCGGAGATGACCTGTGCCGACATTTAGCAATCATATGGCTTGAAACCCAAGAGATGTGAATGGAATCCATCCACGAGATACATTCAAGAGAGGTAGGGCATAGCGAATCTTCGATCGAATGGAGCCGCCCTTCGAGGGTAGGAACCCTATAGAATACCGCACATCAATCGACCTTGGGGTCGTGTTTTTGCCGGTGAGTAAGTAGGGTTTTCGAAGCTCGTTGAGTGAGTGCTGCATCGGCAGTCGGGGGGTTAGGGTCATCAACGCACGTGTGATGCCCCTGGTTTTGCAAGTGTCCATAGGCTGCAGTAACCGCTTAACATCAGGCGGGCTGTAAACTTGTTTGCCACCTTTGTGGTATAAAAAAAACAATAGTAATATTTTACCTTAGCCAACGCCACAGCTGGGAAGGTGTCCCACGCGAGGTCCGTGTCTTCACCAGACTGACCCCTTCGTTGGCCGCGCAATATCCTTGCCGCAGTAGCCGTCGTTAAGCTCATCCCGTCACCCACCACAAATATTATGTTCCTAAAATAATAAAGACATGTTAGTTTGCTAAGCAAGATAAATTTATGAAAACTAGGAAACTGCGTACATAATAACATAAGGTCTAGCCATGGAACCAAAGAAGTCCTTTAGAAACCATTGCTCCATCTTCTGGGGAGTCGTAGTTATGTATCATCATCATCAGCCTATTACAGTCCACTGTTGGACATAGGCCTCTCCAGTTGTTCGCCACTTAGGACAAACGTCTGGAGGATATACCCATAATCGCCACCCTGGGCAGGCGGGTTAGCGATCGCAGGGCATAGCTTCTCGTTCCGGTGACGCTGCTGCCCGTCATCGGTCTGTGGTATTTAACTACGCCATCAATTGGTTATACCGCCACCAGTCGGTTGCCAGCGCCTCGTTTGTTTTTCGGCAGGGTGCACCACGAGCAGGTGAGGTTGGCTTGGAGCGAAATGATGATAGGCCGCTCCCTTACATCACATATAGTTATGTATAGGACTTACACATTTAGAATGGGAGGGCCTACGCACTAAAATTTCAAGACGAGCCCAAGTCCCATATATGCGAATAGGACACCCTTTCTTTTGATCGATTATGTAAACAAAACTAACATAGGAACTTGCAGACCCTGATTACAATCAGAAGAAATCTGAAACTGCTTTTAAAACTTCTCAAAAGAATAAAGCAATCCTCAGCAATCTCTTGTTAAAACATCTTTTTAGTAATAATATAATGTATTTAAGAAGGTAATTTTCTAAATAGACCTCAAAGGCCAAGAATAACATACAAAGTAATTCCATCAAAGGTCTCACTCTCAGGCACCTATTTTTCTTCGAGCTACCGTTTCATAATGTAATCTAAACAACAATTCATTTCGAAGGAGACGCAATCTCGTACCGAATGGGAACGGGAATAAAGACAAAATTAACGAAATTACCGAGCGTTTCCTACACCCGAAATGAAAGGGCGTGAAATGAACAAGTCAAAATTTACGTCAACATTGGACAGGTTGGATGAATTCTGAAATGTGGATGAATTTGGAAATTGGCACGATGTTAACAGTCCCGGAGGTAAGTGGCCGGCGGGAAGGGTCGGATGGGAATGTTTGTTGTTAATCGCCACAGGATTGTATCTAGGGAAGAACGGTCGTTTGCAAATAGCGTGGTTAAATATACCCTAAGGACCATATTTCCTAATTCATAGAACTAAAATTATACAGGATTTTCTTATATAATAAGAAACAAAATACCTTTTTTTTACTTTTAATATCGAACTTGGTGTTTTTTTTTACATATAAAGAGACATTCTCATATGTGTCTTATGGAAAGCCCAATTGACAGTTTATAACTTTTAAACAACAACTACTTGTGACCTGTTGGTATTATTATAGGTACTTTTTTCCTGTACATATTATATTACACAATATTTACTTAATTTTTACAAGGAGTTTAATTTGTACCCATCTGAAAATGTTATGGTTTAGTTTCTATTTGCGATATACAGTTTGACAGCTGTTAGGATATCATGAGACGATGTATTAAATACATCATTGCATTGTCATCATATTTAAATCTTTATCTGAAATTGTGAAAGAGTTTTAACAAATGACCTCACACCAATGAACAAAAAGTAAAAAAAACATGATTACCGGTCTATTCTAGATAAAATTCTGTGGTATCCTCCGACTTGTACTGATGTTCAACATGTTCCTAATAATAATTGGACAAGAATATGATAATTTACAAACAAGTTCAGTATAATGGATGCTTTATATACGTGTTTTTAAGCCAAGGCTTTTGCCTATGGTAATAGTAAAAGTTTTTACTTTGTTTGCTTACATCTTGCCGGTTCTTCTCGGTAAAAACAACTTTCCAAATTAGGCGATAGTCTCGTTTTATTATACTAATAAGTTATTATAATGTATTATTAGTGTAATATTCGTAAGCTTTCAACTAGCTTGTTTTGTGGGCCTCGATATTGAAAACGTTTAAATACTTACCAAGAGGTACAGGATTCGAATTTCTGGTCAGACCATTGTATCGTTACCTATGTAGTAGGTTTTTTTTTATCCAGAACTAGCGACTCGCCCTAGCTTCACCTAGGGTGTTTCAGATACATAAACATTTTTAAACCTATGTTACTCAGTGATAATGTAGCTTTCTAAAAAAAGAATTGTTAAAATCGGTCCAGTACTTTTTGAGTTTATTCGTCACATACAAAAATACAAATCTTTCCTCTTTATAATATTATTTATTTATTTAAACTATATTGCACAAAAATGGTACAAAAGGCGAACTTAATGCTAGGAGCATTCTCTACCAGTCAACCCTTGGGTCATGCAGAGAGCAGATTTGTTGTGCGGTGAGTGTACAAAAGGAAACACATATTAGTGTAGATAATTCAGTAGTAGCCTGAACCTTAATAGATATTAATCCCAGCCATATCTCTTTCCGTTTGTAGGTATTGCCCTCTGCCATACCATGGCATTAAACTCGTAGAAGTGATGTGGAAGAGACTTGGTGCTTACTCTATACCTATTAAAATCCTTTACTTTGTTAACTTTTCACATCTTAACAGTGTTCCAAATTAGTTTGATATTTATGAAGTAAACAGATTAATTACTATCAATAATTTATTACGTACACGTTAATAGCCGTAATATTAGATGTTGGGCTATTTCAACGAATATTTTTAAAAAGCTTATATATTTTTATTAAAACGAATTTCATTTTCTCAAGCAACATTTCCATAATCAAATTTCGTTACAATCTTTTTCTTAAAAATACTTTATTACTTATTTAACAGCCGAGTTTCAACGATTTGTAAGCGGTGTTTGGAGGCGTTAATTAATATTTTGATTGTTTGTTTACTAAAATCTGTTACTGACAGAATCTTGATCGGGGTATTCAATGAATTGAAAGCGGAGGGTTTCATTTTTATTAAAACTTCGTATTTATTAATTCCGTCTGCTGTGATCTAAATTAATTCCTTACGTTTTTGGTACAAATCGTAATTTTTTAAAGTTTTAGTTCAGTCTTAATTAGCATTTATAAATTGTCGTTAATTAAAAAGATACATCACAGGGTTTTAACTTCTGCGGTAGTGAGACTCCCTCTTGGTTTTCTAACCAAGAGTTGTGTGTTAGATCGAACAATACTTATTTTGCAATAGAAAATTAGTTTCGACGTCGCATTTCTTTTATTATCTGTTTGGACATGCTAATAGGACGTTACAGCTTAATATAAGTATTAACCCTGCATCCCAGGTCGCTGAAAATACGTTAGGTGTAATCTAGCCGACAAGCGCTTGGCAAGTCCTGATTAGTATTCTCCCCACGGCCGGGGAACACCTCGGCTCAAAATGTAGGTTCAATTTATTTTGGGGTATAACGTTATACTAGCCGTATTTTATTCTCCACTTATATTTTAGCAGGATTACACTCACGTGAGTTATAATTTATTGGATTTAAAAACATTCCGCTATCTTCTCATAAACACCGCATACATTGAATAATCTTTGTTAAGTTTTAAAAACTGTGTGCAACAAATTGTTCAAATTAATTCATCATCGTCAGCCTCTTACTTTCTGATTATAGGCCTTTCCAATTGTTCGCCACTTTTCACGATCCTGGGCCTCTCGTTTCCAGCTCTTTTCAGCCATCTTAGCTTGAACCATTACTCCACCTGGCCTGAGGGGTTTTACACTATAGTTCAGACGCGATATCCACACCAGAACTTGTTTACCCCAACGGTTGTCGGTACTGCGGTTGATATGGCCAGCCTAGTGCCATTTTATACGATTAGACACGTTTATTATAGCCCCTATCCAATACTACTTGTTTATGTCTGATAGGTACATATGAAAATTGGATAAATGCGTGTATTTATAAAAGTCCCTTTGCAATCTCGGTTTTTTTAATATTTTTTGGGTACAAATAAACACAAACGAACACTGACTGAAATTCCGTGACAGCTAATCTCCAAGGAGACTAGTTAGGACCAAGTAGGCGGGTAATAATATCTCCTTTAGAGTTTATATGACATATTATTTACTATCAGAGCCCAGTGGAATAACAACTCATCGTGCTTTGAGGTGGATGGAGGGATGTAAGAGAGCGGCCTATCTTCTTTTCGCTCCAAGCTAACCTCACCTGTCCGTGGTGCATCCTGCCGAATAATAATCGAGACACCGACTGGTGGTGGTATACCATTACAATCGAAGGCATACCGAAGCGAGTAACTACATGAATCGCCACTCCGCCTGCTCAGCGTGGCGATTATAACCTTCAGATGTTTCCCCTTACTGGCGAGCAACTGGAGAGGCCTTCGTCCACGCCCAGCAGTGGACTGCAATAGGCTGATGATGATGCTGTTGATGAGGTGCTTAGAAAACAGAAATTACTGTGCTATCCAATGAACGGGTTTCACCCACCTATCTATTTCAGGCACCTATTATGATTTTTCTTCTTTTATTCTATCCCACCTGGGAATCGAACCTGAAATCGTTTTAACTATTCTGTAGTCCTTTTAGCCACTATCTAGCCAGGAAATACCGTAATTAATAATATCACGATTTGAGAAACGGTTGACGACAGATGTTATGGATTCACTGAAACAAAATTCACTATTTCACGTATACTGGCATAAAAAAGTTCACAACGCCCGGAACAAAAGTTATTTTAATTGCCAATGCTTCTGGCCGGTCGAAACTGTTTTGTAGCTCACTGTTCACTCTTTTAGTAGAGAAATTGCTGGTGTATTGTACATCTTTATGTGTTTGTTGTATGATAAAGCTTGCTCTGTAGGCACCGCTGAAAGGATTTAGAAATATGGTGCACATCTCAGGTATTTTAAATTAAATCATTAGACTGTAGAAGAAATGCCTTGAATTTAGTATTTTTGTTCAAATTTTTTTATTAATTAATAATCTAATATATGTCACATAGCTTCGTCTAGTCCCAAACTAAGCCGAAGCTTGCACTATGGGCACTGAACAACTAAGTTTATCGCTTACTATGATACGTTTTTAAAAATAAATACATATTACTTATACAAATGTTTGTATTGTTTTACCAAAATTTAAGTTCCTTTCAGATATCCCATATCATATCCAATAAAACTTCTATATCCGTATCCGTAACTTTTATATTTGACTACGTAAATCTGTATTATATTCAAACTCCTGTATTTCAAGAGACATGGAACACTTCATGACAAGCCGCGTGCTGCGTCTTGTGCGAGCATAAGTGTAACAATTATTAAATCAAATAAATAAATAAATATACTTACTTTGCGACAGGATTTTTGTCGGCAGCGTACTGTAGGCGTTTCTGCAACGTTTCTTGTGCTTGCGTGTACCAATAGTGGCGATCTGTATAAAACAAACAGATTTTGTTAGAATTTCAGAAGCATTTTTCTATTTTTTTTTAGCAACTTTATTGAACGGTTTTCCGAAATTTAATTATTGAAATTTAATAATTTATTAAATTTTGCGAAGAAGTTCAATTTAGGTCTGATCGCTCATATCGGTCTTCCAGACAACTTTCAGGTAGATGACATTTTTAAGAACTTTTAAAACGAATTTCCTAGCAATGCTATAACTCTCGTACTTAATCCGTGGTTACGCTTTTGCAGTCGACTGTTTGTATGGCTTAAAAGAATTTGCCTACGGGATAAAGGTCTCATGCTAGTCACATAATATAAAATGCAATATCCGGCATGATCACGTGAACATCACGCGCGTTAACACGGCATGGCCGTAAAAAAGTAATCCGATTTGATGACACACGGGATTTACAATACTTACGTTGCACGTGTTCGCACTTACACAAGTTATTGTATAAAAAACTTACAGTAAGTGAGCCTTTGTTTACTGTTAACACTTAAATAACACTGTGCCATTACTTTTTTATGCACTCCATGGCGAAGAAAGTATAAATAAGTACTAGGTCACTGTCGAATTAGACCATGCTTTACTTGTAAAGGGCAAAAAATGGGATACGTTTATTTTTATTTACAAAAGAATACAAAAAGCTTATTATACCATTAATACTACGATAAGTTAAGTGGTAGACTATACCTCATAGGTTTGCTGTAATCATACGCCAAAAAATCACTTGCAAATAATAATAAGTGAGATACATGAGCATATAGACTCGATATCGATATAGGTACGGGTAACCGAACATTAGTCTACCATTTTACGGTTAAAGTGAATTATCATGTTATTAGAATTCGTAATAACATTAAAATGATCACGTTATTATTGTATGCCAACATTAATGTTCAGATTAGCATCGTATTCTACCATTAATGTTCACTTTCCCATTGAATGTTGCAACGTAATCACGCTAATTGATAGAACCATTAGACTAGCAAGTACCTATCTATCATATTTTAACATATATACATAATATGTTAAAATTTACTTACTGATCTTATGAGTCATTTATCAGTAATATTGTCTTTAGTAGTATTACATAGATTTATAAGTATAACTCTGGATATTAGATATACCCACCTGTTATGGTTATTTATATCTGTCATGTTTTCAACAGTATGAAACATCAAATAAATTCTTTATAAAAATATCACAAGGACTCAAAAGTTATTTTGCAACATCAGCTAAAAGAGCTTAATAATTGTTTATTGTTACTCGTAGAGAGGATTAACCTTGCCATTATTTAGATTATACGAGATGCTTTGTCTAGACTTCCTACGAGCGTTCAATATGAAGCGCCGTATGACGTCAGAAGCTTAGGCGCTGCTCATAAATCTTAAAGCATAAGAAATCTCGTTATATTATATGTAATTCTATAGAAAGACTAAAGTCGGAAAAGTAAGTCTAACAGATTTGGTAAGCAGCAAAATTACTCAAATACAAATTGTTTTTGGCAATAAGAGATCTATTTGTCATGAAACTATAATATCCTTTTATTTTACTATGAAATAGAAGCTATAACTTCTACTGTTTTCCAAAACATTTAAACTGGCTTTTTTACTGAGTGTATAACAAGTACAGTCGTTTTGCGTCTGACATAAATAATCGGACAGATAAATCGTTTATAAACATATTAAACTATTTATTAGTCGTAAGATCTTTTGCTTAGTTGGAACTAACCAATAAAAATAAATTTCCCTTGTCTTAGGAGCACTAAATGACTGCAGACACTCCCAGAGTCTCCCAGAACATCCCGACCCGAGACAAAGACAAATAAAGAAAAGTCAATTTACTTCCGAAATAAGAGGTCCATTTACTTCCTAAATTGACCCGACCGTGTATCGAACTTGAAACCATTACACCAAGGAGATCGCCAATGAATTACGAATTTTGGATAAAGACGAATTTTAGCAGTGTAATATAAAGCTAATACCGGATTAAACTGAAGAGGAATTTTTGTTCTAACCCTAGACAATACAAAGATTCTAAAAATTTAAGATGAAATCTGACCTTTCATGTTCAAACAAAGTCTTCTGACAATGAGACCGATAAGAACCCAAATATTAATAATATCACTAAAATCTTTAGCAATGTAAAATTTTCTTTGATCTTTCGAAATCTTTTGGCTAAAAGGGTCGCATATAAAGAATCTATGTAAAGGTCATAGCCAAATACTTGTACACTCAGATAAAAAAAAACCCTTAAGTATTTCATATCATAATATTAGATACATTTTGAAACAGAAA
The DNA here is from genome assembly GCA_031163375.1 of Conogethes punctiferalis. Lineage (NCBI taxonomy): Eukaryota > Metazoa > Arthropoda > Insecta > Lepidoptera > Crambidae > Conogethes > Conogethes punctiferalis. The sequence goes on along the minus strand of CM062086.1, from coordinate 8,909,043 downwards.
ATGAGTTGCTTTAGCCATGTTTTATTAGACCCTACTTTTTTCTAGAGGGCATTAGGCACCTTCATGCTGCCTCCGGGGGGAGCCGGCTTGGTGTGTGTAACTCACCACTCCCAAAAGTTTTAAAGATCTATGCATACATAGGGACAGACACGAAAAGCTACCTTGTTTTATAGTACATATTATTGGGTAATCAAAATACTCACATAAAGATTATTGCCTTTTGAGACAAAGTTTAAGACAAATAAAAAATGAAGTAAGTAAATTTAAAACGTGACAGGCGATGCATAAAGGGTTGTAAAACTCAGATTAATAGATTTTGATATGGCTGAAATTGACGCCTGTCTTGATAAATTATATTCTCATTATAGCACAAAGCAAAGCGTATGTTTCAAAATGCGCAGCTTTGGACCAAGATCTTAGAATAATATTAAAGAAATACGCTCTTCATCTCACAGAAATAGACAGATATTAATTACTGCACGAAAATTAAAGACATTAATTTAATATAAATTGTAAATAATATACAATATCACAATATACATTGTCTAATCCTAAAGTAAATAGCCTGAGCGCTTGTGTTATGGGTACTCCAAATATAAACAAAAAATAAAGAACAAATGCAGATGTTCATCATAAATATGTTTGTCTCCGGTGGGAATTAAGCTCTTGGTTCAGAAGGCAGGGGCAGCTATGTTGTTAGTAGCGACATCTTTCAGATTGGTATGTAAATTTATTTTTCTTCTTCTTCTTTTCGAGTCAATGGTACTCTATCTCAAATAGAACCAGCCCAAAACCTCGCAACTCGGATACCGCTGTCGGTTCCCTTGTATTTTTCTAAAAAGAGGGGAATAGGCGATGAAATCTTTTTCAATTCGAATGTCCTTATGTTCCCTATAATGTTAGACATTATTTTTGAAAAATTAACATCATCAGCCTGTAAACGTCCAATGTTCGAAATAGGCCTCCCAATCGCAAAAAAAGTCAGTTGGTGGGATTTGCCTTTGTCACCACGTTTGGCAGACGGGTTGGTCACCATAGTACATTTTATTTGTCTTGTGCGCCACCCCCGAGAAGATATGTGGTGGTCCTATTCTAATTCCATTAAGTAAGTTTTGCAGTGGATACCACGCATAGGTAAGCGCAGTGTGGGACGCCCCCCGGCTAGATGGAGCGATGACCTGCGCAGGGCGGCCGGCAACAACTGGATGAGTGCAGCTGCTAACCGAGCAGAATGGCGTATTTCGGAGGAGCCTACGTCCAGCAGTGGACTACCACGGGCTGCCGATGATGATGATGATTCTAAGTCCGGAAATCACACAGACAGAAAAAGTACCTAATTGCAACGCGGCCGAATTCGGTCACACGGCCTTTTATGAGTTAGACTTTAACGTTTATTACATTTTCATGGGTTTCTTAAATGCTTATGTAGTCGAATGTACTCACGTACGTACACACCCACCCTCCTTATATTTTATTATCGTGCTATTCATCAGGGTCTTAAACATTTTACTTGTTCCCCGTGCTGAGTAATGTAATAAAAGACATTACCCAGTCTTGAAGTAACCTTACTTTATTATGATACCTACGTTTATCTTTTTAAGGCGGTAATTTTGCTTATCCAATTATGTAGGTTATTTTCTGATGATCTATTGTACTTGAAAGCATACTTGTCTATAGGAATTAATTGAGAAACCTCAAAACCGTTTGTTTCATATCGGTAATAGAATTTTATTGCACTGGCTTTTAAACCATGTTTTGACCAAAATAATGTTTACAAAAAGAATCAGCGTCACCGGAGCGAGAAGCTATGCCCTGCGATGGCCAACCCGCCTGCCTAGGGTGGCGATTGTGGGTAAAGTTTCCAGATGTTTGATGAACGTGGCGAACAGCTTGAGAGGCCTATGCAGTAGACTGCTATAAGCTATTGATGATGATGATGGTGTTGGTCATCAGCTTATAGCCGTCTACTGCTGAACATAGGCCTCTCAGGGAGTAACTTCTGGCTCCGGTAACGTTGCTGCGCCATCGGCCTGTAGTGTTTAACTCTTACCATAAGTTTCCTTAATCTCAGCCTTCTGAGGAGCTGGTGACAGCACGCCCGTACTGATCGAGGACATCATGATCACGACGCAGCACCAAGCACTCATGGTTCACAAGCCTCATCGGTGCTGCTGTGCCCGCGTACACCACGAAGAAATCCTTGTGACGTCACTCGGGTATCACTAATATAGTCTTAACACTTTTGTCACGTTTTGCGCGCATCGTGGTTATATCTGAAACAATGAGATTCATTTTTAGGAACTTTGTTTACGGTAAAGTGTTTTCCCATGCATGCGAGACATAGAAGTCTTCAGTTGTTTGCCACTTTAGGCAAACATCTGGAGTCTTTGCCCATAATCGCCACGCTGGGCTGGCGGGTTGTCAATCAGGGCGTAGCTTCTCGCTAAATACCACAGGCTGATCCTGTGGCATTTACCTCAAATCCCACTTTCCCATGCACGGTAGTGTAAATTCGCTGACTTCCCAACTCCTGAGCTATGAATTTTATAATTGAAAAATAAAATTTTCAACCCGGTCTTGGATTCAAACGCCTCTCAGTTATGATGTGCCTACATTGTACCCGACCGCAAATGGTACATAAAAATAAGTTTTTAGTCCAAAGTCTTCAAATAAACATTAAACCACTTGATCGTTATTCCCTTGTTAGGAACTTATCCCGGAGATATTGCCCTAAAATGACAGATACATTTTAGGCTTAACATATTCACATACTTAGCGAAATATTACGACGAAGATTAACGGAAAAGTTAGATTTTGTGGATTTTATGCTTGGAGCAATATAAAGGAGCGATTTGGTTGTTTTCACAAAGTTAGCTATGTCGGAAACTCGGGGAAATAAGGCAGGTACCCAAATATGTTGGGGAGATTATCGTAAATTATTACCCAGTGAAAGTTTACCCTTTAGCAAATAGGGATCATGAAAGAATGTAGAGTAAATAACTGTACCGTGTCCTTTGCGTGGGTAGTAACATTATGCAACAAGGATTATTTAGCTTTTGCGATGTATGGATACGAATTTATTAAGGATATTATGTGTGGGTGGTTTTAATACTTTCCTAATCAATTGGGGATACCACGGCAAATCGCCTAGGGGACCAGCCAATTACTTAGGAGATATTAAGGTGCACAAGTAGATATATGCTTAAACAAAGCTACGCTCTCCATTCCTTGTCTCTCGAGATCGGATAGGAGTTATCCTAGTTAGCTGTTAAGCTAGAAAAGGGCAAAGCCAATTATTCAACGTGGTGGTATACCACAGCCACCTATTTGGATCCTAGCCTGCCACTGCTTTAATCACCATGAAATCTTGTTTCAATTTTTTGCCCCACCTGGAATGCAAACCCTGTTTGTTGGTCCTTAGGCGGCCCTTGCTACCAAAAAACCAAAAAGGAAGCAGAGACTGCTTTATACCGCGGCCACACATTGGACTCAACTTTGCGTCCAATCACTGTCCAATGCCCAATACTAACGCGCTCAATATCCTCATTGTGTCAAAGTACCGATACATACATTGGTGCATTGGACGTAAAACGTTACATTTTGGTGCAAATATCTCCAATGTGTGGCCGCGGCTTTAGTTTCAAAGATGCCTTTAATTTTGACACAAAGATGACCCATTCTATATAGGTACCTTATATTTATGACGCCGTAAATCTACATGAAAATCAGTTGGATAATCTTACAGATACGGTTATTATGGCTCACCATAGCAACAAAAGGGTAACTAGATTAAAGGTTAGAAGCGAAATCTTATAACAAAACAGTATCGCGTTTAATGTCATATCGGTTTTAGGGACAAATTGTAGATCATTTACTTTGTGTATAGAGAAAAATACTCGGTTTCTCATCTAAGGAACTGTTTTATCTTTTTCTGATTTCATCCTGATTAGGGCTTTGTTCAGCGTTCGTATTTTCTCATCCCCAAACTAGATTGCGTTAGAACGGAACATTCTGAGAAAACATCATTCATTATACCTATATGGTTGTCGTAATGTACGCCCATTACGTCGATCGAAAAGATCATGATTAGGTATTATATTTGCAATGTTAGTTCTTACTTTGTGTTCATTCTTAACCTTAAATTTAATGTACCTGTTTTAGACTCTATTACAAAGCAATAATAGTTCAATATCATGTGGTATCTATTTTCTATTGTTTGGTTTAGGAACAAATCCGTTAGGAATTAGATCCGACGGACCATCGTCATCAAGCTTTGATTAAAACTTGGTAGAATTATGTATTGCGCGGATGTGAGATAATAAATGTTGCTAATGTAATTTAGTAAAGGTGTAAGAAAAAAAATCAATAAGTGTGCCACAGTACATATATCTAGTAAGCCAGCTGGGTTTCAAAATGTAAATAAAGAAATCCTACTAATAATACAAATGCAAAAGTTTGTTTGGAAGGATGTTTGTTCCTCTTTCACGCATTAATTACTGAACGGATTTAAATGAAACTTGCTTATACGTTGGATTAACACATAGGCTGTTTTATACGAATATTCACATGAGCAGAGCCCCGGACAGCAGCTAGTTCTCCATAATTATAAAGTTTTATTACCTTAAGAAGTTATGAAAATATGTAATGTGTATACGAGTATATACAGTTAAAAAAATGAAAGCATCCAAAGTACCAAAGTATCCTGTCACCAAAGGTTCTCTGGAAGAGGTCGCATGTCGGTATAATATCTGTTTCCATTAACATGGTGGATTACGAGAATGGTGGTAATCTTATTACATAATAGATTTCTCTTATTAAATTCTTGTTCAACACAAACAATAAACGCTTGACCGGAAGGGGGCGACTTCAAAGTCAAACTTGTCAGGGTTTATATCGCCATGCCTGTGATTTCCAATTTTCGTTTGTCAAAGAGGTAGGTACCACCAAGTTCCATGAACTAAATTAAATCCGTCAATTGTTCGTTTACGAGTATCTTACGCCAATCGTACCATACCAATCGGGAACGTAGATAATAAATTCAATTACGGGAATCAAGCACCCGTACATTTTGTAATTAATATTGGATTATCATTATTCTGCATTGAATATGTCCTAAAATATGAAATTTTATTCTCTTATTTGTGATGCTTTGGCACTGTTTTATAGCTTGTAAGTATATGCACTTTTATAGCTTGTTACATGTCTAATGGATATTTTTTTATAGGTTAGTATGTCTAAAGGTTAGTATGTGTAATGTATTAAACAAATAATTGCTTGAAATAATGTTTTATCTCTTTTCTAAATTTCATTCATACTTACGACCACTGGGCTCAAACTAAGGTTATCCCTAGTACTATGAGTAATAAATGCGTCTCGAAGAACACCCAGATGCAAAAACTTCAGATTATTGGCGAGAACACTTGCCATTACATCACCACGGTCGTCAAAATATGTTTACTTAAAAAAATGTTAAATTAGAATTTTTGAAATCTCTAGATTTTTATTGCTTTCAGTTATCAGTCAGAACCTATAAGAAACTTATACATTTTTATATGCAAAAAATGGAATTCTCAACCAGCTTCTTAGTTGAGATAGTTAGATTCATGCTCTGAATTAAACTTTCAAAAGTTCTCCTTGGTAGCTCAAAGTTCAGGTAGCCTTCAAGTATCCCAGATTCGCTCAATCCCAACCCTTTGAAGATAGTCGGACAACTATGTAGAATGACGAATTCAAGTTCTGTTGTTTAAGTTTGTACATTAGGACAGTCATTCCATTTACTTCCACAATGCGAGATCGTCCGAACATTTCGTTGAGATAAAAATATTTTTTTGCTTGTGTGCTGCAAAATCCAGCGAAATCCTCAAAGCTTCTATTATTAAGAGTTACTGAGAGATAACTTAGTTGACGACGTAAACTTTCAATATTTTTTCATGAGGCGGTCGAAGCAATCTTGCGGAGATCCCCGAGGAAATAGGATTACTGACTGGAGAGTACTCGATTGGCATCCCATCGAATGATTCAATTATTGCAATAGTCTTTGTTACAAAAGATCTCCACTGGCCTCTTTTTGAAACAAAATAGCAACAGAATATCTGGCGTTGGAATTCGTTTGGGTGAATTCGACTTCGTATTTTTCAATGGGTTTAGTGATACTTCGTATTAAATGATTTATTCGCTTGAATTCGTAAGGTATACTGGTAGTAATGAAACTTATTTTCTGTTGATAGAAATGTTAAAACGACGAGTTAAAAAAATGTCCGGATCGCAAATATTTTGTTTTGTAAATGTCAGAATAATGTGTGTAAAAAGACGTTAAAAGATTTATGTACATAATTTTTCTTACAAATAAATTCTGATCACACTGGCAGGATACACATACAAACAATAAACATTTTTAATAGGGAATATGCATGACTTTTTTTTATGGATTTATTGAGATCTTTTGTCTTCCAGATACATAAATATCGAAGAATTTTTAAACTATCTTTTCTATTAAGCGAGTTATAAAGCGTTAAAGTTATTGATTAGACAGAGAGATCCGATGCGGTAGTTGACGTCACGTACCGTAAGCGCCGTACTAACTCCATAGAAAAATCTGTTTCGCGAGAGAGAGACGGATATATTCACTTTCAATGACTGTATCTCGCCCATTTTTCAACCAATTTTGATTTTGTTTTCACTGTTCGTAGTAGATTTTGATCTATTTTACGATCAATTAGTAAATACCTGAAACTATTTTTCATGCATATTCCCTATTGCCAATACTAGTGAAGCATGAGTGCATATGAAATCCAGTTACCTGTTATGTATGTAGGTGTAGGTCTATATCCAATCAATCAAAATAAACAAAACAAAAAATGTTTTCAACGACTCTTTAAAATATTAGAAACAAAATTTATTTTCAGGGGTATGTTAAACGAATTTGTTCTTTTTCATTTGTGGTTAGCATGGGTGGAATCCATTTTTAGGGTCAACATTAAACATTAAGCTGCCATCGTAAGCAAATTTACAATGTCGGCTTAATGTAAAATGTGATTACAAATCTGTTAACTGAATAAAAGTACCTATTTGCCTTTTATTTGCTTTGTTGTACAGAACTTACTCCAAAAATAATGCTCATTTAAAAGGTCCACATTATTATGGAGGCGTAAGTAGTTAATGCTGAAACATTTTATTAACAGATTAACTGACTTTCGTTTACATATTAATTAAAACACTAGCGACCCGCCCTCACTTTGCTTCAGGTATTTCGGGTTGCATTACCGACATTTTAGTAAAAATCTGTATTCTTTTACTAGAAATAATATACGAGTAGCCTTTGTTACTCGGGGTGATTCAGCTTTCCAACAATGAATAAGTTTTTGAAATCGGCACAGTTGTTTTTGATTGTATTCATTGCAAAAATATACACAAAAATACAAATCTTTCTTCTTTATAATATTAGTGTAGATGTCGATAGTGTAGATGTAGAAGTGTAGATTAATACGTTCGTGCCAATTTTATTGGAGATTAATGGTCCATTCGAATCTCAAGTTGGTATCGTTGATGACGCCTTATTTGTCGAACGGATAGTAAACAAAATACTATAAGAGGTGTTTCCACTTCGTGGTTTCCACAGATGCGAGGTTACGCAGAGTTAAGCTGAGGCGAACAAAAATTTTCCAATGCTATTGCTCTCATTACATAATATATATGTCATCTCCGCCCTACTTCAGTGGAACAATACGAGTATTACTTACTGGTAGCTAAAGCTGTTAGAGGACCGATGACTAAACGTTCCCCAAAACAGATCACAATAGTAGAACTATAGAATACCGCAGTCAAATGACCTCTGAGTCGTGTTTCTGCCGGTGAGTAGGGTTTCCGGAGCTCGTGGGGGGTTGGCGTTGGGCCGGCATGGCGGTGGCAACTGACAGGTAACTGACCAGTTACTTGCCCGTTGTCACAGCGACTTGGGCTTCTCTTTCGCTTTCCATCAGGCGTAGGGAAGCCATTATGTCGAGCCACTATAAAAAAAAAAAAAAAAAAAACTGATAAAATATTCTTGATTCGACGGAGACCAAAATGGTATCATACCTAATATCAGCGTACGGTCAAATAAAAACAAAGTTCTACCGACATTCTTGTGCACAAAAGATTAAATAGCAAAAGAATTTAAAAGTAGTTCAAATACCAATCTGCATCAAGAAAATTACTCTCTGAAAATGGTGATTCTGAGTTCGAAAACTTAGAATGGAGTTCCACATTTGCATAGCGAATGATCGAAGAGTTGGCGCAACTTGCTGTTCAGACGTTAACTAAATTGATATTCGAATATGCATAATGGTTATCGTACCAATAGATAACAAGAGCTTTTGGCTTCAAGCCGGCAACGGTGCATAATGCTCCTAGCCCGTTAATAGCAGGGTAACGGATGTTTCATAGAGATCTTTGACACCACAAATTTCCCAACTTCACCTCGTGTGATCAACCACTCAACTCGATGTGTCACACGATTCTTCGGGCGTTTTTCCATATAACATGCTAGAAAAAGCATCACCCGAATGAGGAGCTGCACTCTGTGATCGCCAACCCGCCTGCCCAGCGTGGCGATTATGGGTAAAACCTCCAGGCGTTTGCCCAAAGTGGCGAACATCTGGAGACTGCGATAGGTTGATGATGATGGTGTTAATCAGTTAATATAAGCTACAGTACTGTGAAATTCCATTGTAATTTGTTAGTAGCTTTCACATGAAAGAGTAACAAACATACCTTGTAGGTGTAACATTTATAGGTTTAGTTTATTTATGTAATGCATGTATAATAATATGTTATTTAACCTACTTAAGTATATGTAACGTCTTTAGTACATTTAATGTCCAAACTTCCCTTAAGTATAAATTATTTTGTACTTATTTAACCCTTTCATTAAGCAATCGGGATGATGATGATGTTCAGATACCTGATACCTACATATTTTTACGAAAAAAAACGATGTTTTGATCGTTTTTATAATTAACATAACAAAAAACGATGTGCGCGTGCTTTTATCAGGCAAGAAACTCGTTAAGGGCGGATTTATCGCTCAATGAACACATCGGCTTTGAGCGTAACATTTTTTTTTTTTATGAGTTTACGTGGATCATTCCAAGCTGTAATTTAAATCACAGGTAAGTATTAGATAAATCTGTCACGCGTAATGTTGAACTCGTAACGTTGAATAAGAGAGGTAGGGCGTAGCGAATCTTCGCTCGAATTGAGCCGCCCATCCGGGGATGACCTCTACCCTATAGAATGCCGCAGCTAAATGAAGGGTCCGGAGCTCAAGGAGTGAGCGCTGCATTGGCAGCCGGGGGCTTACCCCGCCATGCCAGCCCAACCTTAGGGTTGGGCCGGCATGGCGGTGGCAACTGAGAGGTGACTGACCGATTATTTGCCCGTTGTCGCAGCGCCTTGGACTCCTCTTTCACTTTCCATCAAGCGTAGGGAAGCCATTATGTCGTGATACTATAAAAAAACTCGTCATATAAATGTGTTAAGGATAGAACTGCATTTTGTTTGACGACCAGTTTGTTTCGATCCGATTTAGTAAGGTAATAGGAGATAAGATGCAAGGGAGCGATCCAACATCTTTTCGCTCCAAGCCACCATCACCTGCCCGTGGTGCAAATAACAAAATAAGGCTCTGGCAACCGATTGGTGGCGGCATAATCATCACAATTGAAGGCGTAGCTAAATACCACAGGCCGATGTCGGGCAGCAGCGTCACCGGAGCGAGAAGCTACGCCCAGCGATTGCCAACCCGTCGGCGGTAATCGCCATCGGGTAAAGCCTCCAGATGTTTTGTTTTGCTATGTGACCAAAGTGGCGAACAACTAGAGAGGCCTTTTGTCCAGCAGTGGACTACGATAGGCTGATGACATCCTCGAGATTAACGCGTCAACTCGGTAGATCACATCGACAGTTCAATAGTAAAATATCGATAGTTCGCTCCATTCGACATACATTTCTATTTAAAAAGACCAGGAAACGTTTTTGATTGAAAATTCGTGTGAACAAAATTGCTGGTAGTGCCCACATAACGAGTGTAAAACCTTTTGCGTAGTTTTCCTCGTATGCCCTTTCATTGGACAGACCACATTTGTTATTGGTTTCAGTGGTGAATGTTCGGAAATTTTACAATGGTCTTGTGTAGTTTTAACATGAAGTGTGGTGTTAAATGAATGAATAAACTTCACTGTTTGAATGACCAAATTGGTTAATTTAAATACGGTTGCCCTTGTGGGAGGCGGAAAGCTACGATGTTAATGACATTTCAGTATAGGTATATATTGTTATGAATGGATTGAGAAAGTCAGCCTGGTGAAAAGTGGTGAAAAGGTCTGAACATTCTGAAATACGCTTCCATTGATCTAGTGCTCTTAGTACAATGAAAATTCTTGATTTGGGACCGAGGTTCGATCTCTGATATTTCTCTGACATCGGACCGTGAGTGACTAATTAGGCCTCTGGTATTCCATTGCAATTAAAACTTAGATCAACGGAACCTCCTCTCAACATACAATAATGTTGCCCCAGTTGTTCTGGAAGGAGAGTAGGAGAATGATGACGATGTAGGTGGTACTCTAGTCCTAATCACTGTGCCATGTCCTTCTTTGAACGTGTTTTAAAGAGGGATTTTTTTCATCACGGTAGATAGCGGCATAGTGTACCCCTGGCATTGCTCCGATGTACGATGTTGAACAGTTACCGATGTCCTTGGACAGCGGTAACTGTTCAACATCGTACAATCCGCCTGCGCCTACCACCAACAGCAATAAAAAGAGAGGTTGGGCATAGCGAATTTTGAGCGGCCCGCCCAGGGAAGTACCTCCACTCTATAGAATACTGCAGCCAAATGATCTCCGGGTCGTGTTTCTGCTGGTGAGTAGGGTTTCCGGAGCTCGTGGGGAGAGTGCTGCATCAGCAGCCTGGGGTTGGGGTGGGCATTGGGCAACGCGCGTGTGATACCTCTGGTGTTGCAGGCGTCCATAGGCTGCGGTAACCACTTGACATCAGATGGGCCGTAGGCTTGTTTGCCACCTTAGTGGTATAAAAAAAAAAGTACTAAAATAAGTAATTTAGAAAGATTAATCGCTAAGTAAGAGAGTTTATTACACTTGGCTAAGGTTATGTGTACTGTAATCATATATCACACGCAGGTAATGACGTGAGTCTTTGGTATTACCCTAACGTAAACAAAACATTGTCGTTATTCATAAACAAGATAAGATTAATGGTCGCGTGTTTGTATAATGTGAAGAAACATTTTATTTATTACAATAATGCTTACATTCACATATTTTCTTTATTATTGTTTTGCTGAAGAAAATTAACTTTTTTTTATAATATAAATAATTTTGAAATAATCTGATATAGGCAGGTAATTTGACTTTTCGTATTCCTAAACTTATTGATAATTTTTATACTCCGGTCACCAAGATTTTTGTATTATTGAAAACCATTAAAATGTCTTTGACACCCTAAGTACATAATTCAGTTAAATTTTGTAAAACATATTGATGCGTGTGTATTATTAACTACCTTATTTTGATTAACTATTACGGTAAATGCACTTTAATTTATGAATGTGTCCATCCTAATTGAGTACAAATTTAATATTATTGCTAAATGTTGGTCTGGATGTCTGCTATGTATTTATTTCCAAAAAAGTATCTAACCCTAGAAGCCCAATCATATTTTTGCGGCGGTATAGCCCAATCATACGTCAAAATGACGTATAAGAAAAAACCGCTATTATTCACATTTTTTTCGGTCTTATACTGAGTATTGAATTATGTATGTTTAATATACCCTTTTTAATAAAATAAAAATGATTTAAATAATAAATACTTATTATTTATACCTTTATTATTCTTTGTTAGAAAACTAACAAAATTGAGCCAAAAGTTAGATCTTCCTGGGTTTTTCCTTGAACTTAGTAAAATTTTACAAAAATCAACTTTATTTTTATTTTTTTCTAAAAATTAAATTATATTTTATCAGTAAAAAATATACAAATAGATCAAAATCAGCATTTATAGACAGTCTTGACATATATCAATATTGTGCTCTCCACATATTGTTTCCTGATGGTGGATTTCATAGAAAATGCTCCAGGCCATCAATCATCAAGTCTCGTCTATAACGTCACTCCTATCATCGTCTTCTTGAGAAAATTGTTCAGAGTCGTCTCTGAGCAGGAAGATTGATACCTGTACCATTCTCGAGCGAAAAATAGTCATCTTCATCTTCATAATACCTATACAAGGTGAATTTTTAATCACTATCCAAATTTTTTCTGGGCATTAGGTATCGTTAATAGAGCCCATTTCTGCAATAAAAAATATAGGTCATATTTTCACAACAAATTCATTGTACCGAACCAATTATAAATATCGCATGGTTACCATTTCTAGCGTAAAAATTTACTACGCAAAGCGATAAACATCAATGAAAGATATCCCGCGCCCGCGCGGGGTAGAGATGGGGTGCGGGGCGGAGCGGCGGGAGGGTAGCGAGCGAGCGACCCAAAACAAAATGGCAAAGGTCAAGAGCAGTCGCCCGCGCATCCCCGCGCAGCGAGTGCGCGCCATTTCCGTGTTCGTTCGCACGTGTCGCAGTAGAAAGAAACCCCTCCGTCGCGATGTATTCCAAACATTTCCAATCGTGAGTTTTATGAAATGGTGCGGTGTCATTTGTTAAGTGGAGAGAGTTTGAACGGAGCTCAAAGACTGTATGAAGCGGATAGCCTTCCTCGCCTTCGCAACCAGGGTGTGTCAAGTTCCGAACCATGCAACGATTTTAGCTGCCAACCAAAAGCTGTTAGATTACGGCCAATTTACTACACCTTCACATGCAGAAGGGCCAGTGGAAATCGAAAAAGAGATCTTCGACTTTTTCCAAAGAAACCCTCGTGCAAGTACTCGAGACGCGGCGAGGCTTTTTGAGGTTAGCCAATACGCCATATGGAAACTGCTTAACACCGCTGGCTGGCACCCGTATCATTTCCAAAAGTGTGACTTTTTTGTGGGGGGAAATCAAAAGACGTGTGTATGTGGATGGGATCCAGAGCCTGGACGCCCTTAAACAACAGATTATTAGAGCATTTGATAAAGTGAAAAGTGAGACTTTAGTCCTTAACAAATTAAAAGGCAATGTGGAAAAACGTGCGAGACTGTTTGGAGAGAAATGGTATGCATTTTGAACAGTTACCTATTAAATTACCAATAATTATTGATCAGTTTTAGTGTAAGTTGATTTTAATTTTAATTAATTTGTACATAGTAGATTCAATTTTTTAAAATACGTGTTATTGCAACAATGTACTACCTACTTATTGCCGTCTTAGTTTAATTTCAAGAGCATAAAGTCAACTTTGAAAAATATTGTATTCACCTATTGGGTCACCCAATAAAATACCCATTGATAAATGCGTTTAAATTGGACAGTTTTCGCTGAGAACGTGTTCGGCGGTTCGTCAATTGTCGATAGGCGATTGCGTCAAAGTTATAAGGTGAAAATTAGGTAGGTAGGCATTTTTGAAATCTGACGGTCCTAAGCCCGTAAAAATATGAAGGGAAAATTTGCAACTTATGTAGGTACGAGTACCTATGTGTTTTGCTGTTCTGCAAATGGCGGCTTTTTATGAATGAATGAAAGGAGCGGGGACGGACGTGCCCGGCGGTGGGCGGCGCCCGCGGCGCGCGGTGTCTATTTATTTCGTCTTTTTTTAGACAACTTGGAATGCTATTTTCTCAATATTTTAGTACTGACCGGTATTAAAAGAAAAAATACGTATTTAGTGATTTTCGCCATAGATTATAATATAAAAATTTGGATAGTGATTAAAAAGTCTTCTTGTATTGTCTGAATTCAACTTCCGGCGATGATACGCCGTCGTATTGATCACAATAATAATATTTTGTTTGAGAAATGAAGAAAAAAATAATAACAATCCAACATAAATCACAATATTATAAAGGGAATCAATTCGCAAAAATTACACAAAGCCCAAACATACGTCACAATGACGTACAACATTGGCATTACTCTAAACTGGCGGCACTTATCGAGGCGACACTGCCGTCTTCTGCTAGGTCTCACCGGCATCAGAGTTGGTTTGGAAGGTCGCGACGATTCGATCCTGGGTTCGAAAGATATAGCAAATCTGCTGCGGAGTATACGTCGAAATGACGTAGATTGGGCTTCTAGGACTAAGTAAGTTTATCCTATATGTCTAGTACCCATAGTACAAGCTTAGGCTTAGTTTTAAACTAGTTGACTCTATGTGGCCCTGCGTGGCATGTCTTGGGTTATTTAATTGCAGTAGAAGCCATAGTAGAAAAAAAATACTTCCAAGTTATGTTACACTTTTATTGCTTCTTAGGCAACTAACTTGCTAAGTAAATGATCAGACGGTTCACCCGAGCGGATTAGCGGCAATTACTAACACCCACGGATATCTTCAATATAAAAAGGTGTAGACGATGTTTCACCGATCTTTCAGGATTAATTTAGTTGACTTTGAGAACCTCAATTTTAGAAAGTATTAATTAAGTATGAATGAAAGACTATATCTTCAGTTGAACGAGACCAATGAAAACATCTTTCCAGTTTAGGTACTAATCCAATTATTTAAGTATAAAGGTAGGTTAAGAGGTATACGCTTTCTTACTTTTATACTTTTTTATACTTTCCCCTTTTCTTTTGTTTTTTTTTTGTCTTGAAATTGGTCTTGTCATCGATCTGTTGTCTTGCTGTGATCTAGTTAATTTTTATTATATATTTTACTTTGAGCCTCTTCATTCAACGGATTTTATTTGTATTCTTCTTACTGGTTTTCCATATCTTTCTGTTTTAACAATAGGTAAATATTACTAATTATAATATAATATAATATAATATAATAAATCTGTAGAGAGGTCAATTCTGTACATGAAATATTTTTTTAAAATAACTCAGGGGTGATTAGTGATCGATACTAATGCCAAAAATGCAATCAGTAAAATTTTTGTCTGTCTGTCTGTCTGCCTGCCTGTCTGTCTGTCTGTCTGTTCGTTATAGAAACAAAAACTACTGGACGGATTTTAACGAAACTTGGCACAATTATTCTTCATACTCCTGGGCAGGTTATAGTATACTTTTCATCACACAACATTTAGTAGGAGCAGAGCAGTGAAGGGAAGTGTTGGGAAAACGGGAGAAATTTTTACCTGTTGAATATAATAATATTTTTACCATAGAATTGAATGCAGTTTTCACCAATGTAATGTATTGCTAGAGGTCTAACTTAAAATTTAGAAAGAACTACTTATTTTATGGAAATCCTTTGCTTTTGAAACCCGATATTCACGCGTGCGACGCCGCCGGCACAGCTAGTTACTAATAAAAGTATTAGGAAATCTTCATTAAAACTGCAGTGAAACATACCTACATGTGGCATGTGTATGTGTAAAGCAAAAAACAAATTAAAAATGTTAAAAGCGCATACGGGGTTGTGAATTCAAAAGTAGAAAGGCCTCGCTCAACATTTAAGCCGTGGCCCGCATGGTAAGCCTCGACGTTAGTTCTCAGCTCTTTTTGTGAATGTCATCCACGCACGAATATGTTATTCATTAGGAAGTTGTCCCACCGGGAGACATGAACGAGTAGCGATTAGAGCTAGAATGTAGTAACGAGTTGCCTTTACTCCCGATGCCCTCCACTATTTGTCCAATACTGGTGGACATCGGGAAAAAAGTTGGTATAGATATACCCCAGTGGGAGACAACGCTACTGAGAGGAGAGAGTTAATAGAGGCAGGGCATAGCGATCATAGGGGCGGCCACACACCATGCCATGAAGAGAGGTAGGGCATAGCGAATCTTCGCTCGTATTGAGCCGCCCGTCCGGGCAAGGACCTCCACTCTATAGAATACCGCAGCCAAATGACCTCCAGGTCGTATTTCTGCCGGTGAGTAGGGTATCCGGAGCTCGTGGGGTGTTAGGGTTGAGCCGGCATGGCTGTGGCTGCCGAGTGTCCAACACTGTTCATGCAAAGGCAGGTGAGGTTGGCTTAGAGCGAAAAGATGATTGGCCGCTCCCTTACATCCCATGTTGTCCAATGTAATGTTGTCAGCCTAATTCTAAATTGTTAGTTGTTACTATCACGGCTTAGCGATACGATATTAGATTGGATATTTCATGTCAGTTTATGTACGAGCATAATGTGATAAACATCGCCATAACCTCATAATATCATGTCATACGCTCTGATTGGGAATTGTAATCAAGTATCGTAACAATGCAAACCATATTGGGTAAATATACATTACTAGTATACTATTATGAAACACTGCCTATTTATTATTGTAATTGTACAGTAAAATACCATGGTTTATTTATTTTCAAGCAATTTTTTTAATGTGATAAGTGCTTATTTTTAATTTCGACTTATAACGAACTCCCAAGCTAGTAATAAATAAATGAACAAAATTCAAGCCAAAATAAATGAATAAGTTTAATAACACCAACCAGTAGATATTTCAGTAACAATATTAGGACAGCATAAACAAGTTTATAAATCACTGTCTCTTGAGACATCTTATTTTTGCCTTCGTCAAAGAATGAACAGCGGACACTCGCGAAAGTAATTCAATTTCGATGAACATTAATTTGATGGACGTTGAATTATGATGCACATTTTATTAAAAAAGTTTACAAAATTTCCTAAAGCTGGCAATCAAATGAACTGTCCTTTACTTACACCCCTTCAGAACTTATTATTCCTTCTTTTATCTTTCTATCTTTATTACAACTGGTTAGCATTCATAGCGGTGATGAATGAAACAATATTGCGAAATAAATTGTCGCATCAATTTATTTTAGTACGAGTTAATGTTTTAATTATAGGGTCGTTAACGATGGAAATGAATGAACAAGGTAAAATGGAAATGAAAAATGAGTAATATGCGAATGATTTTAATTTAATTAAATCCTTGTTAACGTTTTATTAGCCGGTATTCATATCGAAACCGCTGAGGTGATAAGTGAAAGTTAATAAAAATATACTTAATTATGTTACTCGTGCAGTAAAAAGTATTCACACTTTTGAAAAGAGTTTAGTTAGCGATAATATAAAATACTTTGCTTTAACTAACATTACATGAAATTATATAAGAATGAAAATAAATGAAGCAAGAATTGTGGTCATAAGTGGATCCACCGCTAGACTGTACCCACTACTTAGTATCAGTATCTGTTATATCTACTAAAATTCTAAGTGTCAGTTATTTGGTTGGACGGACTTTTGGTTTTATATTGAAACTATGACTGGACCATTAAGGCTCGGCAAAGCAAAGGAAATAACTGTAAGTCATGTTCCCAAACAGGAAGAGTGAGGATGAAATATTGCTGTCTCTTATTCCAAAGAAAGGGATACAGGTTTTTTTTTATGTATGAACCTATGTATGTTTATGGAAAATAAAATGTTCGCGTGTGTCGTGAAACAAACAAGGATTTTTATGAGCCGTGCGGTGATTGATGATTTATTACAAACTTTTTATACGTGTTCTTTACAGGCTATGAATCATTCTACACATTTTAGGTCGCGTGACAAAAAGCATTTCACTTTATTTTATTTTTCTTTCGATATAACTCAAGCCACAGCTGATAAGTGAAAATTGGCTAAAATTACTTGTAATACCTTAGTCCTTTACGTGAGGTAATCGTGATAAATTCTCTTATTATGAGTATTTGTGTGAATTAGAAAAAGCATGTTGCCAAGTGTAATTTTATTTGCGTGGCAATTCTTTGCAAATTATGGGCCGAAACAAACGACTATTTGGAAAAGTTTTCTGCCTTCGTTATTCCTTGTTTTTAATTAGCAAGCCCACCTTTTTACATTATTTACTTCCGTGAAGTTAAGATTCGTCTTTGGTTATTTATTTTCTGGCAAGGAACCGTATATTTGCAATCTACCACCTGAATATCTTTGGTATTTTTTATAGTAGCCCGACATTATGGCTTCCCTCAATGGAAAGCGAAAGAGAAACCCAAGTCGCTGCGACAAGTAACTGGTCAGTTACCTGACAGTTGCCACCACCATGCCGGCCCAACCCTAACCCAGAGGGCATTTGGCAGAAGTATTCTATATGGTGATCTATTGCGAGGAAATACCAAGTTCCTATTATACGGAATTTTTTGAACAAAGCATCCCACGGGCCAGCATGCGATGGCAATGGACAAGACTATTTAGGATGCCTGCCCGTTGCCGTTGTGACTAGGACTCATTTTATCACTTTTCATCACATGAGAAGGGGTCAATGTGCAATGTGCAAGAAAAATACATCAATTACTAGGTACGTGTAGAGTTGAAAATATACACTAAATAAGTAGGTAGGTACTTATTTTACAGACAAGATAAAAATACGAAAATACAAAGTTTTCTTCGTATCGCCAACTTCATTAGCAAACAAATATTAGAAAAAAAAGTTATCTAGAAATCTAAATATCTTCAAAAGGATTTACCTAAAAGTATTTTTTACTTAACAATATTGTTTAGGTACTCTAAATTAAGATTGCGAAATTTAATATGAAAGGCTTTTTATTTCTACGTTACTCAAATAACATCAGACTAGATATCACAGACTACAACCGTAGATAAATAAATAGATAGATCTTCTTTATTGCACACAAAACAGTTGACTTAAAACTAGATACAAAAACAAACGAAGTACAAACTAGGCGGATCACTGTATGTGAACTAATTACGATACGTGTTCTAAACATATTTTTAGCGCTCGTTTCAGGGAGAAACCCATTATTATCAGATCGCAGTTTATTACTGGACATAGGCCTCTCCAGATGTTTATTAATTTAGGCAAACACCTGGAGGCTTTACCCATAATCGCCAAGCTGCATGCCGCGCTGGACGGATTAGCGATCTTCGCTCCGCTAACGCTGCTGCCCGTCATTGGTCTGTGGTATTACATAGCTATGCCTACAATCGTGATGGTTATACCACCACCAGTCGGTAGCTATAACCTCGTTTGCTATTCAGCAGGATACACCAGGAGCAGGTGAGGGTGGCTTCTACCCCAATGTTAAAAACAACACGCAAACTAATATAAGTCGATTTGAGCGTTCGAATTTCGAACCGTTGAAAATGATGGCCGTTCTATTCTTGATACATTTCTATGGCATTGCACTGCGTTTGCGCATTCACTTGTAAACTACCTATATAAATTTATCTGCTTAACTACGTATTACGGCTGGAACTGGGGGTGTGGAATCAAACACGATAATTGGGAAACCACAAACCCTTTACTGCACAGCCGCAGGTGGACTGTAAACTTCAAACTACTTACAAAACAATACAAACAATAATAAAAACCATAGCAACAAAAAATATTCTTAAAAACACTTCTAAATATAAAACTATGTACAAAACGTATTAAAAAGGTAAAATCATATAAAAAGGTCGTTCTGTCCGCAACACTACGTTTCTACGGAAGACCAGCGTCGAGGTTTCTTATCAAGATGCCTCGGCTGATGCTACGTGGGTCGTTTTTAGCGTCACAGTTTTTTTTTTCATTCCTCTTTCCTTGTCCATTGTCACTTGTGTGTAACTGTAACTAACTAACTAGATTGGAGCAGTGACCCAAGCTGAATGTAGCTCTAATAAACGTTTTTCTATACTATTCTAATTAGCTTCCCTCGGATGTAAATTAACCTACTTCCATAGAAAATACACAACTCAGTAACCTCAAACGTGGGGTTTCCACCTAAATAAACTTGTATCCATGAATCAAATGCGTGTGTTAAAGAGGTTTTGTAGAAAGATTAAGTGCCTGTGTTCACAGGGACTCATTTGTGGTCCCACGAAAGCGTAAAATGTAAACCGTGATTACGCTTAATTACCCTTAATTTCAAGCTTCGCACATTTATTTTGAGTATTAAATTTCGTTGCCTCTGTAATGATAAATGTAATCAATACCCATAATATGAGTATGTATACCCATATATTATATTAAGTTGAACCATTTTAGGTAGGTTTCCGTAGCCAAATAGAAAAAAACAAAACCCTTACGGATTCGTCATGTTTGTCTGTCTGTAACTAAAGGAACTTATACTGTTGAAACTTGGTAAGTAGATGAACTGGCAACGTTTTAATTAAATAAATTTATTTATTTCCTAACTAAATATGGGGTAGGTACAGTTACGAACTACAACTTATTTGCAATGCACTTTCAAATTGGCTACTATAGGGATAAAAACTATTATCTACATCGGTTTTGTGGAACCAACTTTCTGCGACAGTCTTTTCCAACAGCTACGACTTGGGAGACTCCAAGAAACGTACGAACTCCTATTTAAAAGGCCGGCAACAACCCCAGAATTCAATTTGAGTTTGACACTCATGCACGGTGTTAACTGCTTACCATCAGGCATTAAATATGCTCGTCTGCCGCTTGTTGCGTAAAAAAATACAATAATATAATATCATTGAATTAACATTTTACAATTAGGTATGCTCCATGTTGCAAGATTGATCGCGTTTATCGCACACAAAACCGCTCTATCCTTGGTGGGTCATTTGTGTGTAAAATGCTTATAACAAAGATTAAGAGCTGCAATTCAGTTCGTGTCTTTACGGCTAGCTGTCCAATTTTCTTTCATAAAATTAAGGTTACGTGGCTCCCTCATTTGTTTTAACCTAATTTTCACTTTACGTTTCACACGATCTTGTCTAGACGAACTAAATTTTAATTACAACAGTGTGTTCTTATTTACCTTCATACTTTATTTAACTTTGTAATAAGTTAGTGAACTTCATATCTAACTAGCGAACTACCCTCGCTTTAGGTATCAGA
The DNA here is from genome assembly GCA_031163375.1 of Conogethes punctiferalis. Taxonomy (NCBI): domain Eukaryota; kingdom Metazoa; phylum Arthropoda; class Insecta; order Lepidoptera; family Crambidae; genus Conogethes; species Conogethes punctiferalis. Next base: position 8,888,170 of record CM062086.1, on the reverse strand, counting down.
TAAACTTTGGGTTAAATTATTGGCGTTTTAGAAGGATAAAAAGAAGAATTTTTTAAAATCAGTGCACTAGTTTTTGAGTTTATTCATTAGATACATACACACACACACACACAAAACAAATCTTTACTCTTTATACGATCTATGTCTTATTTAATTTTGATACAGCTACACATAATTAAATGGTTCAACTGATTCAGTGATTTTTTTATCAAAATATTGGTATATAAATATCGGTACACGTGGAAAATCCGAAGTAAAAGTCGGGCTTCTAAAGTTTGTAATGTGATTTCTGAGAAGCAGGTCGGGTATTGCGAATAAAGGAACAAATTAATAATAACTTTAAAACTTACTGACAACGTAGATTCTGCTCCTAGTCGATGTAAATATACCTAATTACATATGTTTATGACTGAAGGAGATCGATTCAATTAGTAGACCTCTTTGATTCCTTTATACCTAACTTACTTCCTTAATAATGAAAAAATCAATGTTTTTGGACCAAATTTTCTTTTTTATAAGTATTAACAAATGCTGAAAAACGCATCCATAACCTTCAGGAGAATAATGGTATGGCCCCATAGATAACGATAGATATTCCTAATCATCACAAGCCGAAAATTGTTCACTACTGGACATAGGCCTTCCCCAATGACCTTCACTTGGACCGGTCTTGAGCGGTCTGCATCCAAAGGATCCCCGCTATCTCAGTCAGGTCGTCAGTCTAACTTGTAGGGAGGGGGCCGCCTCCTTTGCTGCGTTTCATATCTTTCGTACCCATCCTCAACTCTGCGAGCGATGTGACCTGCCCATTGTCATTTATTTTTGTTATGTTGGGTACTTTTGGCCTTCTGCGAAATTATTTATTTAATTAGCACTCAAGTTTAGTGCTTCTAAACGCATAAATCAAAGCTTCAAGTTCTTAGAAATGTTACAGTGATTAGATTTAAAAGATAAATAAACTGATGAATTATGAAGTAGGTACCAATGCATTATAAATAAACATGAGATAACAAAATGTCAATTCTCACTGGTACGGATTTTGTCACGCAGGTAAAAATTCCATGGCTCGCTGAGTTACTTTCATTTTATGATGGCGTCCCTCATACGTCTCGCGATGTCATGAGATCTAGAGACTCAAGACTCCCCTAGAAAACCTACATAAAAATATATACCTAGACCTGTAAATGAACTTACACTTACGTTCGCACGTAGTGAAAGGGATAATCGAGCCATAACAAGAAAACAATTTTGCCCCCAAATATAAAAGATCGAGCCGAAGATTATATGGCAAATTGAGTTTTCGTGTTCGCTTTACGAGGATTATTGGTTGGTTTCACGATCAATTTCAAATCGCTGCAATTTATCTATATAGGTTTACATTGTACAGTTTATAAGTAGATTTGTATCTACTTTTTATTATCCAATCAGATTCGTTTTCACGCAATCCACTGGGCTCGTGCATGAATTTTGGTAGATAAAAGCCGTCCAGAAGGGGACACAACAAAAATAAAATCGTGGTAACGTGAAATAAGTAATAAATTCTGCACTTTAGTTAATGTTATTACTCTGTGTATGTTGTACATTTAAAGTGCAGTGCAGCGGAAAGATTCTTTTAGAAATTTCCTCAACGTTCATATGTGACATTAGTCTAGTACAAACATAATCGTTCCTTCAAATTCGTCAGTTCTCATCGAAGAATTTTCCAAAAACATTGACAGTTCGATCAAATAAACGATCGATAATGTTTCTGACAGAGATTTTTTCGCCCCATTTGTAAATAGCCCTACATCAACTTACCTATTTCTGCCAATTTCTTCCAATTAACTTTGAACTAAATTTCCAAGAAATAAAATAAATTATCCATCCTGCCATTAAAATAATAAGGAAGGGCTTATGCATGTACCTATAGGTATGAATATTTGTAAAAGTGTAACACATGCAACGATGTCAGCCAATACGGTATCAAACTGATCAACAAAATCTTGTATGATTTTTCATAACCACAATCACTTTTATTGATGACGCGAGAACATGTGCTCTCGCATCGCGAGAATTCAATTGAAAAATTCTCACATATTCTTACAAGAAGCTAGTCCCCTTCGAATTCAGACGAAACTTTTCTTTTTCTCAATAAGTAATCATTACACATTCATACTCATGAATGAATGATGCGATTCCTGATGAACTCGTAACGGCGAAGTTTGTTCCTGCAAAGTGATTATTTGATTTTGGAAGAGCTCTGGAATGCGTGTATGTTGATTTGTTTTTCTTGTTGTACCTACCTATAATTATGATCATAACATTTTATTTAACTCATGAAACGATATCGTGAATACCTTTGCGTCATTTAAGCCATCCCTAATCAGTACGATATCTAAATGCGAGTATATACGAGAACTCAAAGGTGACTGACTGACTGACATAGAGATCTATCAACGCACAGCCCAAATCAGTGGATGCATCGGGCTGGCATGCGGGTAGATGTTATGACGTAGGCTAAGAAAGGAGCTTAATTAATTATACTCCCAAGGGGATATAATAGAGGATGACACGTGGGAGAAGTCGCGGGCACAACTAGTAGTCTACTTAAGCAGATCCGTTTTATGCAATTAAAATCCCTTTTGTACCCTCCATTTGTTAACACATAGTGCCTGTCTCATTCCAGTAATTTCTGTCCATCAGCAGTTATGTAAACTATGTACATGGCTAACACGACCATTTACATTTTTTATGAAATTCTCTACAGTTACTCCCTGAGATACCTCATAACCACAGAAAGGCGGCTAACTAAAGTAGTTTTGCATACTCACAAAGGCCTTTCTCGACGCTCCTTCCATATTAAAAGGTAACACAAAATATAACAAGCCTCTTGCAAATAAAAGCGTTGAATCAGCGAAGCTTATAGTCCATATTGTGTTTCAAGCTGAGCATAAAGCTAGAAATACTAATCCTACTTAATATTTCGTTAAGCCCGACCACGCCAGCCGTATGTGAATAATACAAAAGGATGGGTACACTGAGAGCTCCTCATTATTAAAGGACTCTTTACTTAGGAGCGGTAAGCGAAATCTACACCCGAACTAAATTTGTTTGATTCAATTCTGCTTAACCTGTGAAATGGAAGTTAAACATAATTGTAATACAGAAGCGAAATCGAATCTACTACATCCCTTATCCATGCATTGGAGCTGGGTCTCCTTGTCAATACGGATGATGACAAGGTATGAAAATGAAGAAAATAATTAGTCCGTCTCTTAGATAATAAAAAAATATAAGACCCGTATTTTTGTTTTGTCGAAAAAACAAGAAAATACTTAGATATAGCGCATTAAAGTTACGGAGTGGGGGCTAACTACGTCACGTTAGAGTATATTTTGTACTCTAACGTGACGTCATGTGACATTTAAAATCAATGTATCTTCGTAAGTTTTTGAACAAGAGGCAAAATAAAAAATACGTATCCAATATTTTTCATTAATCTATCTGATGGACATTAAATTATTTTTTAGTCATCATCCCAATTTGCATGGCAAGCTTTTTGACCCATTAAAGTTGACAACTGTAAAAGGATTCGAGAAACACGTCTTTAATTATTATGTAGCTGCATATCATAAGTCCTTATTACGGCATTAAGTAGCTCTAAACGTTAACGTATACTAAAATGTTTTCTAAGCGATTTCACAGCTAATGCTTCATGAAAGTGTGACGAATATTATATAGCACTTTAGTGGCTAATCCACTTTGAAAACGCACGTACAACGTGTGATAAGGCTCTTAGTCCAAGACACTCAGTTTGCCATTTTCCTTCATCTATCTTCTATCTATATCTATACTTATAATAAATCTGTAGAGAGGTCAATTCTGTACATAAAATATTTTTTCAAAATAACTATCAGGGGGTGATAAGTGATCGATACTGATACCAAAAATGCAATCAGTAAAATTTTTGTCTGTCTGTCTGTCTGTCTGTATGTTCGTTATAGAAAAAAAAACTACTGAATAGATTTTGACGAAACTTGGTACAATTATTCTTCATACTCCTGGGCAGGTTATAGGATACTTTTCATCACGCTACAATCAATAGGAGCGGAGCAGTGACGGGAAGTGTTGGGAAAACGCGAGAAATTTAAACCTGTATGTTTGAACGCGCATTACGCGAAAACTACTGTATAGAATTGAATGCGGTTTTCACCAATGTATTGCTAGAGGTCTAACTTAAAACTTAGGCACAAGGTATAGATGGGTATTATATGGAAGTCCGTTATTTTTGAAACCCCATATCCACGCGAGCGACGCCGCTGGCACAGCTAGTTCAACATAAAAGCAACTATAATATTCTTATGTTTAATCTTTATTAGTTTAATGGGCTCTCGTGATTATGTATCGCATCTGCCATTATTTACTTACGATTAAATATCCATAGAAACCTCCCATGGGAGTCCCATCGGCTGATGAAAAGAGTCCCTAGACCCAAGTCGCTGTGGCAACGGATATGTAACCAACTTAATAAATTGCCAATTGCGATTGCCATACTGGCCTGTAGGATTATTCTGGTACATCGACTGATCTCGAAACGCGATCGAGTGTTTCGCGAAGTTTACTATGTTCGCCAAGCAAAGCTTTGTAAGCTAAGAAGCCGAAATATCAAGAAGTCTCATAGTCGACTATTGCGATACCCACGGGAAGAAATGGGGCGATGGTTTCTTTATACATCATCATCATCGTCAGCTCATCTCAGTCCACTGCTTCTTTATTTTTATGAGAAGAGCTTTCGGGAAGACCTCACTCCACCCGATGGCAAGCGGTCGTGAGGTCCAAAAGTTAGGTTGACAGGCCCAATAGAACAAACCCATTGCGCCTGTCGCCCTCAGCATAAAGGCCCACTGAACCCAGAATCAGATCCCAGAACCCAGGATTGTAAGAGGAAGGAAACACATGAGCTGGAAGGGCATTCCATGACTATGGCAATATAATTGCACGGGGCAAGAACGAGGAACTAAACCTCTTGGTGCGCGCCACCATCGACTGGATGGTATGCGGATGACAACGCTGTCCAGCACGTATGCACATGTGCTGGACATAGACCTCTCCAGTTGTTCGCCACTTTGGTTACATCTAGAGGTTTTACCCATAATCGCCACGCTCGCGCTGGGCAGGCGGGATAGAGATCGCAAGACATAGTTTCTAGCCCTGGTGACGCTGCTACCCGTCATAGGTCTGTGATATATAGCTATGCCTTCAATTATGATGGTTATACCGCCAGTTGGTTGCCAGCGCCTCGTGAGTTATTCGACAGGATGTACCACAGACAGGTGAGGTTGGCTTGGAGCAAAAAATGATAAGCCGTTTCCTAACATCTGTACCTATATATGACAGGATGATATTTGCTACCTTATACGCTTTTAATCAGACCTCGGCACCCTCGCTAATTAGGTATTCGTATGATGTTCTGAATATTAAATTAATTTGCGTTCCACACCGTGACAAATTCTATATTTGGAACTTTTGTCATTAACTGAGATACATTTTAAATAATATGAAGACTTAAGTAGCTAATTACATTGAAGCTGTTGTGATAAATTTGTTTGGTACCTACATCAATTATGTTATCCATCATAAAGTCCATTACAGAAAGCTTGTTACGTAGATGTTTTAAAAAAACTGGAGTTTTCTTAGAGTATATTAATTAATTAATCTAACTAAACCAACAACAACATTTGTTATTCCACTCTAAGACTCTTCAGTTCTACAGTAGGCATGACCAGTTTGACCAGTCCACTGCCACTTCAACGTAGGTACGTAAGAGGTTATGTTGATGAGTTTCGATTTCTTTTTTTAATAAGAAGAGCTTTTAGGATGACCCCACTCCACCTGATGGTAAGCGGTCGTGAGGTTCAAAAGTTAGGTCGACAGGCACAATAGAACAGACCCATTGCGCTTGTCGCCCTCACCCTGGAGGCCCACTGAGATGCCGTTTCACGCCCCGCCTAAAGAACCCAGGATTGTAAGAGGAAGGAAATACATGAGCTGGAAGGGCATTTCATGATTTAATGGCACGGGGCAAGAACGAGGAACTAAACCTCTTGGTGCGCGCCACCATCTGAGATATTATTTATGTTCGCTAGGGAACCTATGTTTTAACAAGATGCCAGCCAAGCATAGCCTTCTCCATAGCATATTGAGAGACTTCCATCATCATCATCATCAGCCTGCAACTCAGTCATCCTGGACATAGATTTCCCCTAATAATAATTGTCATTTGGGAGTTTGCATTAGTCATCATCACGCAAACCAACACAAGTCTTGGTTGGTGGTCGCTGTAGGTTTTATTTGTATCCAGGTAAACGTTGCTACTCATTTTCCGATATTCTCTTAGTCCTCGTCAAAGTTGTGGATTAGTGACTTCCTGTAAGCGTCCATATTTCAGCAGAGTCGACCATATTTGGTATGTTAACTATGTACCTACCTGGTAGGACACTTAGGTTGTACACCATAGTAAATTACAGCACAGTTTCAAGCCTGTTTGTACGAAAAAGGAAGACGATGTAGAAATAACGAATGTAGTACCGTCATGCGCCTTAAATTTCTTGATTTTATGGACTTGATAATGACACACTTAAACACTTAAGGAACCTCCTCCTTTTTTGAAGTCGGTTAATTAATAATAGGTATTGATAATGTAACAGTTCCTGAAAATTGTACGAATACCTATTCTGTCATCGGGTAATATTATTGAAGCGACAAGATCACGGTTCGTTAGCGACACTGAAGTTAGACGTATCTACAGAACAAATAACAGAAGTATCTGTAGTACTGAATGTTACAAGTTTAACTTATGTAACTTACATGTCTTTTAAAGAGCGTCGATATCCTAAAAAGTTAAAAATGCAGTGTACTAAACTATTTTTTTTTCTAACGTTTTGAAACTATGACGAAAATCTACATGTTTTCCTAAATAAAACCTGGGTTTGGCCAAACGTCCAATCATAATATTACCAATCCAATCATATAAAACATTCAAACACTCAAAACTCAAGTTTGTTAAATTAAATCAAATCTATTTAATATTCAGCGTTTCAAATATATACGCGTGGCGATTATGAGTATATCCTACAGATGTTTGCTCTAAGTGGTGAACAACTGGAGAGGCCTATGTCTAGCAGTAGACTGCAATAGACTGATGATGATGATGATGACACTTGGCATTTTCGCGACCTACGAACTAGTTTTACCTCATGGTGGTTAGTTGGCTTACGACCACTAAACCAGCGAGGTTATAAGTTGAACGTTAGTAAAGATAACTACAACTAAAAACTAAAAAGGTCTGAAAACTTACGTCTCTTTCTCTTTACAACTCAATTGTGCATTTTTGTTACAAAAACTAAGGAATTCAGTAAAGTCTGTTATTCAAGTAAATGCGAGCTGACCGGACACTGAAGAAATTTCGCCGGGTCAGCGAAGGATCAGCGTATAAGTGGTGATTTGACGTCACACATCCGGTTACTAGAGAGGAATTTAGCGAGGAAGTGAGTCTCATCAAACACTCTTTGTTAGTAGTTTGGCCCTATTTAATAGAAGTGGCAATATAGGATCCTTTTACTTAGAAGCTTTATGAGTTTTCGTTAATGAGCATTGGACGCGATCCATCCTATATTTTTAACTGCAGTGCAGTTGCACAAACGTGTTAGATAATAACAATTAACATTATAAATATTTATCACACATTATCACATAGGTACAATGCTCCGATCCCAAAGTAAGTAGCTTGAGCACTTGTATTATGGGTAGTATACTTGTATATCTGGTTTTAGCAACGTGTTTAAACTTGTTTGCACCAAGTTTTAGCCACCAAGCATCGGCTGGACCTAGTTATAGCCGGAATTCTACCGGTCTGATCTAGTTTTACCCGAAAACAATCGGCTTGACCAAGAGTGTGCACCTAGTTCTAACCGGCTAAAACCAGACGTAGCCGCAACATTATATATTTCCATTTGAAGTAGGTACAAGCTACTTTGCCTAAATACAAAACCATTTCCACTTTATTTATTTTTTTATCCTTAATCAAAGCCCCTAATAACTCAGCATTTGCGTGTCGAAGTGACCTTTTACATCGCCCGTATTTCTAATAATACCAAATGTGTTATACTAACAGCGATTCAGAAGTTCTTATCGGCGAAACAGTTTGAAAAGTCCCCAAATAATTTACTAACATTTCCACTAAAACTCTTATATGAAGTTCGGAATCACCAAAGAATCGGTTTATTAGCTACTAAATGTTTGTCGGATATTGTAGGCACACGCGAAAATGTAACGTCTTAGTAAACCCGTAGTAGTTCACTGAGTAACTAAAGTTACTTTGGATAGAGGATCTCCTAATTGGAAGCTGGCAATTTACGTCAGTGAAACTCCTTTGAGTAACAAGGTGTGTTCAAATAGCGGAAAGTTGTAGCTTAGATTGGAAAAATCGAAATACCTATACAAATGATGTGGAAGTACCAACAACAAAAAAAAACAAAATTTAGATAAATTATTTATAAGAACTAGCGCAAAAATGCAACACTGTATTACTTTTCTAGTCCATTCGGTTACCGGTTCACAATTTTCACATTACAAGTATACTCAAAACAACATTTCCACTGCAGTTATGAAACAAGATAGGCTATAAAACTATACATATCATATTAATACAATTTGGCAACATAGCTATTCCCTAGAATTCCATTGTAGTCCGGGTTATTTCTCGCATCTCATGGGTATTTTGTCTGAGTGCTGGCCTTATAACGGCTCGGGTCTGAATACGTAGAAAATGTGATTTGGCTGGTTGAATAATGTGTGAGATGTTTGGGAGAGCTGTGGTCTGTAAACAAAATTTTCCATTTCGTGACTTGTACAAAACAAAAGCCCAAGTAAGGTAAGTGTCCCTATCACGGAGGTAGTCAAAATCGGTTCCTATTACGGTGGTATTTCTGTTTTCGAGTTTTATTCCTATTTTATTCAGTATAAGTGCACCAAACTGTATACTATTTATTCCAAATCTATTCCTTCATCAGTTGACCGAATTTTGCAAGTATAGCACATATACAACACAACAAAATCAATCAATTAGTGTAACGACATCGATGTGAGAGAGGTTTTCATACAAACGCGCAACATCAAATGAAAGTACACCAATATTTATAAACTAAGTTTTTCGTATTAATAACCCGTTCAAGTTCGTTTGTGTGTTACTTATTGAATTTTCCTACTATTACAGCAGCTATTTAAATAGCTTGATTCATATTTTAAACTCATTTTTACCCAAAAAAATAAGAAACAAAATACCACCGTAAAAGGATACAAATTTTATAGGTTGATCCTAATACGGTGGTATACCTCCGAATTAGGAAATATACTGGACATGTTTAATTGTTTATAACTTTTAATTTATTAACTTATTGAATTAGTTCCAAATTTTATTGAAATAATCATTAATCTCTTAAATTAAGGACCATATTCTGCGGTATGCTATCTTTCTTAGAAATCTAGTTAAATATGAAAATTGTTGAGCATAAAATGTTGGTTTCTTAGAAGCGGTAAAATAAAAAGCTGTATTTTAATTGATCACAAATCGTTTATTTTGTATAACTGTTGACTAAAATTTAACACACTGAGCCAAAAAACTGTTATCGTGTGATTATGCATTTACACTCTTTTGTTTATCGAAATTTTGATGGGTCAGAATTAGGAACATTATAACACGAGTAGTGTTCCTATTACGGTGGTAGTTATTTTCAGGTAACTCCGTATTAGGTTATATGGGTTCCTATTATGGCGTTATTCATAAAATATAAAATTACAAGTTTTAGGGTTCAGTAAATAAATAAAAAGTTTTCTATAATGTTTTATGGATTCTTTTTTAATAAAACCAAAAGCGATAAAAACTTAACAATGTATGTAAATAATGTTATTTAAAGAGAAGAATGCCCATCATAGTATGGAGATTAGTACAGTTGTGTTAAGTGTTGCATCAAAACCAAAGTTGTATCAGGTATCTTGAAAAAATATTATTACTTTTGACCTTTGAACCGGGGTATAAAACCTATTTTCCAAAAATGTTACATTTATACTTACTACGAGTAGTTTATTGTATATAGTAATAATAATTCGTTACAACGAGATCTTTTTTAATACGTCACTGTTAGAATTTAGAGGGTGCTAGGTTCTGGAGAATAAGGAAAATTCAAATGATTCATACATCCCTGCTATATTTGCAAATTTTATTAAAAGAGAATCAATGTTATCAAATCAATGAATGAAAACCTTATAATTTACTTTCATCACCATCATCAGCCTATTGCAGTCCACTGCTGGACATAGGCCTCTCTAGTTGTTCGCCATCTAAAGCAAACTTCTGGAGGACATACCCATAATCGCCACGCTGGGCAGGCGGGTTGGCGATCGCAGGGCGTAGCTTCTTGCTCCGGTGACGCTGCTGCCCGTCATCGGCCTGTGGTTTTTAGCTACGCCTTCTATCATGATGGTTTAACCGCTACCAGTCGGTTTGCCAGAGCCTCGTTTGTTGTTCGGCAGGATGCATCACGGGCAGGTGAGGATGGCTTGGATCGATAAGGTGATAGGTCGCTCCCTTACATCCCTTACATACAATTTACTTTACTAACACATATTTTATATTATTTAATGTACGTAACATTATTTGTTTCTGACCCTCCGAATTAGGAACCGTTTACCGCCGTAATAGGCACTGACCGAAATTATACCTCCGAATTAGGAACAATCGACTCGGCTATTTAAATATTTTTTTAAAAAAAAACTAACATCAAAAGAAACACAAAATCAATAGAAATACAAAATATAATAACCACTTTTGACGATGAAGTGGTTTTGCACATTTAGAAATACTTACAAATGCTTATTTTTGTCTCCTAGTTTCGAATGTTGCGAAATACCTCCGTAATAGGAGCGTTTACCTTATCTCTTCCATTACTACTCTTGTAAAAGTCTTTGAAACGTCGTGTATCGACGTTTTTTAGAAACGTTACCCGAAGTTTTGTTTGTTCATTTCGCTTTGTTTTGTTAATACCCGTTCACGCTGGAAATTGGAAATTCGGAAACGTACACAAAACATGTGATAAAGTCAAGTGAATTCCCGATTTGACAAACGGTTTTAGTACATAAGAAACTTACTACATAAGAAAAACAAACGCCCGACGTAATACCTACCAACTTAATATAATAAAGTAAACGCTTAGGTTAAAGGAACTCGCATGCGACGTTTTAGCTTGTTATTATTTTATACTGACTATTATTTGTTTTTAATAACTACAACTTAATTAGGGTATCTCTATTCCTACACACCTCATTCTAATCACGTACCAAAGAGAAAAATAATTCATTAAATCATGTCCCAGATACAGGAAAATCAATTCAATCAATTGATTACTACCTACAAAGCATCTTCATTAGATTAGATTAGATATCTATTCATAGAACCTATGTGTTTTGTCCACACGTAACGTAAAGATAACTGTGGAAATGTTTTGTTTTAGAATTAGGTACTGACTTTGATCCCGCCTGCCCAGCGTGGCGATTATGGGCAAAGCTTCCAGATGTTGGGCCAAAGTGTCAAATAACTGGAAGGGCCTCTGTCTCGCAGTGGACTACGATAGACTGATGATCTCAATATACACGCGGACAAAGACGCGGGCACAGCTAGTAAGATATATAATTATGGCGATGATATATGCGCACTTAACACTGCTCCGGGCGAGGAGACTGGAGTTTTTATCAATTATTATTATTATGGAAGAGGGGGCAAACGGGCCTGAAGGTCACCTGATGGTAAGTGATCAATACTTCCTATACCAGGCTGCTGTGAGTCTTCATTATCCAGGGTGGTCTGGATGTCTTGGCTCAGATAGTCCTCAAAAGTACAAACTGTTCGTTCTTTCATCCGTTATACCCACCTTGCAATGCGCCACGAGTAATCATTGAAATTGGTGACCGCAATAATTTTCGCATACAAATTAATTTAGCCCTTTTTTATCCTCCGAAACCTTTTACAATATTTATTTTGATAATGGCGAGCTGTTAACAAACGTGAACAACAATAAATAATTTGTCATTTGACAGATACCATAATCGATCAATCATTGAGATTTGTGGGGGCTTATAACGCAATCCTTTCAAAGCAAACAAGGGCTTAGAGTATTATAACAGAAGTTGTATGAACGTAGCTTTCATTGCAAATGTGAATTGATATGAGGAAATATTTGCACCGGATCATTGTTCTAGCGCTGCCTGAAAACCGACTGGTGGCGGTATACCTAACATTTAAGATTGATGAGGCATAGCTAAGTATCACAGGCCGATGACGGGCAGCGGTATCCCAATGCCCTGTGATCGCCAACCCGCCTGCCCAGCGTGATGATTATGGGCAAAGCCTCTAAGTGTTTGCCCAAAGTGGAGAACAACTGACTAAGTCTAAATTATGTCCAGCAGCTGACTGTGCAATGATGATGTTTCCTGGTTGCTGATTACACTTTTCAACATCAAAGGCTCGAGCCTACTCTAAACTAGGGCGATAAATTTTAATCAACTACGCTGGCCTAGAATATTTACAACTTACGAATTCGCGTTATGGAACGCGAGCTTTGTCTTATAGAGAGATAGATAAATATTCTTTAATGCACAATATACAAAACAATGGACAAAAAAAGGTGAAAAGCGCACAAACCAACTAGGAAAATGTCCTAACAGCTTCTTCAGCACAAACACTGATGGGCCGCACTCTCATTTATTTAATGAAACCGTCAACCTTTCAAACGACCGCCACAAAAACCGACCGATCATTTTTCACGACTCAAAAACGCGCGTTAAGTTTGGATTTACACTACTCCCTTCGATGTCCTTTTTTCAACGCTCATGCTACCTTCATTTATCACTGGGAGCAATAAAGACGGGCAGGGCAATATTTTCGCGTCGGGCTTCCACATATTGTGGCTAATGATACTGTTCACAAATAAAGGACAAGCTTTTAGAATTGTGGACACGTTTCTGTATTGTTGCTGTAAGGGAAACTTCTCGTTCGGTTTTTGACAAATCGATGCGGATACTGGGTGATTATGCGGGCAAAGCGGCTTTTATTAAACTTTACTGCTTAATCTAATTTCATTGTTGTGTTGTTCAATGCTTCGTTGGTTTCGTAATTTCGGTTAAGTCATTGATTTAGAATCGATAGCTAAGGCGTGGGCGAAAATATTAAGGGGAATATAGTAGGGGCCCCTTCAAGTCTAAAGTAAATAAGTTTTTAAAGCAAAGCGCATACGATGCCCCGTGTACATCGTTTATATCGCAATGAGGTCATGCGAAAGGCCAAACTATGCAACTCTTTGCCGGGTTTCTTATTCCCTGAGAGATAAAATCTTCCGATGTTCAAGACAAGAGTGAAGCGGTTTTTTTGGGTGAACGCGTTCCATCGGAGACTACGATATTGCGTATCAGGCAAATTGCAGTCGCTTGACTGCAATTTGCCTGCTTGATACGCAACCTATTTTAAATAAAAAAACAAATAAAAAGGTTAACCTCCAAATATTTTCACGGTTGTGCTTGGCCGTGAGCGATGAATAAAACACATTGAGACGTGACAGGGTATGAACCAATGGCTCCCATATGGAAGTCAGATGCCTTAATCGCTAGATCACCGACCTACACATCACTAAGAAACATTAATATTATTTATATATATTTTACAATGAAAAAAAAGGAATAAGCGACTTGCACAAGTGGAGAAGTCAAAAGTGGTACCAAAAGGTGATAATACCGTTGCATTCACTACGTTCAAAATACACAGTGAACCAACACACGCGAAATTAGGGAAATGTAGCAATTGAATCGTTTAGCCGGTATTGTTTACACAGTGTGCCATCTCATCTATTTTTATGGACTTTATGTTTGGCTTTCGCCCTATAGTACTGGCAATGAAATAGAAATGAACGTTTCTAATATGAGATCTGTACCAACATTTTATGCGCCACTTTTTTATGATAATAGACCTTCCTGTGTGATGTAGCATCACGGCGTGACAATACTTTAGTCCGGGGGATTAGATACCGTATACAACAGGAAACAGTAATATAAAACTCTGTTGTTTTCATTTCAGTTCTGTTCATGTTTATAGTGGCACGTGTCATGATTTTTAATATTTGTCTAATTATTGCCCTCATTATTTAGTATGTTTTGTAAGAATTAAGTGGCAACACTGGTTTAATGGGACAGTTCACAGCGCGCCTCTCTGGCGGCAAAATAGGCGGGAAAAAATGGAGGGGAAAGCTGTGCTGGGGGGATGGACGAAGCAAGCTGGCATTCGATTAGCAGCATTGACCTAGGACAGACGTCGAGGAAAATCTATGTTCGACGGTAGTCTTATAGTTCAGGTTGCGATGTGATAAGTTGTGATACCTTTATACCATTCGGCAGAATAAAATTATCATACACGACTTAGCCCTCCTCTTACCTGCTGGAAAGCTATGTATGAGCCTATGTTGATATGGTAGTTGTCAATATAGTAGTCGTCATAGTGTATCGATACGCGTTGCACTAACTAGGTGTGATGAGAACCGCTAACACATTATGACGTGTTTTTATAAAAAAAAGACAAGCAATCTGTTGTCAGTACCACTGCCATACTAGTCTGAAACATAGCTATGGCTACATCGACTGATCCCGAAATGCGGTCGAAGCCACATCACGAGTGTTTAGTTGAGTTTATTCTGCGAGCCAGATAAAGCCTACCAAGAAGAAACTCCCTAGTCTTCTTACAATAGAGAATGTGCGATGATTAATATTCTTTATCAGCCTATCATCTTTTCGTTCCAAGCCAACCTCACCGCTTCGTTTGTTATCTTACCGAATAACAAACGCTTGGCTGGAAGATCCAGATGTTTGTCCTAAGTGGCGAACTACTATGCCCAGCAGTGGACTGCAATAGGCTGATGGTGATGATGTCCATTAGGACTGACGGGGGCAACGATTCCTTTCGAAGGCTACTGAAGGGACATAATGTTTACTCATATGTGCTAATCTCAATGACCGGACGCCGAATTCGGGCGCGAAAGAATAAGTTTCAGCTTTATCAGGAATACTCGCATTTTAGGTCTAACTAGCTTTTGCCCGCGACTTCGTCCGCGTGTTTAAATTTATACATACAAAAGTTTTTTCCCGCTAACTCCCGTTCCCGTGGGAATTTCTCAAAATACAGCCATAACTAAACTTTATATATACTAAGGTACCTGCATGCCAAATTTCAAGCGTCTAACTTAAGCGGTTTAGATTTTTCATACAAAAGGATTTTCCCGCTAATTCCCGTTCCCGTGGGAATTTCGGGAATTCCTTTCTTAGTGCACCCCTACGGTACCTAAGCTACGTCCCTTCCAAATTTCAAGTGCCTACGTTTAGCCGTTTGGGCTGTGCGTTGATATGTCAGTCAGTCAGTCAGTCAGTCAGTCAGTTTCTCCTTTTATATATATAGATTTAAGTTAGAAATGTCCAACTAAATGTATCAGTTTTCTTTTCTATCTGTATATGTTTGAAACTGTACGGTTTAAGCTAAAACAACAACGCGAAAGGCTTTTTTTTCTAAAAAATACCATTTGTTACAGCGAACGTTAGGGCTTTACTGGGCGTATTCAATGCCGTATATTTTTTCAGTTTACAGAAATAGACTGCATACGGAACGGTCAGATAAAAGCGGGTATTTTGACAGGTTCAAGTAGTAGTTTCAGATATATTAAGCTTTTTTTGCTTACAATTTTTGTAGTTTGTATGTTTTTTTGTGTATAATATGTATTTGTTTTTGCTTAGAACTTTTGTAATTTGTGTGAATGTTACGTATATTTGGGGTTGGCATGTATTTCCGTCGACCGAAACCTGTTTCATAAAAAATATAAGAACATATTTTTTATGTCTGTCCCTAGGTACCACCAGAGTGGAAAATTAATTTCTGACGAAAAAAAGGCGGATTCTTTGAGAACCAGTCTTTTTTTATAAGCTGTTGAAGAACACCTCCGTAAAATCTCTGGACCCTTTCCTACTTAGCCACGTTTACATGTCAAAAGACAACCACATTCATACGCAGTTTATTCATATCTATATCAAAGTCAAACTGCCTTCGCCAGAGGCAATATTAAATATGAAATTGAAGAAAATATGGAGCAACATACAACGGTTCCTCAAAGAAAAAAATCTCCGGTAAAAACTCTAAAGGGAAATCGACTGATCGATCGTAAACATCAAAACCTACGTCAGCGGTGGATAGCCTTTGATGCATTACCCTCTCGAGATGAGATTTAGAACTTGTAACTCGAGATCCAAGAGAGCCATAATAAAACGGAAAGAAGTATGTTTATTTTTGCAATTCTCGTAAATCAAACACGTGCTTACACGGCGTTTCCTTTTGTAAATAAAGGCAACTATTGTTTAGTGTTGATGGATGACGTGTTGTGCCTTTAGTAATTTTGATTCAGCAGTTTAAGTTTAAAAGCAATCACTATATAGGTCACCAATAGTTACATACCAACATCACGACCTCTCGACCTGGTCATGTAGTCATCATCGTCATCATCAGCCATAATCGCCACGCTGTGGGCACGTGGGTTGGCGATAGCAGGGCGTAGCTTCTCGCTCCGGCGACGCTGCTGCCCGTCATCGTTCAGTAGTATTTAGCTACGCCTTCAATTGTGGCGGTTATACCGCCGCCAATCGGTTACCAGCGCCTTGTTTGTTATTCGGCAGAATGCACCACGGCCAGGTGAGGTTGGATTGGAGCCAAATGATGACAGGCCTTTCCCTTATATCCCATCCCATTGATTCCTTCAATACCTCTATGTACGTATTTGTAACCATGTGTAGAGATTCAGGAAAAGTGATACACATTGCAACACATGTTTATTCGTTCGTCACTATATCTAATTATTATGTTTACCCACGAGCGAGGAAACGAATGCTCCCCTTTTGAAAACAAAGCGTCCATCTACATATAAATATCTGCGCGTAGGTATTGCAATTTCTCACCTTAATCAAAACAAATGGAAGCTCTATATGGGAGCCAGTTAACGGCAATGGCACTACCTATTAATTCCCTCGTCTGATTTCCCCAAGAGAATGGGGTGTTCATGTATAGGCGGAAGTGCTTCTGAGAAGACGTACTGGTGTGAACTTAATTCAAGTGACAATTAGTCTAAATATAGCTAAATACCTACTAAGTATATATAAAATAATACCTAAAAAACTTACGGAGTTACGATGTCATAGACAGACAGACAAGTTAAAATTATAACACCCCTCTTTTGTGTCGCGGGTAAAAATGACTCCTCTGCATACCTGACACATTACAGGTACATAAATATCCTTAGCATATTATTGTTGAGTATCTAATCAGTCATTAGTCACATGTGAAAGTTGCACTTCATAAACTTAATAACACGGTCAAAACTTCTAATAAGGATAATCAGTGAACAGAATGTGTAAAACTGAAACAGATCGTGACTAGCTTTACGTTCTGCCGAGCGAAGTTTTATTAACAAATTTTATCAAACAAAGTTTTCCAAATAATATCTGAATGAGCATGACGTATTCGGACGTACACAGACGAGCGGGATTAATTAACTTTAGTTTTGGTGTTGAAGTTAATACTAGGTACTAATTTTGTTGTACTCATTTTGGCAACGGTTTTAACTGTTTGGCTATCTATCAGAAAACCTATTAACACTATCCTTTGACCTTCTTCTTAAGTTAAATTGGCGAGGATACTGCTGTTGATTGATGTAGCATTATAATTTGATTATCTCACTCAGTAGTTTAATTACTCACATCAAAATTTAACATACTAATTACCTACATTCGTTCTGTAAATTACATTCCATAAACGAAATTCTAATTGAAAGTATTCACATATTCCTAAGTAAAAAGTAATTCAGACCTAAGATTATTAATAGGACTTAATACAAGCTTTAGACTTTAAGTAATTGAGCAGTAAAGGTAATTGCGTCCGTAACTTTATTTACGAACTCTTCAAAGGGAAACTTTAAGATACGGCTTGCAACCAACAAACTTTCTGTATCCAACATAATTCGCGTTATTAAAAAGACAATTTGTGCTTCTTGAATAAAATTGTGGGGTTTCGTGGTTCCTTGTGTAATTGAATTTAACTAACTTAAGTATTGCCAAGGAATATTCTTTTGTATTTTGTCGTATTTCTTACGTTGTAACTTTATTGTGAGAGAATTCGGACGGTTCGATGTTGCTACGTGAACAGAATTTTTTGTCGCATTTGTGGGGTCAGATCGAATGGAAATATTACTATCCAAGCATGTATACTAGAATTTGAGTAGATTGCGAATAGCAAGTGGTATTTAAATAGATAAGAATTTGCGGGTTCGTAATAATTTTTGTTCGGCTATATGTGTTTGTTTGGTTTGATGTCTGGTCCATCAATCAAAAGATCGGCTGGCTCTGTGCTTAGACAAAGATATGTGAAAAAGTTTCAGGGAGACCTTTGCCCAACTGTGGGATAATATGAAAAGTTGATAAAGAAGGAGTGAATAAGATTTGTTTAAAAAAGTAATGATGGAAGTACCTATATATTTATGGAATCCATATATCATACTTTATAATTTTATTCCCACAGGCCATAGTGTGGTTATGCTGTTAATGAACGTCTACTTATATAAAAGTTACAACTTTTGCAAATAGTTTTTTTTTCGGAGTTTTTATGTCACTCAGATTCTTATTTTCAAAGAAAGATATCTTCAATCTTAGAAAAGGACTCATCAATCCCACTGGGAGACAGCTATTACGAAGATACAATACACAGTTTTAGGGTTCTGTATCCTATTAAGAAAAGCAGAAAACGATGTATGATCATTTTCTTTCTCAGTCATCATTGAGGACAATAGATATTTCTAGGTAATAATATCATTAAACACGAAGACATAAAAAAATACTACGTGAAATACGAAGATTCCCACTTATTTTCTTTTTTTCCTTCTTATATCTAACAAAGCCTATTTCAGTGGTTTGCCGTGCTATATCGTCAAAGTAAATTCGAACTTATGTTGTCAGCTAAGAACATCAAATTACAAAGCAAGGATTATTTGATAAATCGTGAAGCAGATTAAAATGTGACACACCATTTCTAACAAAGGCCTACTTGTTCCCCCTTTCACCCCACTGCACAAAGGAAGATCTATATTAAGCAGCCGATAATATGGGTGGGAGGTCGCTTAGTTTCCCCGGGGTCTATTTAATAACGCATTTATTTGTCTTTATACAGGATAAGGACATGAGAAAAGGGACGGATACACCGATCAGTTTCATCTTAACTTCGTAATTTTCTATGTAAAATATGAAATTATTAGCTCACATACGGATTTACGGTCGGTGATATGTAAAATATCCATATAAATTATAGTATACTCATGTGTTAATCTGATGTATGAGCTATAATTCATATGATGTTTCATTCAAATTCATTTAGTACTTTTTGCGTGAAAAAATAACAAACATTCATCCATATAATATTATGTGTATTTGGACGAATCCACATGTCCTAAAAGTTCCATTGAACTTGTTCACCTTCTTTTACAAACCTCTCTGTTACTAAACCGATTTTGTTGATATTTTAAAGTGGCTTACACATAGGCTATTTAATAAAGTATGAAATCAAAAGTTTGGATATTATGTGTGTGTCTTATTATTATTAGTATTATAGATAGCATAGATAATTTTGTTGGCTCAATTGGTAGTGACCCCTGCCTTCTGAACCAAGGGTCGTGAGTTCGATTCCCACTCGGGACAAACATTCGTGTGATGAACACTTGTGTTCCGTGTCTGGGTGTTTATAATTTGTATTAAAGTATTTATTTGTGGTACCCTCGTTGTTCTGATACCCATAACACAAGTGCTTAAGCTACTTACTTTGAGATTAGAGCAAAGTATGTGATGTTTGATATTTATATGTAAATTCAAATGCTACACAAAGGTTTCTACGCCGAAGAAGTCGCGGTTTCAGCAAGTCTTAAATAACTTGATTACTACTACTCGTACCATCTATTCTGCTGAAGATTGTCTAAGCAGGCGCTCAGTAGACAGTAATTTGATGAGGCCACGACCCTCAGCACTCTCAGCAGTCTTATTTTTCTTAGAAAAAGACATCAATTTGACCTCTTTAAGACACAAAAAAACTGTTCTAGCCCATTTCACGCTTACCCGTCTTATACACGGCCTGTCACGTTTATCACTTCCAACAAAAAGTAATTCTGTTTCTTTTTACTGAATCAAGGTTCAATCCTTAACGACTCGTGGACCTAAATGAAATTTTGTGTTATTGCTCGCAGTAATTTTTATTTCCTCCTTTTCTGGAAGTGAAATATTCTTTTTTTCTCCAGTTACTTACTGCATTACGCTCGTTATACAAAATTTATTTTATTCCCCGCGATGGAGAGCATCTATTTGTTCAATTTCCGCAATTTGGTCGAGAAGTTTAAGATTTTTTCCTGAAAGAATTTTCCTTGTTTTCATATTTTTTTTTTTTTTTTTTTTATAGTGGCTCGACATAATGGCTTCCCTACACCTGATGGAAAGCGAAAGAGAAGCCCAAGTCGCTGTGACAACGGGCAAGTAACTGGTCAGTTACCTGTCAGTTGCCACCGCCATGCCGGCCCAACCCTAACCCCCCACGAGCTCCGGAAACCCTACTCACCGGCAGAAACACGACCCAGAGGTCATTTGACTGCGGTATTCTATAGGGTGGAGGTCCTTCCCCGGACGGGCGGCTCAATTCGAGCGAAGATTCGCTATGCCCTACCTCTCTCATATTTCTTAAGTGTAGAGTTTCCGATTGTTGCTGTGAATGTTTTAGAAAACTTTTATAATGACAATATTTATAAAGTGTATTATTTTTTTTTACATTTAGGGATGGCCATAAAACATTTAATGCAAAATTAATAGGACCACACACGCCTAAGAATAGGACCACATCATTTCATACCGTGGATGTCGTAAAAGATGGATAAGGGAATATCAGGAAATAAATAAAACCTACTGTGGTCACCAACCCGCCTGCCAAGTGTGTGACTAAGGCAGATCCCCAAAAATAACATTTCTTATTGGGATAGGTCAATGTCCAGCAGTGGACGTTTGCAGGCTGATGATGATGATGATGATTACGAAAATAAAGAAGAAGTTTTAGTTATAATAATAGAACGTATCCCTTGTACAATAGAACCTAATATTGACATAATAACATGATTACGATGTCAAGAAAGGGTTACACGATTTATTACGTACATACGTGCAAACGTGTTAATTTTGACCATTTGTGGTTATGAGAAAATCATCGATAAATAAGTGTCGATCATCCCTATGACGATCTAATAATACTATGGAATTGACGTGAATCCCAAAGGGGTAGGTCGGCTAGGGTAAGCAACTGGGTAAGGGTGAAGATTGAATTTTTTGTCTGATTACTCTCAATCTGTGCCAACCGGGATATTGATTACTCTGAGATTCGGGATAAAGTAGTTGCTTCAGTAAACCAATTAGGAATTATTACGTGGGTTTTAGGGTTCCGAACAAAAAAGATAAAGAAAAGATAACAAGAATCCGTATTGGATCACTCGTATCAAGACGCACCGTTGATCCTTTAAAGGTATTATTTCTAAGTTACACGTATCTGTCTATGTTTGCTTATGTAATCTGGAACTGAAATATTATAATTATGAGATATGCATTATAAAAAGCTGTATAATATTAGAAATATCTCGTTTCGGTGCATTTGTTGTTCTGATTTATTTCCATAAGTGAAATGCTTGATTTTTGTTTCAAATAAGCGCTTCTAATAAATAAATATAGATGTCCCTAACTTTAAATCAGTTTTTCATAATTTTCCCATATTTTTTTTTTTTTCAAAGTAGAGACTTTCGTCATCTAGAGAGATGAGTTAAAATTTAAAACTTAATGCTAATAGAAAAGCTAAAGAATATAAATGACGATAGTCACCCCAGAGACTACTCTAGTGAAAATTTTAAAGTTTTATACTCAACTCAACTTGACTTAGCATACTAATGTGAAAACGTTCAAAAGTCCCCTCTCTGAAGATTGTGCAGATTTCATCCGTTCCACTGCAGTTGTTAATATTCCAGTGACATTATTGCAGTAATTCCGACTGATAGTTTAATGTTCCAAATGGTTCCGATAGGGGAGATATTTGGAACGTTACCCTTTGTATTACTTTTCGAATCACGTTTCAGTCAGCAAATGTGTACAGACGCCGTGCTATGGCTGTCGGATGCCGGCTCACTGCTCATTCGGAAACGTGGCTGTGTTTACTGATAGTTTTCGGACATTTCATAACAAAGTTATGTTGCCTTTTTTATTGAATTTTGACGATACAAATAGGATTATAAATATTTTGCGTAACGTTGCTTTTGGTACATCGTTCATTGATAATACTCGTTTACTTGCTATACATACTTCAAATATTTAACAAGTATTTATGTAAATCTGAGGATAGACAAAAGGTGCTAATCAAAATTCCTCTATCATTATCATCACTATATTTACAGTGATAGATAGTATCTCACTTTAGGTTATAATTATTTCCTGACAAATTGATTTGCAAGAGATATTAAGTACGATATTTCCTGATATTTCTGACATTAATTACACATATAATTATATCTATTTTAAACGTGTTTTAATTATTAATAAAACTATTGAATTATGAATAGTTTCAGATGATATTGTTTTTTTTTAATATACCACTGGGTGGCAAACAAGCTTATGACCCGCCTGATGTTAAGCGGTTACCGCAGCCTATGGACACTTGCGACACCAGGGGATCACACGCGCGTTGCCTACCCTTTAAAAACTTCTTCACAACCTTTTTGAATTGGTATATTATTGAAAGAGAAAAAATGGCAGTGGCATATTTGGCATGTATATGCCGATACGAGTATTCGTACAGTACAGTACAGAAAGAAAGAAAGATTTTGTCTCTTTTTATTATTTCAATTGTTTGCAACAAAGTTGCCTACCATTAAAGTACTTCCTTCCATTAATTACAAAAAAAGACTGAAGATTTGTTTTTCTCTATTGTTGGGATTGGCTCTTGTTAGGATCGATTCCAATTTTAATTGCAAACTCGTAATTGTCATATCTAATTAGACGTTAGTCACAAAGGGATAGTCTTAAGCTTCTATTTAAGCTTCGTCCCATTTTCACTTATTTGTTCCAGGATCATCAATTTTATCTAGAAGTAGGTAGTAGGCGTCTTTAATTAAACTAAGTTTAGTGAAATATTGTATTTATTTTCTGTCTTTGACCTACTTTCTTCAGTACCTATTTCTTATGGAAGTAACTTCTATGCATTCTTAAACTAGTTAAATATGTAACACAAATTACAAAATTAAAATAACAATGAAGCTTTTTTTAGAAGAACTTTAACATGATTTTATAAGATTTAATTTATTATCAGTACCAATGTATGCAGAAAGCCAGGGCTCTGATAGTTCTAAACCCGGCACTGGATGAAACAAGCATGTACTATTTTATAAACTATCCTATACCATCCTGAAAGTCCTGAAACAAACCACAGACCGACCCAAATTCAGAACATCTAGCAACTTTAGAATATCCGGGCGCAGGGCAAGAAAATTAGAAAGTTCATACAAGGAATGAAGAAACATTTTGGAACTCGCGTGGTGTTTGTTCTAATGCAAAATATAATGGTTTGTATAACAATGTCTTTAGGCTTATTACGCCCTGCGATCGCCAACCCGCCTGCCCAGCGTGGCGATTATGGGTATATCCTCCAGATGTTTGCCCTAAGTGGCGAACACCTAGAGAGGCCTATGTTCAGCAGTGGACTGCAATAGGCTGATGATGATAGGCTTATCTTAATCTTAATCTTAACTAATATTATAAAGCTGAAGAGTTTGTTTGTTTGTTTGTTTGTTTGTTTGTTTGTTTGAACGCGCTAATCTCAGGAACTACTGGTCCGAATTGAAAAATTCTTTTTGTGTTGAATAGACCATTTATCGAGGAAGGCTTTAGGCTATATTACATCACGCTGCAACTATTAGGAGCGAATAAATAATGGAAAATGTAAAAAAAAACGGGGAAAAAATACCTATTCCACGCGGACGAAGTCGCGAGCACAGCTAGTTATAAATAAATGGGATTTGTAAAGAAGCCAATCACGATGAGAGATGGATTTTGTTGTTTGTGGTACTTTATTTTTAATAAGTTCGTAAATGTTGTATATTTTGTGTGTACCAAATTACTTATTTACTTTCTTGCCGGGGCAAGATTTCTTTTTCATAGTAGCTTTGCATAATGGCTTACTTACGCTTGAAGGAAAGGCCAAGTCACTGTGACAACAGGCTAGTAACCGGCCAGTCACCTGTGAGTTGCCACTGGTCAATCAAAATATATATCGAACAGAACCTCCTTCTTTTTTTGGAGTCGGTTAAAAAGGAACTCGATCACACCCTGGTATCATCCAGAACCTTCAGTTCAAAATTCCAAGAACCAAAATAACAAGCACAACAAAGTATCTGCAGTCCCTAAAACCTTATTGTATGTCATCTTATCGTTACGTAAATGAAGTCCCGAAGTCAGATGATTCCTCCGAAGTCCCCGTAATAATATCACGTATATGTAATGCCCTGTAATTGCCCAGTAGGCCATTATTTTTTATTGCTCTTGTTAGTTTTCGTAATTACTTTCCTGTTCCACGATTGCCTTTTGCTGTCTTCTAACCTCTTTTGTAAAGGCCATGAATAAAATAACCACAATCGTGTTGCCATTTTCAGCTATTTGTTAATCATAGGGGTAGATAAGGCAATTGGACGGGAGAAGTACAAATGTTTTGTCTGCTTTTTCTTTATAGTAGCTCGACATAATGGCTTCCCTACGCCTGATGGAAAGCGAAAGAGAAGCCCTAGTCGCTGTGACAACGGGCAAGTAACTGCTCAGTTGCCACCACCAAGCCGGCCCAACCAAAACCCCCCACGAGCTCCAGAAACTCTACTCACTGGCAGTTCAGAAACATGACCTGGAGGTAATTTGGCTGCGGTATTCTATAGGGTGGAGGTCCTTCCCCGACTGGGCGGCTCAATTTGAGTGAAGATTCGCTATGCCCTACCTCTCTTAAAGGTTTTGCGATCTTTAGCCTGTTGATACCTACTTTTTTATAGTAGCACGGAAGAATGGCTTCCCTACGTCTGATGGAAAGCGAAATAGAAGCCTAAGTCGTTGTGATAACGGGAAAGTAAGCGATCAGTCACCCCGCCAGTTACCACCGCGATGCCGACCCTGAAGATGTTTCTTCATGCCCCTTTTATCCCATATCAAAGGAAGGAAGGAACGGATGCACTGGCAACAAGTTCCAAATTTGACGTCGCGGCAAAGATAAGCTGCTTATGGTTATATTAATTGTAGGTAATTTTTAATCGATAATCGATGCCGATTCAGACGTTTTCACATGAAGTACCGACATTTGATCGGCGTCATGTGAATAATTTATTAAAAGGATCTTTGACGACGGAAAATATTTACTTACATACAAACCTATCAAAAATAATATTTTATTAAACATACCTAAAATCAACAAGAGAAAAACCATATTTTGATAGAATCTTTATTTTACATAATGTATACTAAATAAATAACGTCTAAATCAATTTGCCTCATAGAAATGATTTTTGTAACGTTTTAACGGAACTTGTATTTTTCTTTTACGGAGAGTAGTTCCTGGCAAAACACTCTGAGGTCAAACTAACGCCAAAGTTGAACTAACTCTCAAAGTCTGTTCGGAGTAATTAATTAGGTACATATGAAAATTCTGGGAAAATGTAAATTGGTTCACCTTTAGCGTTCTATGTTATTGATACCTTTTGTAGTCTATTAATTAAAAGTAAATATTAAAGTGTGATGCCGGGGCCACACATTGGATTCAACTTTGCGTCCAATCACTGTCCAATGCCCAATACTAAGGTGCTCAATGTTTTCATTGTGTCAAAGTACCGATACTCACATTGGTGCATTGGACGAAAAACGTTACGTTGCTGGTGCAAATACCTCCAATGTGTGGCCCCGGCATAACACTCTTCTCTGAAAAGTTAGTGTGGCTATCGCGAATGCGAAGACTCAGCATGAAACAACGAGATGGACTGACGACCTGATCGATATAGGGGGAATCCTTTGGACCTAGACCGCTCAGGAACCGTCCATGTGGAGGTCATTAGGCATCACTATGACTTCTACAGGCTGATGACGATGATAATGATTACTCTTTACCGACCGTCCGTGTGTTTTCCAGATTTAGAATAGGACCACCTCTACCTTGTCCCAAGTGGGGGGCTGGCCGGGTCTGCGTGGCAGACTGCGCTGGTGGTGGCATGGCGTGATGGTATTCCCGATAGATCCCGCGTCACCATTACCCAAGGCGCATTGGCAGTGTAGATCGGGGTTTCACCACATTGGTCAAACATGTGGAGGATACATATACCCATACACGCCACGCTGGACAGGCATGCTGGCGACCACACGGCGTATCTTCTCGTTCTGATGACGACACATTCGTAGTTCGAAATAGAATCAATCATATTTCTACTCCTGCGTCCATCATGTTACATATCAATAAATCAATAAAAAAAATTGTGACACTTTTGGTTACCTATATCTGTGCCTACATCACACTGACGGAATAGATAATTATGACCTGTCGAACCGTATTTTGCTGTCGACAGATTCCTGACAACGATTTCCACGCTTTTGTTTACAACGTGAAATCGATTGCTCGATTCCATACATTTGGTTTTCGAATCGCTCTATTTTCCGCTCCAATAAAACTGTTATGTCAAAACAAAGTGTTCATTCGCACATAAACAATATACGAAAACAGTGAACGAAATATAATTTCTATTGACGTAATAATGTTTAATGGGACAAAATAATTATCTATTGGTTATTATTAGTTATTAATGTAGTTTGTTCAATCGCTTGTTATTAATGCCACGGGTGTGCTAAACAATTATAGCACACAATGGTCGGTAATTATATCATTATTTTTAGAGTACCGTATCTCATAGTATCATAGTCCACACGTTGAAGGTCGCTCAGCGAGCTATGGAAAGGGCTATGCTCGGCGTCTCTCTGCGAGATCGGATCCGAAATGAGGTGATCCGGCAGAGAACCATAGCTTACCGGATCAGTAGGTAAGCTGAAGTGGCAGTGGGCTGGCCACATATTACATACAGTTTATTATATATGTATTTATTTTTAAAAAAGTATCTAAGTAAGTTTGTCAGTTGTTTAGTACCCATAGCTTCGGCTTAGTTTGCAGCTAAATGGCGATGTGTGGCCCAGCGAGGCATGTCTTAGGTTATTATTTATTTATTATTATTATTTATCATCATCCAAACCAAAGTTATGAGGGTTATAAAAAACGACAAAACCTTTGGCAAAAAGGATAGGTACCCTTGCGCTTCGCTTGACTCGTCTTTACGGGGGCACGACCGTGCCCCCAGATTTAAATAATTTTAATAGAATGATTAATAATAAGTCATTCTATTAAAATTATTAAGCCTAATAAGGTATCTACTAACTTAGTAATCCCACTAATATTATAAACGCGAAAGTTTGTTTGGATGGATAGATAGATGGATGGATAGATGGATGGATGTTTGTTCCCTTTTCACGCAAAAACTACTGAACAGATCTTAGTGAAACTTTATACGAATATTGTTTATGCATCAGATTAACATATAGGCTATAAATTACAACGATTTATAAATTTTTTCATTTAGAATTTCGGGAAAATATGTTACGGAGTGATTAAGAACTTTTTGAATACACCATAGATACTGTCATTTCTTGACTTTGTCAGCGAAATCATCAATTTGACATGACAGGTACTGATATCGAGGTATATACGGAAATTCGAAAAGAATTAAAATTGTGCGGCTTATTTTCGGAATGAAATTCTTCGGAAAATACTATATGCAAACTGCTAAGTATAACTGAAAAGACGACCAACGTAAAGGGATAACCACCGGCGTTGTCTACTAGAATATTGCTCAGTTTCAGAGGCACCTCATTCAGCAACAAATTGGAACAAACTTTAGGAATTGTGTACAGTCGAAACAGATCTACCATAACCCGTAAACAAGGCGACCTGCATCTGATAATGAATCACAGTTTAATGAAGATCCAAGAACCAAAAACCTTACTGCATTCTCAGAAGGCTCACAACGGGCCACATGTCTAGCTCGGATGCGACGAAACTGCGATCAGTGTATGCTTAATAAATATTTTTCTTATCTAAATTGTAATTTCTGTCCTCAATACTAATATTATAACATTTCAGCCTAATAAAATCGTTTTATAATTACGCATGTCGGAAGAAAATAACGCTTTGAAGTAAGTAAGGATTCATACACCGGCCAAGTGGTCGCTTTTTGGTTGGCATGATACTTAAAATGTAGTAGGTACTAAGTAACAGGTACATAGTTAGGTACCACCTATAAGCAAAAAATCTTTTTTATCGGTAAATAATTTTCACAGCATAATCTTATAATCTTAGCTCAGTATTATTTTATTTATTTTTATTTATTTATTAGGACAACCAACAAGATAAACACCAATACATAATAAGCAATACAGAAAATAATAAAATTAACAGCTTAGTGTCACCTTAATTATAGGTTGCCACGGCATGCAATGTGGACTATGGTTTAATTAAATGTAAATATTTAGTTAACAAAAATAATGAAATATAAGTAAATTAAATTAAACTATGTTGAAGTCACCTGTTCGATGCCCCGCTAAAGGACTGCTTAATTTGACGCCTAAATTTCGGGAGCCTATCAGCAAAGATGTCAATGTTACATGTCTTGCATAGATTATTATACTGTCGCTGTAGCCTATTTATGGTGGCGTGGTGCCCCGCATTGGTCCGGCTGCCCTTGACAGAAAAAGGCACGTACCTTCCGACCCGCGCTAACTTGTAGGGAACGTTGAAGTTAATCATTTGCAGTAGCGCCGAACAGTCTGTCGTGCCGTTGACTATCCTATGAAGAAGCAACAAGTCTAACAAAGTCCTACGGTCCCTCAAGCTGTCTAATTTGAAATAAGCTAGTCGTTCTTGATAAGAGGGCAGTTCTTTAGCCTTGTGAGTCTGGTACGAGAGATGCCATAAGAACCGCTTCTGTATACGCTCTATACGCTTAATATGAACATCGTAGTGAGGTGACCAGACCTGACTACAGTATTCAAGGATGGGACAAACCAAGGACTTATACAATAAGATCTTTGTAGTTGGCTTTTTAAATTCTTTCGCATTACGCAGTACGAACCCTAGCATTTGGAACCCTTTGGTTACAATTTGGTCTATGTGTTTATTGAAACGTAGCTTCTTATCCAGGAGCACTCCCAAGTCACGTATAGATTCCACTTCTTCCAACTCGTGGCCATCTAGTTTATACTTCGGAGGCAGAGTATTGGCACATCTAGTAAATCTAATCAGTTTGCATTTATCAAGATTCATAGACAACCGATTATCGCGACACCACCTCGCTAACCGATCCAAGTCCTCTTGCAATAAGGCTGAGTCATTCTGATCGCGTATTTGCATCGATAACTTCATATCGTCCGCGAATAGAAAGCACTTGGCATGACGGAAGACAGACACTATGTCATTAATGAAGATATTGAAGAGGATCGGGCCCATGTGGGAGCCCTGTGGGACACCGGACGTGCATAAGAATGGTTCAGAAGAGAAGCCGTTAACCACCACTCTAGACCTCCTTTGTTGCAGATATGAAGAGAACCATACAAGTAGATCTCCAGTGATTCCGAAGGTGGAAAGCTTATGAATTAGGATGCTGTGATCAACGGTATCGAAGGCTTTACTGATATCCGTATAAACTGTATCCACAGATAGTCGCCCGTCGAGAGATTCAGAAACTTGGGTCACAAAAGAAATTAGATTAGCGCCTGTTGAGCGCGATTTTATAAACCCAAATTGCTGAGGAGATATAACTTGATTTATTTGCCAAGTCAACACAGGACACACCAAGGACTCAAAAACCTTGCCAAACACACATAATATAGATATAGGCCTGTAGTTTTTTACCGATTTTACATCTCCAGATTTGAAAATTGGGACAATACGCGCCTCCTTCCAAGTCGAGGGGAAAGTTCCTGTTTTTAAAGAAGTATTGAAGATGTTTGCTAGGGGTAAAGACAATGCTTCGCGACAGTTGACCACAAACACAGGGGGTATACCATCAGAGCCAGCCCCCTTGTTGCGATCTAAGCGAGATAGAGCTTTTCGTACATCTTCCTGTGAAAAACTGAGGTTGCATAGATAGTTGGATGCAAGAACCGGATCACATACAGACTGGGTGAACGTGGGGCCTGCTTTATATACTGATGCAAAGAAAGATGCGAAGAGATCACATACACTGGTACCACAATCTGCTTCGCGACTATCGAAGGTCATAGATGATGGATATGCGTTACTATTACGTTTTTTATTTTTTAAGAACTTCCAGAATAATTTTGGGTTGTCATTTAATGATTTTTCAAGACGAGAGATATAATTTTGATGGCAGATGCCTATTAATTTAGTGCATCTCTTTTTTAAGGTACACAAGGCTAATTCGTCTAGCGGATTTTTATATCTACGATATTTCATGCGTAACTTATGTTTTTCTTTTAAGAGACGAATGAGTTCCTTTGTGTACCAAAATGGGAATTTTTTAGATGGAGGGATATGTTTCGGAACGTGCTGTGATATTGCGTCTTTTAATATCCTATAAAAGTTATCCACCATTGCGTCCACAGAAAGTGACGCGAATTCACGCTCCCATGATACTGCACTCAATTGAGCAATAATAGCATCATAGTCGGCTCTATGGAAACTGTGTCTGAAATTCGTGTCATTGGGAGCCAAGTTTGGTGGGTGATAGCATGAGATGGTGAACTCCAATGGTGGATGATAAGAGTCAAGATTACTTAAAGGAGAGTTACTCTCCGCTACATTGTTGATCACTATGTTGGAAAGTACGAGGTCCAAAACTTTACCTTTATCGTTCAGAATATTGTTGAATTGAGTAAGATTATTCAAAGCTACAAAATCGAGGAGTGTGTTATCTAACGGGTTTTTAGCTATGCAGTTATTCGGAGTTGTAGAACTTTTGTTGTTCCAAACAATATTACTCGAATTAAAGTCACCTACAATCAAAACCCTCTCATTTGTTTCCAGGACCCGATTCGCGTTATCGATAAAGCAATCGAGAATGGTTTTTTGTATAGGAGGAGGGAGATAGACACCGCACAATAATAATTTATAAGATGATTTATCATTACCACCCATTTCTAATTCCACCCACAGATCCTCACAATCGCTCTCCATCTGTGAAATCCTACGAGAAGAAATATGCCTGGATACTGCGATAAGCACCCCGCCACCAGATTTATGTTTATGGAATTCACTAGTCTCGCGATCACGCCTGTACACCAGATATCTATCGTCAAAAAGCTCGCCATCAAACAGGGAACTATTAAGCCATGTTTCGCATAAAAATATAACATCATATCTAGAACATAAAACATTTTTATAAAAATCAATGGTCTTCGTACGAAGGCCACGTACATTTTGATAGTAAACTTTTAAATTAGCGTATTTTGAAACGTATTAACTGTACGCTATGCTTAAGATCACTATACTTATTTTAGTTGTTCTAATGTTGACAAGTTCCGGACCAACACATACTCCGACGTATCGGACTTTCGCATGTAGATTCGGCTTCCACGCACCCAAACATGCTTGTATTGAAGTTCCCTGGCTCGGGCGCGCGCTGCTGCGTGAAGCAATTTGTTTTCAGGCGTGAGATTCTCAGTGACGTAGACGGCCGTCTTTTTGTCGGCCCCAAAGCCCAGGTGACCAGTATTAAGTCTCTCTTGTGGGTGAGATTTATTATATTTTATTGTAGCAGCCAGAAGGGTGTCCCTGGACCGGGGGCTGTTCAACTTTACCAGGATTGAGCGAGGGCGAGTACTCTCTGGGTTCTTTTTTGCGATACGGGAACAATAGAAAACATCTGACTCTTTTATGGGACATGAGACAGTATTACCCAACTGCTTGACCATTAACATAAGGTTCTCGGACTTTCGTTCTGGAACACATTGAATCTCCAAGTTGGAGGAGCGGGACACCTGCTCAAGTTGGTTAAAACGACTAGTAATTGTGTTCAATTCGCTACGGAGTGCATCTTTTTCTTTCATAATTGACTCGATTTTACTCTTGCAATTTGTGATTTCTAAATTTAATTTTTCAAAAGAGTCACTAATAAAGTTAATCGAATCCGTCAAAGAAGCAATGTCATTCCTGACCGCTTTTAGTTCCTTATTTAGGTCATTTTTAATCGTGCCCACGCATCCCTTCAGCGACCCCTGAAGCTCTTCTCTAATGATGGCCCGCAAGTCCTCGCGTGACACACAGGAGCCCGAACAGACGGTCGGCGCGGTCGCTGGCGGCGGCGAGGAGAGTGCAGGCGCGGACGCTTTGGACCGGCCTCGCTTCCCGTGGCGAAGAGTGACGTTGGCGTCAGCGCACATACCGCTGATGGGTGTTGAAGGCCGAACAGGCGTGTTTGAATTGTCGCTACGCGGCTTCTTGGTGCGGCACTCGGGACACAACCAGCTCTTTTTCACTTCCAACGGAAGCTTACCCAACTCGTCAGGTGATACACCAACGCACAAGCCGTGATAAAAAAGGCAGCAGGTGCAACATTCCAGGCGATAGTCATCCTCAATGTCAGATTGACAGGCAGCGCATACATGCATGGCACTTGTACCACGAAACGCGTCGAAGTGCAAGCCAAAACGATAATAGTTATCGTTTATCGTTAGGAGCAGTGGTAGCGGGAGCGATTTGGCATGCAGTCGCTAATTTCGGCCGCAGCGTCTAAGCTTCCGCAGCCCAGAGGATATGACAGCCGGTGCAACACTCACCGACTCCCGGTTCAAATCCCGCAGGCGATCTAATATTTTTCAATTTATTCACCAACTTGAGGGCTCCAGCAATCACAGCAGGGCGAAGTCCGGGTGCTCCAAACTATTTCAAAATTTATTTAAAAAGGATTGTAAAGATCTACGACACGTCCACACTCTTGGGCGTTCTGGGCGGGAAGGGACTCTTGGGCGTTCTGGGCGGGAAGTATGAAATAAAGAAAAATAAAAATAAAAGATACTTAGTATTTTTAGCGTGGCTTCTCAAAATAATAATGTTCATACACAGGATATTCAGATTCTGCTTTAGGTGTATAGATATAAGATTATTAAACGCACTTGTCTTCCAAAAAGTACAAAATAAGTATCCGTATTTCTATATTAAGCATTTTTAAACGTAACGCGTTGGCGCCAGCCCTCTCCTGGCCGAAAATCGGCCACAATGACCATTCTCCAAGCAGACCAGGCAAGTACGCACGAGATATTGAAGTGTACATGTTTATGCCCATACAAGTGCATTACGTGCGGTTGCTCTGTTTAAAATAATGAGAATTCATAGTAGTAACTAGGTAGGTACGTAGGTAAGCACCATTTTTGATACCGTAAAAAGACTAATTGACTTAAAAATAGTGCGGACGCGACATAACAATCTGATGACTGCTGACCCCAGTGGCGCATCATATTGGTTCCCGGTAGGATCAATGTAGGAAACGAACTTTTTTAGATAACTCGAATAATCAGGGAGACGTCGCTCTAGATACGTCATCACCAGAATCTACAGTTAAGTGAACCATCGCTTAAGACCAGGTGATTCCTGAACAATGGGCCGCGGCTTCCAATGGCCAACCAGAGGCCAGTGTTTGTCCTGTGTCAACCTATGTTCAGATTTCTCAGCACTCGAATCGAATACCTATACCTTCATCATCCTTTGAGCATCCATTCGTAAGCGCGTGTAATAAATTAAAAGACAAAGACGCGTACATGATATAATTACAGAGTAAGCTCTTCATGACAAACCGATGTTCACGCAGGCAAAGCCGCGGGCAGCAGCTAGTTATCAAATAAAGGTTAAATCCTTCATTTAAACATATAATGTTCTGGACCAAGTAATAAATTGGGCATTACTCATAATACCCGGTTATTATAATTATTAGGTAAAGCCTCCAGATGTTTGACCAAAGTGGCGAACAGCTGGAGAGGCCTATTTCCCACCACTTTTGCTCATGATCACTTTTGCTGGATCCATTATTGCACATAAGTCTTTCTGGTACAAAGCAAAAATAAACAAATATTTATATTAGTAGTATAAAATAACAAAATAGTCCTCCTCGTGATCACTCCGAAACGTTGAGTTAAAAAGGTATGTGCTTTTTAAACCCCGAACATTTCATGTCTTAAAAATAAACAGGTTTTACGTACCCCTAAAGTATATGTTTAAATGTAGTTAGGAATTTTGATAATTATACCGACGCATATATCGCACCCCTGGATGAAAAGGTCACTAACTCAAAATATACCTAAAATTAGTTAATGGCGTTTTCTAAATCCCGACAAAAATACCTACCCGGGGTTAAAACTCCCGTAACCATAACTTCGACAGTGGCCGAAAAATTACGCGAAACGTTGCTTTTGTCAAATAATCTTACTCTGGATCATCGAGCATCATACTCCGCCATTATGTGTTGTCTCCCAGTTATCGCGAGAGAAAGACATTTGCACAGTGGTATATTATACTATAACACATAAATATCATGTTTGTATTAATTAGTTTTCCAGAAAATAATCCGAATAATTAACCTCTAGTAAATCATCCGAAATCAGTTTTTCGTCATTTCTGAAAAACATGGCATTTTGAGTTGCCGGTGTTTTCATCTAGAGATGCGATATATGAAACTCTACAAGTATGATGCCTATAACATACCCTCTTCACTTGCGTAAACGAAGTTATCTTTCTCACTTAATCTTATTTCCGGAAAGCGCCCTACCAGCCGTCTATTAGTGAAAACTCATTTAACAAGAACATGCACTCCCCATCATAATGGGGATAGAATACCATACTTAATCAACTTGAGACATGTATTCTCACAAATACTGGATGTTACTACGCCATGGGTACGATACCAAGGCACATTCAAGTGTAGCATCAATTTAATTTAATATGGTCGTGTTTTCTTTGCATATATGAACACGGTATATCTTTGAACGTCTTGTATGACGACGGCAAAGTCTCACGCATTCCTGAACAAACAACGAAAGCTCACGACCTTAGAAACATTACCCTCTTTATTTGCAAGTAGAGCTTGGGTTTGAATATTGGCGATTCCGGTCGGTATGGGAAATATTTTTTTATTCGAAATGGTTTTCTGCTGGACTACAATTTGATGATTGGATGGATTTAATTTCAGCTATTTTGATTGCGCTTTAGAGGAATTCTATTCAGTTCACCACCAAGGTCAATGTATAACTGAAATTAGCACTAGTATAGTTTTAAACCAACAGTATTCAGATTTTATATAAAATTATGATAAAATAATAATGAATTATCGTATTATTTCATCAAATATATCAAACGGTACATTTTAAATCTGATTATTCCCAAGTAATCCTCTATTTTACTGAATCAATATTCATTTTAATATATTTCGTATAAAGTGAAAAAAAGTGTTTTATTTCTAGGACGAGAGCAAACAGGCAAAAATAATAATTGTACCTATTTATGAAATATGTGAAATGTGAATTTTAGGTTCATCGCAATTTAAAAAAAAAATGTTTTCTCACTAAATATTTATAACGTTCATGTTATGATATTATGTTTTTTAAAAATGAAAAATATTATAATCCGTACGATTCTCTTTGAAGTTAATATATATCTAGGTGACAAATAATATCGTTATCACAGTATTTCATACTAGAGACAATCATTTTTAGCGTGTTATTTTGGAAAGAAAGAAGTACCTAGTTATATCTTTTTTATTCTTATTATGTCTATTACGTTTATTAAAAGACAGCTTATCTTCACTGAGATGAAATATCTTGAAGCAATGTTACGCTATCAAAGCAATCATTTATCTAACCTTTCAACTACAGAACTTATGTCTATTTATTGTTAGACTTGAAATTTAAAAGCTTTCAAGTTTATTTATTTAAATCAGAGGTTCCCAACCTTTTTTGACCGAGGATCACTTTGATCTCTTTGCTCTTGGCAGGGATTACTAATAATGTAGAGATCGTCTTATCTAAAATGACGCGCCCCACCACCGCTTATATGCACACAAAGAAATTTCAAAGATGAACACTATATAAACATGCAGTCAATTGGTCGTTGAGTTGAATTCTATCGTTAAAACAACGCAATTCTAGGATTTGTTGTACCCAACTAAGTTCAGACAGAAAGTTCAGACAATCTCTACCTACAAGAAAAATAGAATACTATGTATAATAAGCATAATATTAAATCGATTGTAATGTATTGACTGCGGAATTCGTGGGCGTTTCTTTGATTTATGTGACCCACTGGTTCGAAACCATTGATTTAAATACTTACATGATATGGTACAAATAGCAAGTTAAGGCATAGTAAAAGTTATTCAATTGTATACTAATGTTAACATTTATGATGGATTGTTTGATTTTAAAAGTGATTTATTTGATTTTTTAAGAATAGCTTTCAGAAGCACTTTACTTAGTTTGACTGGCTCGGTGGCTCATTGGTAGTGACCTCTGCCTTCTGAGCCAAGGGTCGTGGGTTCGATCCCCACACATTACAAACATTTGTGTGCATGAACATGTCTGTTTGTATTGGTCTGGGTGTTTTCTATGTATTTATTTGCAAAAAAAATTATCTAAGTAAGTTTATCAGTTGTCTAGTACCCGTAGTACAAGCTTCGGCTTAGTTTGGGGCTAGATGGCGCTGTGTGGCCCAGCGTGGCCTTGTTGGGTTATTTATTTATTATTTTTTATTAGTAAGTCCCTTTTATGTTTTTCTATTTGCGTTAAGGGGATCACCCTCTAATCATCTCACATCGATGGGAGAGCATACCTTGTATAGATGGGCTCTCCTATTTTGAGAGATGTGAGTCCTATAAACTACGCGGACGTGACGGCGCCTAATGCATTCCACTTTAGCAAAAAAATGGAGGTGGGGCAAAATGGACAGGTGCTTATCACCTGTTGGACCTTTTAAAAGGGCGAACCATAGTTGCAGCCATTTTACAATTATGTTTAACTGCAATAGAAAGCCACGGTCCCAGCTATTCAACATCCCCTCTTTCAACTCTTACTGAAAGTAAATAATTTTCTTGTCGCTATATTACAAGCAACGGATCAAGATACCCGCGCTATACGGGCCCACGCCCGACTGAGGCTCAATAAAACGTTATTTACTTAATTCATACAATCTCCAGTCTTTAATTAAATGCGTTTTTCAACGCGAATCGTGACATTTAGAAAGCTGTAATTACATTTAGGGGATACGCCGATTTGTTTTGTTATTTGAGTGTTGGTAAGTTGTTTTGTTCTTTGTGCATTTTTATTTTTTGTTTGTTGTTTTTATCTTGCTTGTCTCGTTTAAGCTGAGTCTGGGTAAATTAAGGACTAGAGTAGGTATTACATTCGCTGTGACTAGTTTTGTATAAAGTTTTGTATGTCTAAACATCTTAGCTATTTAGACGCCGCCGGCACAGAGCTAGTGTAAATTGAAAAGTCAAGTATCTAAAACTTTAATTATTAAACAATATACTCTTTTCGATAGCCGTACTAAAACTACAAAATAAATAACTCCTTTTCCGAATATTTAAGTCGAACTTTCGTTCACAGAAGTGCTACAATATAGACGAAATACCTCGTTAACAATACTACGGTATTCAAACTTTATAACAAAAGGCAAAAACCATATTTTGAATGCCAATGAAATTGCTCATTTCCCAGCTTTAAAGTCAGAAATTTAAACTAAGTTGCTTCTTTGAACGCGAATAACGGTCCTTGAGATATTTATTATTCAAAGTTATTAAGTTCAATGGTGTCTGCAAAAGTGTTTGATAAGAATATGGAGCACTGCATTCCAATCCAGTGGCAGTCTTAAGTGCTTTTTAAGTATTTTTTCATCATCATCATCATCATAGGTATACGATACTGCAATAGGAAATGGAAAAGAGCTAGGGTATAGCGAATTTTCGCTGAAATTGAGCTGCCCGTCCGGGGAAGGACCTCCACCAAATGGTTTCTGCCGGTGAGTAGGGTGTCTGGAGCTCGTGGGGGGTTAGGGTTGGGTCGGCATGGTGGATATGTCCTCCCATTTTGGGAGGTGTGAGTCCCACACACCATGCCGCCTCACCCCGGAGGCGGCATGAAGGTGCCTAATGCATTCCCCTCTAGAAAAAAAAAATGGGTCGGCATGGCGGTGGCAACTGACGGGTAACTGACCAGGTACTTGCCCGTAGTCACGCTTTCTCGCTTTCCATCAGGCGTAGAGTGACCATTATGCCGTGATACTATTAAAAAAAGCATTTTATCTTGTTAAATGTAGGTATTTTCAAAGTCTTTAAAAATCCATTTAATCTAAATAGTTAGGTACACTAAGTACTGCCCATACTTCAATGTGTCACAACTCATATTTTACTATCAGAAAACTGTTCCAACGAAACTGTAACCCTATTGGCTGGAAGCCAAAGTCTCGTTTGGAAACTGAAGTAAAGTATGATAAACGTAAATGTAGCGAAAAGTTCTAAATCTGCTCAAGTTTTGTTACGCTTTAATATTAATTTGTTAACTATCCATCACTCATTTTGTTAATTTTAGTGTAGTAAATGCAGCCATGTGAATAAAAAATAAACAAACCAAGATATGCCACGTTGGGCCACACAGCGCCATCTAGTCCCAAACTAAGGTGAAACTAGCAATGGGTATTAGACAAAGTTAATAAACTACCCGCGACCGATAAAATTAAAAAAATAATAACAGCATTATTTTGTAGCAAAAAAAAGAACCAACTTCAACATTGTGACCGACTCAGAAGTACATTCTTTCGAACAAAAAAAGAATTTTTCAAATCTGTTTACAATTCTCGGAGATAGTAAGTGATAACAAACATACAACAAAACAATTATAGTACTCAGTCGAATCTCCTCTTTTGTTTGAAGCTATTTCACAGGTGTTTGATCGAATATACGGAGATCGCGAGATTAGGTTCTACGAGACGACTCATACAACCTAAAAGTAAAGAAGAAGCGGCAATTTGTATTCTTTATTCGTCACTGCAAGGATAGAACGGTTCTTCACGTTCAAATCCAATATGCACATGGCATGTAAACAAATTAAACAAAGGCCTGTCAACTGATACCTTTACTCGTAGCACATCCAATTATGTCACACTTATCCGGATTCCGTAACCTACATAAAAACACGGGTTCCTATTAAGAACGAGCTGCGAGAGGCCATAATAGGCGCGTATGTAATTAGTAACTACTTAATGCTGTTATAAAACCTCTTTTCATGATTTTTTGTAAGCATCTAGCAGTCATAGCTGGGCAAAAGTATCCCCCAATTTTTTCCAATCATCTCTCCTTGCAGTTTATTTTTGCCAGCCTGGTAAATAGTGAACCAGATCTTCAAAAGGTGGCGTCCTTACTTCAGCCTGTCTATTAGATACGGCCATCTAAAGGCCTATATTAGGTGACGATTTCAATTCATCTATTTTTTTTATATAAAAAGAGCGTTCAGGATGATCTCACTCCACCTGATGGTAAGCGGTTGTGAGGTCCAAATGTTAGGTCGACAGGCACAATAGGGCATACCCACCGCGCCTGTCGCCCTTACCCTGAAGGCTCACTGAGATGCCGTTTTACATATTTTGCATACATTCTGCTCTCGTGATGAGTAAAATCTGCTTTTCCATGTATCAGTTGAGTAATTTTTATAGACGATAGTGTGTCGACAACACATTCAGACGTTTGTCGCTAGAAATTCTAAACCGCGGTCTAGAATTGTTTTTCAAGTAATACTTACCTTTCCGCGAAGGGTGTATACGTGTGATAGAATGAAAATACCTCTCCTGTTATAAGGAATTGTATTTTAATGTGGGACAACAATTCTTCAGAACCATCGCCCTTATAATATTGTAAAAATTGATACTTTTAAGGACTATATTACGTAGCGTTTATTTTAGACAGATCTCTTGCACATTTTATTTAAAAACTATTCTCGGCTTTCGCTTCCGTTTCGTAATTTTCCACAGAATTTTGGAATATTCTTTGGCGAGTTTACAAAAGTTGCAGGACCAACTTTTATTTCGAATGTCGCCAGACTTTTCTTTTGCAGTTACTAAGAGCGGAGTTATTTTTGTTATTAAAAATAATATAAAAGGTAAAACCGATGGAACACAGGACCAAATTGAATTCGGTTCTGTGCAGGCCAAATATTAGTTCAAAATGTTATGACCTAATCCTTGGTGCAGGACATAGCTGCAATGGACCTCCTACGGCTGAATATGTGGTATTTAGCTACGCCTTCAATTGTGATGGTTATACCGCCACCAGTCGGTTGCCAGCGAAGGCTTGGGCGAAAAGATGATAGGTCGCTCCCTTACATCCTCCTCTGGTGTTACAGGCGTCCATATTATTATAGACTGCGGTAACCGCTCAACATGAGGCGTAGGCTTGTTTGCCACCTCAGTGGTAAAAAAAAATAGAAGCTTGTCAAATGTCCATTGCCACAGGGCCGGGCCGTTGGCAAATTTTCTCGCTTTCTATCAGGTAAAAAGAGCCATTATACTGTGCTATAATAATAAAAAGAAAACACAATTGTTCCAAGCAAAATGTTCGAATTGTACATGTATTTTAAATAATTCTGGTGTTTAAATGAGAAACGTGATACAAAGGACATTATTTAAGCGATAATTTATGAAGAACGAACCCGATACTCTATCAGTAAAAGCAATGTCCGAAAAGGGGAATAAATGTTTTTTGTAGACTTGTGTAAAAAATACATTTACATTTCACTAAATAGTTTAGTATGTAAGTGAGCGACCTATAGTCTTTTTGCTCTAAGCCTGTGGTGCATCCTGCTGAATAACAAACGAGACTCTGGCAACTGACTAATGGCGGTACAACCATCACGATTGAAGGCGTAGTTAAGTACCACAGGCCGATGTCGGGCAGCGTCACCGGAGCAAGGAGCTACGCTCTGCGATCGCCAACCCGCCTGTCCAGTATAGCGATTATAGGAAAAACTTCCAAAGTGGCGAACAAATTGAGAGGCCTATGTTAAGCTATAGCCTCTTATAACTCACAATAAATATAGCACCCGTCCGAAGTCGGGGCGGATCGCTAGTTCCATTATAAAGTAGACCATCTATCCTACATCCTTATTATATTATGTCCTACATCCTACAAATGTTATAGATGCGAAAGTTTTTATGGATGTATGGATGGATGTTTGTTACACTACTGAACGGCTTTCAATATACTAGGTATACTGCAATGTTTGATGTTGAAATACCTATACAATATTTGATTATTTGATATAGGCTACAATTTGTGATGTTTCTGTCATTTTGCATTGTCATTGCCACCGATATTCTCGCGCAATGCCGCAGACGGCAGCTAGTTATAAATACCACCTACAATCGAGTGCTACGTACGACATCTTAATGGAAACGCTTCCGATCTAAAGAAGACGAAATCTCATTCAATGTCGTAATAAAGCGGATCCCCAGCTGAAGGAAGTTTTTAACTGCTTGCTAGTTTCCAACTAGGGTTGGCAAAAGTACATAACTGTCATGAAAAAAATTATTCTTCTATGAAATCACAGCATTTCTTTATAATAAAGGTTTTCTGAAAAAGAAATCCACCAGACGCCACCATGTGTGCACCAGGTCCAACTGTAACGTAATTGGTTCATTTCGTCATGGCACTGCCATTTACATAGCAACTGACTTACATGATAGCTGACCCACAGGCTACATAACGCCATCTATCGGGCTTTTAATTTTGGAACACCCTCATTAAAAAAACATTTTAGACTAGTGCCTTTTGGTTACATTTTTAAAATTCGAAGGTTCGAGCGGGCAAACCATAGATGCCCTGTCCTTTTTAATCTGCTTACGTCTAAGACGAGAATGAACCAGTTTTTGCCGTTCGTAGACTACAATATCGCTTAATATCAAGAGAATTACGCAAAATCATTTCGAATTAACAAAAAAGTTATTACAAATCCTAATAAAAATAAATTTCCAAACACAATGGTTTAAAATAGATAGTGCTAATTAGAGCAACATTCGGTCTTATGTCGATAAATAAAAAAATATACTTATGGTTTTATGAAACAGGTTTGTATCTACGTATATAAGAGGTTATTATTATTATTTTCATGCAAGAGGCGGCAGACGAGCAAATGTGATGCCTGATGGTAAACAGTCGGGTTTCGACACCGCCCATGGCAACTCAAATCGAGTCCTGGGGTCGCAGCCGGCCTTTTAAATAGAAGTACGCTTTCTTCAAGGCTCCCAAGTCGTAGCTGTTGAAAGACTGACGCAAAGAGTTGGTTCCACAAAACTGAAGCGCGAGTTTTTTTAAGTTTATGTAAATGCAGAAATATTGGTTTCATATAAATTAAAATATTCTGCATTTACATAAACTTAAGAAATTAAGTCTTTTTTAATTACGGTAGTATAGAGCAGTAAATGTATACTATCTTGCGTATCAACCCTGAGAAGTAAGGAGTAGACCTTTTGTTATTGAGACGGGAATATTCATAGCGTAGTGTGACTTGAAACACAGAACGAAAGTTAAATGAGATTAAATCTTATGTGTAGCGACTGCGTATCAAGTTACATTACTTTTTAGTGCTACTGTCAAACCCGCTGAACACTTTAGTATCAGGTGA
Organism: Conogethes punctiferalis; assembly: GCA_031163375.1. Lineage (NCBI taxonomy): Eukaryota > Metazoa > Arthropoda > Insecta > Lepidoptera > Crambidae > Conogethes > Conogethes punctiferalis. Next base: position 8,845,216 of record CM062086.1, on the reverse strand, counting down.
AAATAGCTTATCTGTTGCAACTTATTTCTAAGCATAATGAACTTAACGTTACTTCGACATGGTATTAAAGTGTTCAGTGACTTTTGATGCTGATAAATGCGCCTGACAACTTTTCTTATTTCTTATAAACCACCTGTGTCAAACGTAGAATTCTAAGTAATATGAGTACCAGATAATGACTGCGGCGTCTCTCAGAACACCCATGCCCATACCTAGTGTAAATGTATCCAGTACATACTGGTCTCTTAGTAAAAGATAAAACAACTTACGTTAAGTTCTTTCGACTTACCAACTTTTTTCACACTACTACAGCTTAAATGTTATATGAGAAAACACAAACGACTAAAACTAAAAAGCGATAAATAACGTAAGTAATTCTATCCTTAATACATAATTATTTAAATATTACAATTATCACTTATTTTTGAAGTCGGTGCCAGCTCTCGGTACCTAACGTAGACTGTTCAGTTGTTGTATGACGCGCGCGGCCGGCAAATCCACACGACAATATACATTTATTTGTTTGGCTGGCACCGACTTCAAAAATAAGTGATAATTGTAATATTTAAATAATTATGTATTAAGGATAGAATTACTTACGTTATTTATCGCTTTTTAGTTTTAGTCGTTTGTGTTTTATTTGAAGTCGGTTTAATTTTTTTTTTAAAATAATTTTATTTCACTGTTTTTAGTTGCGTTGATGTGCTGTGACCTTGAGTAAAGGCTAATTAATGTCCTTAAGAGTTTTACTTAGGAATGAAAAATTTTGCTTTAAGTCAAGTGAAGACTTTGCGAACTAGAATCAAGCGTATCATTTACCAAATCACCTGCCCTATTAGCCCTGCATAAGTACATACTACTACCTAGTTTAATATCGACCAATGTCAGTACTGTCCCCTAACTCCTAACCGTTAAGGAGTTCTGTGGCTTCATCATCAGCACCAGATGTTGACGCCCGGAAGCATATACCTGAGTAAAATATGATTACGTAACAAAAACACCATATGAGCATACAATTTTCGGTTGTTGCCCTCAATTTCTCCAGGATCTCATCATCAGATCCTGACTTGGTGATAATGGGACCACCTCGGAAGTGTCCTCTGTCGAACTGTCCAAAAATTTTTGAAATCCATCCATAATTGACGGAAATATCGGTGAACAAACATAAAAAAAAAAAAATATTATACATACAGACGAATTGAGAACCTCCTCCTTTTTTCGAAGTCGGTTAAAAATAGACAGAAAGACTATTTCGCAATTCAAACAATAAAATAACCAACAAATGTAAGTTACATAAAATATTAAGGGCACTTCGGCTTATTGCCACTTTAGTAACACAAGTTCACCCATGTCAAAAGGTAACTTTAAAAGCTTATTCTTAGATTGAACCAAGGCTTCATCTAAATCTAAGACCTAAGCTATATCTAACTATACAACCTTATTTTGTTATGGTTGATTTCCCGCAGAAAACTTGTTGTAACTCGCTAGCAAAGTCTGTCATGTATTTTTTTAACACCATGGAGCTTGCAACAGTACCGAAAAATGTGCCTCAAAAAGGTGCATGGGTTTTTTTTATAGTAGCTCGGCATAGCGGCTTCCCTTCGCCAGGTGGAAAGCGAAAGAGAAGCCCAAGTCGCTGTGACAACTGGCAAGTAACTGGTCAGTCACCTGTCAGCTGCCAACCGCCATGCCGGCCCAACCCCCCCACGAGCTCCGGAAACCCTACTCACCGGGAGGAACACGACCCAGAAGTCATTTGGCTGCGGTATTCTATAGGGTGGAGGTCCTTCCCCGGACGGGCAGCTCAATTCGAGCGAAGATTCGCTTTGCCCTACCTCTCCTAAAACGATAATGGTTATAACCATGAAGTAAATATAGCTATGTTGACCGTGTTAGAATTGATTTCACTTTAAAAACTTATTTTAGCTTGCGTCTGTATTAAATATGAAAGGGTTACATACAAACGTTTCATAATCTTTATCAGCCGAATTCCAGTCTACTGCCGGACATAGGCCTCTCCAGTCGTAGGCGGCTTTGCTCAATCCTGGGCCACCAGCCGTCCTGCGAAAATCGTCACTCCACGTGGCTTAAAGGCGTCCTATACCTACTGGCTCGGTGGCTCATTTGGTAGTGACCTTTGCCTTCTGAGCCAAGGGTCGTGGGTTCGATTCCCGCACAGTGCAAACATCTGTGTTCATGAATGTCTGTTTGTATTGGTCTGGGTGTTTAATATGTATTTATTCACAAAAAAAGTATCTAAGCAAGTTTATCAGTTGTTTAGTACCCATAGTACAAGCTTCGGCTTAGTTTGGGGCTAAATGGCGTTGAGTGGCCCCGCGTGGCATGTCTTGGGTTATTTATACTATTTTCCGGAAAGCGGTATCCACTCAAAAACTCGTTTACCCCAATTGTTTTCAGTTCTGCGGCTAATATGGATACCGGTGAAACATTTTCTAAAATACAATAATTTACTTTGTCCAACTCTCAAATAAAATAAACAAAGCCAGTTACATTTGTAAAAATGATCACTCAATTAAGAGGATACTCGAAAAAAAGATTTAAAAGGATAACTTAATAGGTTAGATGGATTGGTTAAAAATATCCGACCCGATTGGAGCGATTGAAAAACATTTTATTACTTTTTGTCATCGTTAAAACGGTCTGGCGATTACAAAAGGTAATAATACTCTTAATAAACTGATCTGGTTGGGCAGTTTTAATTAGAAATATTGGATTATTGTTCAAAATTTGTTTAAGAAATGAAAGCGTATACAAGAATGGTAGGTAATAAGATTTATAAATTAAAGAAATTTAATCCGACATTTAGATTGGTTATATAAATAACAATGTTTTTTATTCTTATTTATTTGGACTACCTTATAATATTTGGCTGGCTCGGTGGCTCAATTGGTGGTGACCCCTGCCTTAAGAAGCAAGGGTCGTGGCTTCGATTCCCACACGGGATAAACATTCGTGTGCATGTGCATGCATGAACTTGTGTTTGTTCCGTGTCTGGGTGTTTATATTTGTATTTAAGTGATTTATTTGTGATATCTTCGTTGTTCTGATACCCATAACACAAGTGCTTACGCTACTTACTTTGGGATCGGAGCCCTCTGAGATGTTAGCGGAGGGATGAGTCGTAACACTAACTTAGTTAAGCCAAGCTGTAACTATTATGCAAGCATTATAATGTCAGCAACACGAAAAAAATAGAAAGAAACTTAACAAACTGATCTTAGAGAGTGGATGCCGATTGCCCAGGATCGGGATGGTTGGCGTTCTCTGGGAGCGGCCTACGTCCAGCAGTGGACGGCGTTGAACTGATTGATTGATTGCGTAATTAACTAGTTTTCTTGAGTTAGTCGCTATAGCTGAATTATTAGTACTGGTCTGTAAGTTGATGTTATTAAACAACAAGTTATATCTTGACTGGTGCAGTCGTTAAAGCTCTTATTAAGAATTCAAAAACAAAAAAACGAGTTGGTTCACATACTTCGGTTCACATTGTGTTGTATTAGATACTAGAACCTACATTGTTATCAGGATAACTAGAAGTATAATTAACTGCGGATATATTTGTTACGGACTAGCCGCATGGAGGCCAACCTTTTTCGCATGCATCCTTTTTTCTACTTTTTTGTATTTTCTTTCTTTTTTTGTTTCTAGAAAATTCAGTGTGTGCGCTCTTCCAATCGTTGTGCGTGGTGCGTGTTATTTTTATTTCTGTTATTTTTTACTTTTATATTATAGTAGCTGTGCTCGCGACTTCGTCCGCGTGGAATAGTTATTTTTTCCCCGTTGTTTTTTACATTTTCCATTATTTCTTCGCTCCTAATAGTTGCATCGTGATGTTATATAGCCTAAAGCCTTCCTCGATAAATGGTCTATTCAACACAAAAAGAATTTTTCAATTCGGACCAATAGTTCCTGAGATTAGTGCGTACAAACAAACAAACTCTTCAGCTTTATAATATTAGTTAAGATTTAATTTTCTTTGAGCCTCCCTTTTCCTTTCCCTTTCTATCGTCAACCATATTAAAATTAAGACTAATTCATAAAGAAAAACTTCGCAATATTATCAACAACGAAATTTGCATTCATTCTTATTTTTTGCCGTTGTTATTAAGCTCGTAATACACGACTTTGTTGAGTTTGCTGATAATAACTAACTAAAATTCAAGGCACGCACAATGTGAATGTATAAAAAATCGTTTACGCCAAAAATTTTCAGACCAACTGTTATATTTATTCAGTCCGGGACGATTAACCCTTCGGCGTGCAAACAGTTTTGTTACATTTAGTACAGTGTTTAATTAATTTTACTACTTCAAAGGGTTAAAATTCACCAATTATTGGTATTAGTAACTTCGTTTTAAATTATTACTGTGGGACTTTTGACGTGGCGCGGATTGGAAAGGAATTAATATTATAAGCTGCTATAATATAGATTGGCTTAGTATAGTTGCCTGATCTCTTGCACAACAAATAATACAGAACATGATATTTGAATATGAACGATATTTGAAGGTTGTCGAATAGCGATGAGAAGTAACAGTTCTCTCATTTTACATTACTTTAAATAAAAATAAATAATAGACAACATCACATACATTGCTCCGATCCCAAAGTAAGTAGCTTAAGCACTTGTGTTATGGGTATCAGAACAGCGAACAAATAAATACTCAAATACAAATATAAACACCCAGACACGGAACAAACACAAGTGTTCATCACATGAATGTTTGTCCCGGGTGGGAATCAAACCCACGACCCTTGGTTCAGAAGGCAGGAGTCACTACCAATTGAGCCACCGAGCCAGTCAGTTAAATATAACTGAAGTACACAATACTGTTATATCAAAAGCTAAAATTGTTTTCATGTAAGGGAAATTAAGAGATGAAACTGATCACACAATGGTTGGTAATAAAATATAAGTAACTTTTCACGTCTCTTTCTCACATCAAATAATTCTAACCAAAATCTTGTGGTTTTTCCATGTTGCGAAATCATATTAATATCGACTGAAAAGATTCACCAACAGGTTCCATATTTTTTTTCTATAATACCTTTACCTATGCACATTTGAAATAATAATACCTATATCAGAAATATGACACTATGTTCGTACCGAAACAAGGTTTTTACGTATTTCGTACAATTTTAGTTTGAGTGCAAGAAAATCTAAAAATGGTATGTAACAATTGTGCGTGTAGTTTCAAATAATTTTATACTAGCGATTTCTTTTTCTACCTCCTGTCGGCATAATAAATAACACCCGTCCGTCACTGTCAAACGGTGACACAGTCTTAAAAGGATTGTCATGTCCTGCGCCTGCGCCGTTTTGTGCGATGCTCCGTGTCCTGGAACGTGCTGAAGACGCGACGCGTCCAACACTTAACACATCAAATTAATGTATACAGTGAAACATTTTATGGATTACAATCGTCATAGCCATATAAAATGTAATGTACGAGTTAACTCGTCGTTCAAAGTTGGTGTGGTGTGGTTTATTCAATAATGTTTACTACCTATATCGTGCTTTTAGGCCTACAACAAAATTATTAACTAATCTCCATTTCAGGTCAAACGCATAACTGTTCTCGACTGGTTACGCAATTAATAGGCTCCCAAAATGGCCTGTGGTTTATCGAATATCCCGGGTGAACAAAATTAATGAGGGAAATTTCACGGTATGAAAGCAAAAACTTTGCACTTTGCCCACTTTATTTTTTTATGTGATGTCCCGCACAGGCGATTACTGTGCTCGACTAATGTACACGTCATCATAACCTACTCTGAAGTGTGTGCGTAAAATAAATCGTTGCGGTTTTATTTGGGCATTAAAAGCTTTGACCCGACATTTTGGGTACGAAACCCCAAAAACAGCATGCAAATTGCTTTGCCACTACCTTTCGGACAATAAATCTGACTGTATTTTTTAAGAGTTAGCTTATTCAGAGATTAATTAGGGTGCTATGATTGCGTAACATGACACTATTGTTCGTTGATTAACATGATATCATAACACAATGTGCAATGTCAGTTGGTATTGGTCTGCGTGTTTGCTTACTAGTTCATATTAGTATCTAACTTGTGACACTGACAGGGTTATATATGTATATTACATAATAAACATACATATTATACTCGTATCAGTTGCTAAGTCTTGGTCGGAACATGTGTGATTTGAGTATGAGTTGTTGTTGACTCGAAAATAAGAAGTACTCGTATCTAAGTATAATACTTATCAGTTGTCTAATATCCATAGTACAAGCTTTAGTTTGGTTTGAAACTATGTAGATGGTACTGTGTGCCCAGCATAGCTTATTATATCTTTTCTGTTTTTATGTCACTGGCCAACTGACAAGTTCGCAAATCAATCATTTATCAGTTGCTACCGCTATACTTAGGCTTATTAAACTGTAAAAAAAGCTAATAAAAATTTACAAAAACAGTCTTGTTAGACTATGCAAATCTCATATTTTCCTTTAATTTTTCATACTTAATCATTTTATCTTCAAAACCCTATTAAACTTAATATTTAAAGTTCAATGATTGGAAACGTGGAGTTTTGTGAAATTATTAACAATTAACAGGAGCTTAATTAAAATTTGTTGAGACCAGTTATCACGAAATTTTGTTATCGTTAGAACGTTATGTTCACGAGGAATTGAGTGTTTATTTATGACGCTTCGTTAAACTTATAATGACCTCCCGACTTACCGATTTATTGACGATAAAATTGTTAGGTTAATATACCTACTTGAGTTTCTCCGAATCTTATGTTCTTGCCCACCTTAAAATTTCAGTTCTAATTATTCATTGTAACGCATTTTATAAAGATGACTCCTAAACAGGATTCCTAAACGCTGTTAATTTTTGCTGTTATTCATACCGCAATTTTTTATAATTCTCCTAAAACTTCTACGAAGTTGTCTTTAGTTACCTGAAGCGACAAATAGATTAAAATGTGCAGATCTTTGTACTGATTTCCTTTAAATCCATTCGTTTTAAAGGACATCTGTTCTTAATATAGGATGCACATTTCTTCAGTAGTTACCTACCAAAAATCTTTTCTAACTTGCCAAAGCTGCTAGAAATATTATTGACCACATAAGATAACATCTTTATTACATTTTTTTTGTTTTGAGACCAAGACACAAATGGAGGTGCTTTGTCATTTAAGACAAGTTTAATATAAAAACATTTTTTAGTGTTAAATATCTAAAACGGACGGATAGATAACATGATGAAATATAAGGGTCCCCGGGCGTGAAAGGAACCCTATAAAAAGAATCTACTAAGATTTGCTGACGTGAAACTCCCCAGGGTACACGTCTAGTAGTAATAAACCTTTTAAGTTGCCACCAAATGAAGTGCTTGACGATTCGTCGGAAACTCCGAGAAACTTAGTTTTTTGCAGGCAGAAGAAATGGCTATTACCTTTTTTTAAAACGATTTCTCTTGGAAAAGCGTTTACGCGTATAAAAGTCACTACATTTGTTAGAGATCACGTAATATTACGAAAGTAGTTGCGATAGAACTTCTATCATCATCATCAGCCTATTGCACAGCCTAAATTATACTAAGTAAATATTATTTTTGGGACTATAAATTGTACGTCATGACACACTTATGAAAACTGACCTGGAAGAGGGAGGTCAAGACGAACATTTAGACAAATAGTTGAGGGAAAAAGTGAATGTCATGACGTACAGGGAGTTGAAGGCGCTATTGAAGTCCAGGGAGGAGTGGAATTTGCTCCACTGAAAAGAGCTAAGCTCTTTAATTTAGAATGAATGAATTGTGTCTCGGTTATAAAGGAATAAAGATATAATACTATGTAGTAACTAGTAATGTACCAAGTTTATAACTTCTGCAGAAAAAAGTTGGTAAAAAAAGTCAAGGACACTTGGTGTGATTCTGGTAAGCAAGTAGGTAATTCTTCGGCATTTTCACGTCCGCATTTGATGTTACTAACATAGTGGCTTCTGAAATCGAGCCTCGTTCATAAAAGTAACACAACGTTGGCAGCGGACGAGATTGAAATGGAAGATCAATACTGAAATATGACCTAAGTTAATAACATTAGGATTAAGTAGTGTTTATTCCGTGTTCAGGTGTTCGTATGTGTATTAAAGCAGGTATTTATAATCTCCAATTGACGCATCGAGAAAAAATTTCACTTCATTATTTTATATTCCCTTTCTTTTTTTTCCGAATGTCTTTTTGACATTGACATGAAGCTATCGAATATCATTCACTACAGATCTTATTTACTTTGGAAATGGGTCAAATGTATGATGTTGTTTATTGAATGGATCAAGGTCACCTATATTTGAAGTTTACCAACGTTATTATTGTATTCTTTTATGCCTCTTCTTCTTAAGTCCATTAATAACCATACTTTGGTATGCGTGAATAGGCAGCAAAGTATTAAGATTATTCAAACAGATTTTCAAGGCTTATAAGGAAACATTTGCCAACATTTCCGATACAATATTTACATAGTTTCAGGGCCAATGTTATTCGGTACCATCTTTGATAAAAGACAATTACCTTACACCTATTCAGTTTGCGTCTCTACCTAATGTATTTCTAATCGCCAACCTGCCTGCCCAGTGTGGCGATTATGGGTAAAGCCTCCGGATGTTTTCCCAAAGTGGCGAACAACTGGAGAGGCCTATGTCCAGCAGTGGACTGCGATAGGCTGATGATGATGTATTTCTAATATCATCGATTGACAAATACATACGACGACACAGGTTCTTTGTTTCAGTTTCACGCTTTGAGATTTACTTGAAGCGAATACGAACTATGAAATTCCTTTTGTAACAAACAGTATCTATGGCAAATCCCCCGAGTACTGTTGTTTCTTAAGGAAAAGTCTTATATTTTTCTCAGCGCTTAAGGTCAGCGAAATTCGTCGAGTCGGTTCAGTAGATTCGAGATTTGATGTCAACAGATATACAAATACACACTTGTAAGTATTTGTACAAAGTGTAAATAAAGCAAAAGCGTTTTCCTAAAGCGAGTAAGATTCCTGGTTCGATTTCCGTTTGGGCTAATTTGGAAATAATTTTGTTAATTTTTTTTTTATAGTGGCTCGACATAGTGGCTTCTTTACGCCTGATGGAAAGCGAAAGGGAAGCCCAAGTCGCTGTGACAACTGGCAAGTAACTGGTCAGTTACCTGTCAGTTGCCACCGCCATGCCGGCCCAACCCTAACCCCCAACGAGCTCCGGAAACCCTACTCACCGGCAGAAACACGACCCAGAGGTCATTTGACTGCGGTATTCTATAGGGTGGAGGTCCTTCCCCGGACGGGCGGCTCAATTCGAGCGAAGTATCATGTTTGTATGATCTAATAGACCATTGGCTAGTCATTACAATACTCATAGTATGAAGAAATCCTTATTATGCTACATCGATCAATCTGGAGTTTTAGTTCATACATAGGTACATAATGTCACGCCTTTCTCCCAGAGAGGTAGGCAGAGACCATGTTCTTCCATTTGCTACGATCCTGGCACACAACGTTTGCTTCGTCCACATTCATCAATCTCTTCATACACACTTTTGTTCTTTATCGGTATCTTTTGTTTCGTTTTCTCTGCTCATAATGATAATGTGTATTTATATTGTGTATTATCTGTGTCTTGTGTTGCCAATAAACATTTTTCTTTCTTTTTTTCTAATCGAGATGGTTATACCGCCACCAGTTGGTTGCCAGAACCTCGTTTGTTATTCGGCAGGATGTACGACAAACAGATGAGGAGGGTGGCATGGAGCGTAAAGATGATGGGTAGCGACCCTTACATCCCTTTTTACCTAATTAAAATAAACAAATATAAATAGGTATAATGACAATATCGTCATAAATTATAGCCTGTGTTCATCTGAGTGAATAAGCTATATTTTCTTCTTGCTTTCTTTTTCAATCTATACTGCTTACAGCTGGGCAAAAGTCTCCCAAACTTTTCCACGCTATATAAAATCTAATAATGGAGGTATGGCCGTCTGTAGGTACATAATATGGAAATACTAACTGTGCCCGCGACTTCGTCCGCGTGGAATAGAGTATCATCCCCAATTTTATCCCATTGGGGGTAGAATTTATCAAAATACTTAGCGGATGCCTCTGTCATAACATCTACCTGCATGCCAAATTTCAGCCCGATTCGTGCAGTGCTTTAGGCTGGACGTTGATAGATCACTATGTCAGTCAGTCAGTCACCTTTGAATTCTATATATTTAGATAAATATCAGTAGTAACATTTACTCGATTTTTCTTTGTCTTTCGGAGACGTTAAAATTAATGTCCCGAGGGCACAAATAAAAATGTGCTCTTTGTCCTCAAAAGTGCACATTCCCATGAGACATGTAAAAAGTATATTTGTGAATACGTTGAATTCAGTATGGATTTTATAGACAGCATCCCCTAGGTAAATATTGAATTGCTTTATACATTGTATATGGGGACGTAAGGGAGCGGCCTATCATCTTTTCGCTCCAAGCCAAACTCACTTGCCCGTGGTGAATCCTGCCGAACAACAAACGAGGCGCTGACAACAGACTGTTGGCGGTATAGCCACCACAACTTTAAGGTGTAGCTAAATACTTGTACCACAGATCGATGACGGGCAGCACCGTCACCGGAGCGAAAAGCTACACTCTGCGATCGCCGACCGGCCTGCCCAGCGTGGTGAATATAGGTATATTCTCCAGATGTTGCTCCGGTGACGCTGCTGCCCGTCATCGGCCTGTGGTATTTAGCTACGCCTTCTATCGTGATGGTTTTACCGCCACCAGTCGGTTTGCCAGAGCCTCGTTTGTTGTTCGGCAGGATGCACCACGGGCAGGTGAGGATGGCTTGGAGCGAAAAGGTGATATGTTGCTCCCTTACATCCTTAGTAGTAGGTAACAAAGGTTATTCATCACTTCATTCAATGTGGTTAGTTAACATGAAAGCCTATTACGTCAACATAATAGTCACGCAACAATAAACCATTTACGATATCTAACATTATAACTTTATTAGACCATTTGTTATATGCCTACCTGCCATTACCTTATAGCAATAACGCGACCTAATTAAGACTAATGAGTGTTTCATGGAATTTAGAAGGAAAGCCTAGTAATAAAAAATCTAGGGTTTTGCCGTTATACATTGGCAGGTATAAAGTTAAATAACAAAAAAGAAATATAACATAAAAAGTGTTGTATCTTCGTACAAATAAAACCTACTGTGGTCACCAACCCGCCTGCCAAACTTGGTGACTATGAAAAAGACCCTCAAAGGGCAATTGTTGAGACCTACGTACAGCATTGAACGTATTAAATCCTCCATGATGATGTGACGGAAATTTGAAAATATTGGTACCAATTATATTGTAGTGATTAACCTGCAAACTGATGTTTTAAAGTAATTTAAATCTTCTTATAAAAAAACATTCGACAATAATAGATACAAATACCGCAGATGTAATACTTTAGTTTTTACTAGATCAGCTTTACACAATAAGCTTACAGACTAATCATTTTCAATTTGGTAAATTAAATTGGTAACAGCACCGCTTTGGAATAAAAGTGATAACAGATAAACCTATTTAAATTTTAGACATTGCTTGTACAACGAGTAAAAGTACAAATAAATATTACTGAAAGAATCCAAAGTTACTTGCTTCTTAACTTAAAAAATTAAATCATAAACTAACAACGAACTTACCGTTCAAAAGACGAATCCTAATGACGTACTTTTACTACAAAACAACACTAATTACTACACAAAGTTTCCGCACACACTCAGAAACAAAAAAAGTTTTTTTTTTTTCTATTATTCGTCCGTCCAACTGCACAGAGTGAACGTAAAGTCTGCACGCAAACTCTTAATTTAAACTTTCACCTTTTAGTACCGTTTCATACCGGATATTTTACGTGTTATCGTAAAGATACCATAGCTGTTCGCATGCGGGACGCCGAGGCCCATACTGCAGCTGAGATGGCTTTGGACCGACTGAAGTTTCACTAGGAACCCTGTCTGCGCGCATGCGTCAAAACAAGTGATGGAAAAAGAGCACAGTGCCTTTCGTTCCAAGTTTGTTTATTTATATATTTGTAAATTATTCGTTAATCAAATTAAGTCGCACATATTTTTGAGATATATCTTTTTAGGAGTAATTAGGTAAAAAAAATCACTTAGGTATACAAACCGCACGGTTAAAATATTCAGATCTGTATTTTATACAAACAGTCGATGTATAAATAATAATAAATAGCCCAAGACATGCTACGATGGGCCATACAGCGCCATCTAGCCCCAAACTAAGCCGAAGCTTGTACTATGGGTACTAGACAACTGATAAACTTAGATACATTTTTTTTGCAAATAAGTACATATTATACATAGAAAACACCCAGACCAATACAAACAGACATGTTCATGCACACAAATGTTTGTAAAGTGTGGGGATCGAACCCACGACCCTTGGCTCAGACAGACCGATCCCTAAAATCCCCAATACTGGCGCAAAGAGCGATAACAGGCGTACTTACCATAATAAAATTCATTGTCGTACCCGATGCTCTAAATATCAGTTTCAAGATGAATATCACAAAGGCTTTTGACAATCTCATCTCAAAGACGCGACGGGGATAATATCCTGGGGTCAAAGATGTCTGTTAATTTAAGCTGAAGTTCCGTTCCGGTATCATAATAATCGAATGAGCATCTAGATTTAGCCGACTTTATTTGTAAGTTATTATTTTTCGCAAGAAAGGATATAAGGGATCGGCTTATCGTCTTTTCGCTCCAAGCCAACCTCACCTGCCCGTGGTGCATCCTTCCGAATAACAAACGAAGCGCAGGCAACCGACTGGTGGCGGTATAACCCTCACATTTGAAGGCGTAGCTAAATATCACAGACCGATGACGGGCAGCAGCGTCACCGGAGCGACAAGCTACGCCTGCCCTGGGTGGCGAATATGGTTATATCTTCACGTATTTGCCCTAAGGTTACAACTGGAGAAGCCTATGTCCAGCAGTGGACTGCAATAAGCGACGATAAAATAAAAGCAATAAAAGACCGCCTCATATCGTAGGAGTTAACTAAAAGACTAAGAAACTAAGAACTCCGTATCTCTTAGCCGGTGATAGGATTTAGCTACGCGCGCGACAGCCGTTACGTCTTTGAAGGGACTTCGGTCACATTTCGGGATAAACTTGAGACATTGTCTCATTCTATAGGCTAGAATGGCAGTGGCAACTGACAAGTCATTGCTTTGGTTATTACCTGTTTGTCGTTGGGCCTCTCTTTTGTTTCCATCTGGTAATGGGAGGCAACTATGCTAGCCTACTATTAAAAAAATAATAATGACTTCAGCTATTTTATCAGCACCACCCGGGCCGGTTTTGAAATACGAAAAATTAATGTGTATTTTTTAAAATAAAACAAATCGTGCGTCACAAACCACATTGCTCAGTTCGCATATATTTTTATTATTAAAAAAGCTTCAATTTAATTTTTTTAAAATGCATTCGGTTTTTTTTGTTTTTTTTTTCTTATGACAGGGTATAAAGTGAGGTAAGCGAGCCTTCAGCCCATAGACACCGAAATACCAGGGGAGTCAAAGGTGCGTTAATAAATTTGTAGGCTCGCTTTTTGAATAGTCGTATCCATTCGGAACAGTTTCAGCTGGAAGCTGATTCCAAAAAAACATTGCACGGAAATCACGGTCAAAACGTACCGTGGATGACTTCCAAGTATCTAGATGATCAGGTTGAAATCTTAAATTGGTATTGGTTTCCAAGAACGTATGATCATCATCAGTCTTTCGCAATCTACACTGGACATAGGCCTCTGTAATTGTTGGTCACTTTGCTCGATCCTGGGCTTATCGTATCCAGCACTTACTCAGCGCAAATCGTCGGGTCACATCATCATCATCATCAGCCTATATTAGTCCACTGCTGGACATAGGCCTCTCCCAATGTTTGCCACCTTATTCGTCAGATCACATTACAGCGCAAATCGCCGCTTCACCTGACCTGAGCCCTACACCACGCCTTCCGAATATACGAGTATGTTAGTTAAAACAGTAAAACAACGCAAGCAATCATTGAATGGTTCACGGGACCAATGGATGAGTTCAAAAGGGTTAAGTAGTATAACACATAATTAGGTATAGGCACTGTTATAGGCAAGGGCGACCATTTGCTCCATGGGGCGACCGCACGGTTCAACACTGGCCGGATCAACGCGGAAGGGCAGCCTACCGTGTTCAACCAGTAAGCTGAAACCGTTTATTTTTAACTTCAGTTACTAAGTGGTAGAAAATTAATCCAACTTACGAGAAATGTTACATGCATTATGTAATTAAAGGCTGGCTAGGCCCGCGTCCAGCAGTAGACTGCAATAAACAGATTAGATTAGTATGATGATGTAATTAAAAATTAAGAAATATAATACCTCTTCTGACCACATCGACATTTTTGACAGGGAGATAAGGCGTTTTCGTGGCTTCTTGTAAAATAAAAATAGTTAAGTGTTTATGTATTTAGCGTTAAGACTTCATCTTCCATTCATGGCTTAATTGTATTTTTATTGCCCAACATGTGCAAACTAGCAGTGGAAACTTTAGTTGTCAATGTGTAGTTCATTATCTTTAAGGTAAATGTAATATTACCTGCTGTTTGTTTCCCTAATAAATAAATATATAAATTTTGATTATAACATGAGTCACAAAAAATTTGATTGCATATTTTTTTTTGTTCTTGTACAATCCGCTATTTAGGCATTTAACATGCGCTGAGAAATGGATAATGACATCAGTCATTGAATTAATCATCAGCCCTTGTCAGTAGGTATAGAATGCTGGAGATAGGCCTCTTTCAATAATAATAAATAACCCAAGACATGCCACGCTGGGCCACACAGCGCCACCTAGCCCCAAACTAAGCCGAAGCTTGTACTATGGGTACTAGACAACTGATAAACTTATTTAGAATTTTTTTTTAAAAATAAATACATATTATTATACATAGAAAACACCCAGACCAATACAAACAGACATGTTCATGAACACAAAATGTTTGTACTGTGCGGGAATCGAACCCACAACCCTTGGCTCGGAGGGCAGAGGTCACCAAATGAGCCACCGAGCCTGTCGGCCACTACCAATGTTCACCACTTTGATCGATCGTGGGCTTCTGGCATCCAGTAGTCATTCAATTGCCCTAATTCTATGTAGGTACACGAATACTAATAGCATAATTCGGGTCCTTTTAAAGAGCACTTAGACGTAATTCGATTTAGAAATGACCAATTGATCCAACTGACAACAGCTATCGGAGTCAAGGTCCGCCAGTATTGTAACTCTTTATTGTATTACGTATAAAGGATGCTTGTTGGAAGTCCGTAGGTACTTTTTTTAAAACTAACTACGATACCATCATCACGGAACAGACTGGTGTTTTTGTCTGGTTGTATACGATTATCTACTGCACGGCTAAGCTACTGAACGGCTTTTAATTAAACTTTTTTGTTTTAATTTTTTGCTGAGTTATTAAGATCAAAGACATGAAATATTTGACGTAGAGATCACGATCCAATGGATAAACAAACAATCATCAAAAAAGTATAAAAGAAGGTCCAATGGAAATTTTATATACCTACCGACCATGCTAATATTACTATGCATTATGCAAAAGATGTTAAGTAAACATTCAATTATGTTCAATAATAACCCTTGTTTTAGTTTCCAATAGAAATACAAACAGACCAAAGATACCTCGGCAAATAATATATAGTCGAGCGTCAGAACATATTAAATTGACTAGACCGTGACTCGACCAATTCCTATGTGATAAATCCTCGGAGTATTTTGCCTTGCCACTATTAAATCGCTTTTTTTTTTTTTTTTATTACTATGGGTGCAGACGAGCAAGCGGCCCATCTGATGTTAAATGGTCACCGCCGCTCATAGACTCTGCAATGCCAGGGGCACAGCTTAGCCGCTGCCTACCGTGAGGAAAGAGTTCTCTTTAGACCACGTTTGAAGAAGGACAAGTCGTAGCGATCAGGAAACACCGCGGCTGGGAGCTCATTCCAGAGCTTACAGGTACGCGGAAAGAACGAACGTTGGAAACGAACAGTTCTGGATGGAAAAGTTTCCAAATGGTATGGATGGACCCTGCCGCGGCGTCGAGTAGTGCGGTGGTAAAATGGTGACACTGGCATAATTTGAAATAGCTCCTCAGAGCATCTTCGTGAAAGAGTTTGTAGAAGACGCAAAGGGAGCCAAAGTCTCTACGCAGGGCCAACGTCTCCATGTTGTTAGTGAGATCAGGATCACCGACAATCCGCACAGCTCGTCGTTGGAGGGCGTCAAATGGGTCAAGCTGGTATTTCGGGGCGCCTGCCCAGAGGTGAGAGCAGTACTCCACATGAGGTCGTACTTGGGCCTTGTACAGCACAAGCCGCTGACTCGGTGTGAAGAACCGCCTCGCCCTGTTAAGGACACCCAATTTCTTACTAGCTAATTTAGCTTTGTCCTCCAAATGACGCCCAAACTGGACCTTGCTGGAGATTTCCATGCCCAGGATCCCGATACTCCCAGATATCTTGAGAGATACACCCTGGAACTCTGGTGCCACGACGAAAGGGTCCTTCTTCGCAGTGAACGCGCACAGCTGTGTCTTCGTCGGATTGAACCGAACCAGATTCGATTCACCCCACTCAGAGACCCGGTTCAGTGTGTCTCCAACTTCCGACACAAGCTGTGCCCGTCTTTCCACAACCAAGGTACGAGGGACATTCTGATGGCTGGTGTATCGCGCATCACCCGTGCTGTCGTCTGCATAACAATGAATGCTCTCAGTTTGGAGCATGTCATTAATGTGCAAGACGAACAACGTTGGGGATAGCACCGAGCCTTGTGGAACACCAGCGTTAATGGTTCTGGATGCAGAACAGGAACCGTCGACAACGACTTGTATATTCCGACCATCCAGAAAGCTGGCAATCCACTTGCAGAGTCCCTCGGGGATGCCATAAGAGGGGAGCTTCATTAGAAGAGCTCTGTGCCAGACCCTATCAAACGCTTTGGCGATGTCGAGGCTCACTGCAAGAGCCTCGCCACCACTATCCAAAGCTTCAGCCCAGCAGTGAGTCAGATACGCCAGAAGATCACCAGCTGAACGACCATGACGAAAGCCGTATTGTCGGTCACTTATGAGCTGGTTCTCTTCTAGGTAGCCAAGTAGTCTGGTGTTAATGACTCGCTCCATAACCTTGGAAAGCAAGGATGTCACCGCAATGGGTCGATAGTTAGACGGGTCCGACCGGTCACCCTTTTTAGGGATGGGGTGTACATGAGCAACCTTCCATGAAGATGGCACCTTTTTACATTTGTAGGAAAGACGGTAGAGACGCGTTAAAACAGGGGCAAGTTCTGGAGCACACGTTTTCAGTACAACTGCTGGAATGCCATCTGGCCCACTCGACTTGTGAACGCATAAATTCCTAAGTTCACGCCTAACCAAACGCTGGGTAATGCGGATCTCAGGAAGAGAACTTGCATGGTTCGAAATCGAGGGTGGAGTAGCTCCTTTGTCGTCGAGGGTCGAGTTAGAGGCAAAGAGATCTACCAATAAATCGGCTTTCTCCTTTGCACTGTGCGCCAGACAGCCATCAGTTTTAAGCAGTGGTGGGAGATTAGACTGGCAAAAGTTACCCTGAGCTGCCTTAGCGAGTGACCAAAAGGCACGACTTCCAGAAGGATAACCTCCAAGGCGCTCACCGATTCTGGCAACATGCTCTGCCTTTGCCTTTATAATGGCTTTCTTGTTGGACCTCATAGCCGCGTTGTAACTTCGCTTCTCCACTTTAGCGTTTGGATCCCCGCTTTTCCTGGCATTATTCCAGGCTAAGTATGCAGACTGCTTCACCTGCGCAGTCTTCCTGCAGGATCTGTTAAACCAGGGGCGACTGCGGCCACCAACGGGCACTGTACTAGTAGGGATAAATACTTCCATCCCTAAAAGCACAGCATCAGTGACACAGTCCGCACATGCGTCGGGGTCATCCGTAGAGAAGCAGAGTTGTTTCCATGGATATGAGGCATAGAACTCACGGAGTCCGTCCCAATCCGCCGATTTATAGTGCCAGACTCTGCGATAACCTGTCGCTGGAGAACGATCAGGTTGCGCAACGGGGGCCTTTGAGCGTATGAGGCAGTGGTCAGATGACCCAAGAGGGGCACTGATTTCCACCCCATAACCATTCGGATGTGTGGTCAACATGAGGTCCAACAAGGAGGCTTCATGGTTCTCAATATCCGGGACACGGGTAGGTCCAGTTACCAATTGTGAGAGACCATAGGCAGAGGCCAAATTAAAAGCGGCCCGACCCGAAAGGTCAGTGGTTCTGGATCCCAACCACTCTTTATGATGAGCATTGAAATCACCAAGAACCACCACCTCCGCAGATGGGCACTGTTCCAAAACCTGGTCAATCCCTACTTGAACGTGCTCGAACAAATCAGACCCTGAGTCACTAGCATGAGACCTGTAGATGCACGCGTAAATTCGGGTTAGGCCCCCATAGTCTACGCGCAGCCAAAGTATAGACAGGTCCCGACGCTCGAGGCCTCGAAGGCGGCGACAACAAATGTCGCCCCGGACAAACGCGCACACACCTGCTTTACGTAGGAAGCAATGCTCCAGCTCGTAACCAGGGTATCTGAGGTACGATATGTCATCGGGGGCGCTAATTTGGGTCTCTGTTAAAAAGAGTAGGGCAGGCCGCGCTGTTTCAAGGTGATGGTGAACAGCATCGAGGTTGCTATGAAGACCCCTAACATTGCAGAAATCTGTTTTAAAAGTGGATAGGGTGTCCGCCGTGTTAAATTTTCTCTTTTTATTCCTTCGTGTCATGTTATTTAAGAGAGCGGGAGGGGGACAGTAAAACACAAAGTAAAGCAGCTGACCAAAAAAAAAGAATTCTAGAAAAAAATACATAGTGTGCGTTGTACACAATGAGCACGTGAGTTATGTGGGGAGCTGACGCGAAGCACGGAAGGGCCCCCAGTGCCCCCCTGTCTGTAGCCGCCGGGATCCACTCCGGTCTCCAACTCCGGCACGACAGCCACAACTCAGGATTTTCGCCGGTTGGCGGGACAGCCTCCCGAGGAGGATAGCCTCAGGTTCGGGTCCCCAACCGACCGGCAGGTGGCCGACGGTAACCATTTCCACCGGGTCTCCCTGAACTCCGCGTCAGCTCACCACGCCCAGCGCGCCAACTAAGACTTCCGCATTACACTAACTGTTTCGGGCAACAGCGATATCCGCATCTCACAATGGGAAGGAATAGGGAAGACAGGAACGGCTGTTCGGCCCTTTAGTCGAAACACCATCAAGGCTTCGCGACCAAAATAGGCAGAATGGTGGTACCAACCCGGTCGGATTCGGTAGTAGAAGGCGTGATCCAACTAGAAACCGAACCCTACCACCAGTGTTTGGAAGGAAAGGGAAGGACAGGGACCTCAATACCGCGGATTAGAGGGGTATGCGGTATTGAGGGCTAGAGGAAGCCGGGGTCGCGTACCCGAGTTATAAAGGATGTAACCGGACAGGTTCCAAACCAATAACCCTCTGACTTAAAAATATTTGATTAGAAAAGGTTTAATTACCGAATTCGATAACAGTTTCGAATTGTTAGTGCCCCCTTTTGATAAACAAGGGGCAGAAACCCTTAGATCACCAAAATAGTCCATTCATTTACGTATTATTAATTAATTAAGTGCTACAGAACCCTTTGTATATTAATGTTGTTTCAAGTAAATCACAGCGTTTTCGATTGCAAAAGACGACTAAACGTCAACTTTGTTAAAGCCCGGTAAAACCGGTTTGCCAAGTTACTGAACAAATCTAATTAACATTCTTCGACACTCTTCGCCGAGCAATTAAATGGCCAACAGATCTTGATACCCTTTAGATATTAATACCTGTAATAATGATTAACAATTTTTAAAATTTCGATATAATAATTTGGACAACGCTTTATTGAAGTACATCACCATAAATTTGTATTTATAAATATTATTATCAAGCAGCATCTAATTTCAAAGAAAGTAGCTTAAGCACGTGTAATGTTAACACAAATATTAAATGTTCATCAAACAAATGTTTCCCCGGGTGGAAGTCTCTTCGTTCGGGAGGCAAGGATCACTAACTACCAAATAAGCCACCAAGCTAGTCTAACAGTAAAACTGCTATTTTAATTCCGTAAGGGCAAGGAATTATTATTTTTGAAGGTCCAAAAGTAGGTACCTATATAAAAATCAATGCAAGAACAATTTGGTAATACCTAAGTCATCACATCATTTAGAAATTGTCAAGCGTCGTGAATACGGGTTTAGTCGGATAGTTATTATAATAGAGGGAGAACAATTAAGTTTAAAAGCATTTTTGTGATTCTGTGCTACGAAACTAACTCTAGTTCATCTCGTAGTACACGCCAGTGACTACGAAAATACATCGTCGTCGATGTTTTTACAGTCAGCTGCTACAAAAATCCCACTTCGCTGTCCTAATGACTTCGGAAACGTACCGTAGCCGTATTAGTCGTAGTTTGCAGTGCAAATGGTTGCATCGCGCGCGTTGGCCAGACGGCATTAGTGTTTCGGATTCGCATTGGTATTTCGAAAACGCTTACGGAATCACTGCGGGTATTCTCCCGATGTTTACTCACTAACTGGTATGTGCGGTATATGGTAGTCTTGACTTTTGACTATGCTTGAATTTGCTTGTTACCAACAATATATAAGATCTCTGGCTATACACCTACTGTTCTCGAAACGCGATCGAAGTCACTTCACAAGTGTCTCACTAAAAGAGTACGGTCCCTGCCAGGCGGGTAATCCTACCTGGCTAATAAGCTGAAATATCAAAAAGTTCATTACTTGATTTTTACGGCATCAGTCATGATCATCATGATCAGCCTATCTTAGTCCACTGCTGGACATAGGCCTCTCCAGTTGTTAGCAACCTTATCCAAACAACTGGAAGATTATCCAGGGATCCATATACCCATAATCACCACGCCCTACGTGGTGAGCGATCGCAGGGCGAAGCTCCACGCTCCGATGACGCTGCTGCCCATCATCGGCCTGTGTTTTTTAATTACGCATCCAATTCAGATGATTATACCGCCACCGGTCGGTTGCCAGAGCCTCGTCTGTTATTCCCTTACATCCACACACTCCTTACAGCACCGATCGGTGATTTGTATGCTCTTGCCGTGACCATAAGGATAATTTCCGTAAATCGGTTTCCACAATAGGAAGTGTTTCTTAAGTAGTGTAGTTTGTGTTACAGAAATCGGAATCACCTAAAGTGCCAACAATCAATTTACCCAGTCGTAAAACTAATTACTTGTAAAGAAACAACTATTAGCCAAGTTACTAATCAGTTCAGTAAGACCGTCAATTAAGACTGATCGATTAAAAAATAAGTAAAGTAATGGGGGATATAAGGACCTCTACGAGCGAACAGATGATAGGAGCAACCTATCATCTGTTCGCTCCAAGCCACGCTTGTTTGCCTGTGGTGCATACTGCCGCGTAACAAACGAAGTTCTGGCAACCGATTGGTGGCGGTATAACCATCATGAAGGTGTAGCTTAATACCACAGGCCAACGAGAAGCTACGCCCTGCGATCGCCAACCCGTCATCAAAAGTGGCGAACAACTAGAGATGTCTATGTCCAGCAGTGGAATGCGATAGACTGATGATGTGCTGTGATATTTATATTATTTCTCTTTTTACATAAAACGTAGTCCAAGCCTTATCTGTGAATTAAAATGTACGGTTATCCATATAAATGCAAATAAGCCTGTACCAAATTCACGATTACCACTTCTAAAAAGGAAAAGGAACTCCAATAAAAATTGAATTTTACAACTTGAAATGAAACTTTTACCGTCGCCTAAATAACTTTTTTTTTACATATTTATCAATGCAAATTTTTCTTTTGTCTGAGCTCATCAAAATAATAATTATTTTTATGAGTGATATCTTGATTCTTACTTTAATTTCCGCTGCGGCGCTTGTAAGGAAGCTGAGTCGCCGATGAGATACTGTATATTTTCATCGAAAAATGTTCTTTATTCTAACAAATATAGGAGGCATAATGGCAAATTTGGGAGATGGTCATCTACATTCTGTTGGAAATGGGATTTAAATTACTCTTTGTCGTGCATTCGCCCGATTGAGCTTATCAAGATCTGTTAGCGACGCCGTCTCTATTGAAATATTATAAGTAAGGCGTAGCCATATTTTTTATTGCCTGAAGTAGCTTTTAGGGTTTCTTTGGCAGAACTTAACATTGGCAAAGAAAGAAAATTCATTTTTTTTATATGAAGAGCATTCAGGATGACCTCACTCCACTTCAAAGTAAGCGGCCGTGAGGCCCAAAAGTTAGGTCGACAAGCATAATAGGACATACCTATCTAACCTGTCGCCGTCATCCCCCACTGAGATGCTACTTTACGCCCCGCCTTAGGAACCCATGATTGTAAAAGAAAGGAAACACATGCGTGCGCTGGAAGGACATTCCATAACTCAATGGCACGGGGCAGAACGATGAACTTAACCTCTTGGAGCGCGCCACTATCGTCTGAATGGTATGCGGATGGCAACTCTGTCCAGGTGTTGTTCGGTAGTGGAAAGAGAGTTATTTATTTTATTCTGGTATTTTTTGTTTTAATTTATTTATTCATTACGTGTACATAATTATGTTTATTTATTATTTATTTATATATATAGATACATACTTAAATATAGACGTTGCCCCTGTCTTTAGAAACATTATTACACTTCCTCTACCTAAAGGTTGTCTGGAAGAGTTCGCTCATAAGACCGCGTATATTGCCAAAGCTCTCTGTAATACCTTTTCTGTAAATGTTTGTAAAAAGCAAAAACGAATCTTATGACGATTTGGCCGGCATGGCTGACAAGTGTGTCAAAGTGGCAAACCTTTGGAAAGGCCTATGATCAGCAGTGGACTTTGAGAGACGACGATGATGATGATTATTATATTTGTATTAGCAAAGTTCCGCTAAAGCTATGGAACTCTAAAGCTTTGTGCGTGTTTTCATACATTCTAGCCAATTTTACTTCTAATTGGCGTTATCGGAACAATCTAACTAATACAGTTGTTTCCGTTTAGGTATAAAGTGGGCGCGCTGACCTAGAATCGAGTTTATTACCTTCAACTACACTAGTGTTTCTATTTTATGATAGAAGTGGGTAATTGTGACCTAATTTGTTTTATCAGCATGCACAAATGAGCACTATATTTAGACAGAGAAGCAATGTTGAATGTTTTGTATAATTAGACATACTTACGCCTTTTGTTTCATTTATTTTTTTGTAGTGTTAAAAATTCGAATGAAGATCTTGACTCTTGATCCTTGACAGTATTTTTTTGTTCTGTAGCCCGGTAGCTTCCCTACGCCTGATTGAAAACGAAAGAGAAGCCCAAGTCGCTGTGCAATGGGTAAAAATAAATAAATATTAGACAACAACACGTGCATTGTTTTCATTCCAAAGTAGCTTAAGTACTTGTGTTATGGTACCTCATTCTAGTATTCTCCTCAGAAGACACAACGCAATACGATTGTAAAGCCATTTTCCGCCGATGATTCGTCATAGATTTTTTTTTTTTTTTTTTTTTTAATTTATTTATTGGCTAAACATTACATTAATATATCAAATTAATACAGTATTCGAAAACCACTGAGGTTTATATTGATACTGCTGATGTTCGCATCTACACAGTGAGTGAAATAATTATTAAAATTTAAAGAACTAAGTTATACAATCAATTATTTAACTCAGGGTTTGGTTTGAGTTGAGTCAATAAGTACGCTTTCAATTTATTTTTAATATTACTCGGTGTGATATTCTCACGAAGATTTTCGGGTAGTTCTACTTGAATACGTGCTATTTTAGATGTATTTAAGAAGATATACCCAGACACGTTCCATACAAATGTTTGTTTCAGGTGGTGATCGAACCTACGATCGATTGGTTCTTAAGGCAAGGATCATTACCAAATGAGCCACCGGGCCAGTCAGCCGGTAGTAAAGCTGTCGTCTGTCAGTTTGTTTCACATGGTTGGCTAAAATTTTAAATCATACTTGAGTACACAAATCAAGTATAGTGAGATGAAATACAGGTATTTAAAAAACCATCGATCTTATTATTGAATTACTTGTTCTCGGTTTTCATATAGTCTGATATTGTTCACTTCGCCAGAATACCAAACTTATGATTAAAAGAAACCTATTTAAATAAGTTTCGAATTAAGAAGCCTCATTGTAAATTCAACTTAAAAGTTAGATACAACCATCCAGTTTCATCTTCATTCATGTTTATTGCTTTATTCATACTAAATAACTGGCTTAAAACAAGTTACCGCGGGCGAGAACTAGAAACTATGTTGTGTCTGATACTTCTGTTATTACCAGGATTGTTGCTAATGCAGGCAACGGAGGGTTTGTTCATCCCAGTTCATCCTATAAGTGAGCATTATTTTTGATATATAATACATTGTGCTGTATTTTTATTCAATACTGTAAAATGGGAGTAGTTAGCGGGGGAACTGACGCAACTGCCGTTGATCGGCGTGTGCGCGTATTACTGATTGCGAGAGCATAGTTATGGCAAGATGTTTTTGCTATAGGCAAGATGCACCACGGGCAGGTGAGGAAGCTTGGAGTGTAAAGATCGCTTCCTTACATCCCAAGAAAGGTTGTACATCAAAACACTTCAAAGCTACCAACACATTCCGATAATGCAACAAAATCATAGCGTTTCAAACGTTTCAGACTCGTCTTTGATAACATTAATACAATTTCTTTAAAACGCTTGTACAAAGATATCCTCTTATTGTAATCTGTGCAATATCCTTCTTTGTAAGATGTTACAGTTGCAATATGGCCCGCAAGAGAAATGTGGCGTATTTTCCGAAGAAAACTTATAAGTTCTCCTTTTCGCATTTCCAACTTACGGCATAATATGAAAGCGCTTAAGTATGCTAGTCAGCACATTAAATGTATAAAATGCATTTTACGTGCCAACGGTCTCCTGAGCGCCGTTTAAAATAACAAAATATTTGTGTTTTTTTCTTTTACGGTACGAGATTTTGTGCAGTTTCAATGCTGTTTTCGTCAATTTCTCCAAATTGATTCGTGAATGTTTAATTTTTTAATATGCTATCATGATCATCGGTCTCTCACAGTCCACTGCTGGACAAGGCCCTTTCAATTGTTTGCTACTTTGCTCGAACCTAGGCTTCTCGCATCCAAAACTTGCCAACCATCAATATTTTAACAATAGACAAAACAAAAGATTTAGCAATAACAAAAGACACAAATAAAATCGATTGTTCATGTGAACGTATAATTCACTAGGAGCTGACAGCGTTAAATATTTCCATTATTCATATAACATTTATAATAAAATGACGACTAATGTGAAGAAGCAACTTTAAACTCATAGTATTTAGTCACAAGCGGACTGATTACAATTTAATCATACCTACCCCATGTTAAAAGTTATACTTGAGGCAGACTTGAAATAGAAAAAGCTGGACCTAATTATGACTACAATAGCATAGGTAACGAACCGCCGCTACGATTTGCATTAAAACGTTCTATGTTTATTTTTAATTTTGCTACTATTTTGAGAAATGTTCGCGAATGTTTTATGATTTTTCACTCTGTAGTGTACAAGTGCGGTTTACACTCGTCTCTATGTTTCATCAACTTCTAAAATAAGAGCGTTGCTTTAATCTGTAACCGAAATGCAGAATGAAATGCACATATTTTGAGAACTCGTAATTCTGTGACGTTAAAATTTCTGTAGAGCTTACGTATGATGAGAGATGATAAATTAATATGAAGTAATTTATTTCGTATATTTTTTTTGGTAATTGCCAAAATAGAACATAAAATTAAATAGGTTAATGAATTTGCAAGAGCACTTACAAATTCATTCACATTACACTCCAAGATTCTTTAAAGGGTATTAAATTTCATGCTATAGGAAAGTAAAGAGTTATTTTTAACTAGCGACCCGCCCGCTATTAATTTTACACATAAACCTCTTAAATCTAGATAGAGGATCTATTTAAAAAAAAACGCATCTAAAGCCGTAGCTTAGTTTTAAAGATAAGCAAGACAGACAGAAACCAAAAGTGACTTTGTTTTATACTATGTAGTGAAGGAAACTTGTACCAGAAATCTTTTTTTTATAGTAGCTCGGCATAATGGCTTCCCTTCACCTGATGGAAATCATAATAATACCAACGTAGTAGGACTTAATTGCTTGAAAGTGACCAATTTTATAATCTCTTTCAGGAATATTCAGCATAAATTTCACACTTAACTTAAACAATTTTACTAACTTCGCTTTTGTTGGTAAAGTATTCAGAAACTAACATTTTCAGCCCGCTTCTTTGCTTGCGTAGAATTTAGGCTGTTAAGAAACTTTAAGCACATCTAGGCTATTCTTTATTCCTAACTGAGAGAGAAGACACAAATCTTGGCATATGTACCTGCCAATAAATTAGATTCTTTATACAACGCGTAATGTATAAAATAAAAAAACAATATTTTACCCTTTACGGCCGATGTCTCAGACGAAGCAATATTTCAAATAAAAGCATTTTTTTATATTTTTCTTTTAACTTTGAAGACATGGCAAGCCTAGCTATCATAAGTTTTATATTAAAATCTTGCCATCACATTCATTTCTCAAAGGTATCACATATAACCAAGACATTTTATTTGAATTTATCGTCGTAATGATCGCTTGGAAATTATTTTTAGGGGACGTATTCATTCAGCCAGTTATTAATATTTCATTTGGTGTTAGTACATTTATTTTCGAGAAAGTAATTTCTTAAATTCATGGAGCGTAACGGGAACATAAATTGCATTTTCGTAGTACGAAAGCGCGCTTGTCTTTTACATTTTTGGGGGAAAACAGAGGTATGTGCTGTTTGAACCAATGCCTCTTGTGAATTAGATATGGTGATGGTTCTTGAAAGATTGTCTTATTTACAATTGTTCTTTTCTTACAATTATTATTCATTTATCAAAATAACTTACTGTTATAACTTTATTTGATTTAAAAGATAATAATTTTATGTAGTTATATACACTTTAATGATTTTAAAAAACTTTTTCAAAAATATCACATTTGGTGTGCAAAAGAGGAATACTCATTTTAGGGCCTAAAATGGGTATTCCTCTTTGGTGGAACATAATATTTAGTTTATCAAAGTACATTATGGGTTAGGTTGAACGATCATAGCTACATATTATTTTATTGCAGACCATACAATTGACTTAGAAGTATGTGTATTATGTATTATTATATACAATGCTGTATGAACGAAGCGATATCTTCCAGACATACTTTAGTTATAGTTATTAAAAGGGTGATCAACATCGCTTTCGCACGGACTGCCTTCCAGAAATTTCATGAAAATGTAAGAAATATTCAATGAAAGTGACTCGATTACTATATATGACATTGCCTCTGATGAAGAAAGGTTACAGCCGAAAAAGTAGTCCCTTAGTCGGCCGACGCCCCCTGGACTAAATTGTACTCTTTTCGATCACCGTACCAGTATCGTTGGTACTAGTTAAATTGTAAGATTAGATAATAGGTTGATAAAAACTGTAGATGGAATTGAAGGAACATTTGCATTTAAATAGGTTACTTAAGTTACTCGCAACTTAGACTACGATGGTGTTCTCTGGGGCATTTTTCAAATGGCGTTGTCTCAATTTGAATATTTTAATTGTTTACTAAATGATGTGGTAATATCTTAGCATAATGTTGTGAGTTAAATAAGTACAGGAAATACTAGGACAAACTACTGTATAACGAGCTGCTTGCTTGCACTTGGCAAATACTGTATTAATAAAAGGCAATAAAATGTATGTTATACAAAAAAAAAGGCTAACTGGTGACTTCCTTATGGGACTTCTCATCGTCAGACTTAACGTTGATTACTGATAGGAATAAAGATTTACAATTAAAAGTATTAATCAAGAATCAATTTGCAGAAATGAGTGAATTATTTTATTTTATACATTTACGCTCTTAATTATACAGGGTGATTCGCTACATCTTATTCTATTTAAAAAAAATTGAAGCCGAATACGTTTAAAGAGACTGACACTCGGCATTTACTATGTAGTATAACATTATGTAAGTACTTGACATTTTAGCTGTGTTAAAGTGAATAATGAATTAATATGAAGACCGAAATCAAAATGGCTTATAGTAGAATGTTCACGTCAAATGATATTATTCTACGGAAAATATTACATTAAAGATACGAATATACAATTTGTCAAACGCACTAATGCCAAGGTCAGGAAAAAATTAATTCGTGACTTCACCCCAGATCGGTTTCACTGTACAAAAACCTATTGAACTTGAGTAAATGTTGACATCCGGACTCTTAACGAGCGTTCGACGTGCCTCGTTTATATTATTTAGGTTTCCCTTTATTCAATTTGTTTGCTCAAGCTGCTGAATCTGAAAATCTTTTCACGAAACTAGAGCGACCCTACCCGAATAAATCTATAATAAACTACATGCATCCATTAGCCCGGCGTTTTCTGGTAATTTGATACATTTTGTACGAAATGTAGGTATAGAAGAAATAAAATCCTCTCGATATTGGCAATAAGATTCAGTTACATAATAGAATCCGCTTTTAGAATTTCAATTGGACGTACAAGTACTAAAAATTAGAATATATAGATTTCTGAGCATCCAATATGGAGATCACATTTGGCAGTGTAGACCTACAAAGATCTTTTGATCATAATTAATAACTCTCCTGACAACAAAATAGATACTAGCAAAATACTCAGGCGATATTAAATGCACAAATGTGCACGCAATCACACAGATACAGTCTCTGTTTATGTGTCGACGACGGGACTCCTGTCCTACAGGTTTTTCCTAAACCTCCATCAGGCACCAGTCTCTCACAAGGATTTAGGTCACTACAGTTCCTAGAAATACATAAATATTAAGCCAACATGTACATAGACCTAATTATCTTTGTGGTGAGAGAATAAATGAATTATATTATTATTATTGCTCCAGACCTACTACTAAGTTCGTGAGGGGACCCTATAGAAGACCGCAGACAAATGACCTCTGGGTCATGTTTCTGTCGGTGAGTATTGTCGCCGGAGCTCGTCCGGTGAGTGCTGCAACGGCAGCCGGGGGTTAGAGTTGGGCCGGCATACCGGTGGTTACAGCGACGTGAGCCGGCATGGCGGTGGTAACTGACAGGTGATGCATGAGCAGGGATGTAAGGGAGCGGCCTATCATCTTTTCGCTCCAAGCCAACCTCACCTGCCCGTGGTGCATCCTGCCGAATAACAAACGAGGCGCTGGCAACCGACTGGTGGCGGTATAACCATCACAATTGAAGGCGTAGCTAAATACAAAAGACCGGTAACGGGCAGCAGCGTCACCGGAGCAAGAAGTTACGCCCTGCGATCGCCAACCCGCCTGCCCAGCGTGGCGATTATGGGTATATCCTCCAGATGTTTGCTCTATGTGGCGAACAACTGGAGAGGCCTATGTCCAGCAGTGGACTGTAATAGGCTGATGATGATGATGATGCATGAGCTTCTCTTTCACTTTCCATCAGGCAAAGGGAATCCTTTATATCGTGTTAGCATAAAAGAATAGGTTTACACTGACTGATCTTGAAACGAGGTCAAAGGCACTATACGAAGTGAGGCCCGGATGACAATGTATGTTTTGAGCAATTTTGTTAGCTTCAACTTAGTTTTGCGCAAATCTGCTTGTGTTGAATGAAATGCAACCATAACTATTTTTATTTTAACTCCTTTTCGAACATATATGTTGCAGTTTATTTCGTACATCTTTTTAGTGGCCAACATAGACGTATTAGTTTTTTTATTTTTTTGGGACAAACGCCAGCAATGTATCCTTAAGCTTATTGTAGCCGTTTCGTGTAATGTGGTAAGTCTTGGCTCAGTACAATTTAGGTACTGGTACGATAGTACCGCACCGAATATATCTGTACACTGAAATTTTGTGGTGAAGTAGAAAAGGAATTTATTTTACTCTACGGTTCGTTTGCTACTTTCAAGTCGGACAAAATTATACAAGTACGCATATAATGTAGATAGTGGTGCTTTATTTAGCATAATTTATGGAAACAGAGATTTTTGTTAATATATTTCGAAAGAGTGGTCCAAATCATTACTATTGAGAAAAACGGTTAATTAAAATCTCGTTCCAAAAACCCTACCTACTGCGTTTCTATGTAATTTAGATAAACAAGAGAGGAAATGTAGATAGTGAGACGAAGATTAAAATATTAGAAATGTAGGCTTCATTTTAAATGCCCGACTTTTTAGAATGAGTCCTGACTGGTAAAGTTCCTGTTTTAAGATCTTTTCATTTCCAAATTATACTCTCGTAGAACATAATTCGAAGTATGTAATGTTACATGTTCCCCAAAAACAATCCTCCTTCTGGAAGAGTCGGGTAAATAGTCCAAACCACACACATGCTTGCAATATATCAAGACATTACGATATCGAAACTATGATGGTATGGATTCCGGTATTTCGTAATATAGGGTATGCTCAGATTCCGCATCCACACTCTGGATAATATTAATATATCAAGGATAGTTAAATAATGCGTCTACTATCAGAACTAAGGCACGTATTAATTTAATGTAATATTAACCATAAAATAAAAACAGACTAAATAAAAATAAACGTGCTGGACAGCATTGCCATCCGCATACCACCCAGACGATGGTGGTGCGCACCAAGAGGTTTAGTTCTTCGTTCCTGCCCCGTGCCATTAAGTCATGGAATGCCCTTCAGCTCATGTGTTTCCTTCCTGTTACAATCCTGGGTTCTTTTGGCGGGGCGTGAAACGGCATCTCAGTGGGGCTTCAGGGTGAGGGCTATCAATTGAGCCACCGAGCCAGTCAGCCAGTTTCCTAATATCCCATTTGCCGTCTTCTACGACACCCATAGGATGAGATGGGGTGGTTCAATTGTATTTTATGTCCCTCTTTTCAAAGAGAACGCGAAATCTAATTGAAAAATAAGTTCATGTCAGCTGATTACTTAGCTGCTGGGCAATGACCTCTCTAACTGCGCGCCGACCTGATTTCAATCCCTTCAGCCTTCCTTCAGCTTTTTTGTTTTTGTAGTAGGTACATAATAATGAAAAAAATGTTATAAATTTTACCGGAACAGATTATTTTCTCTACGGTAAAACAACCACGAAAAAGTAAAGCTGTATGAAGAGCATTTTATTTGTATAACCATTTTGGCGTATAGCGTATAAATAAAAAATAATACCACTCTGACCTATTTGTGAACTCACCAAATGGGAGAGCATACATTATTACTGTGAGCGAAAATATTTTTCAAAATAGGTATACCAAATATTTTATAAAAACAAAAGCCATAAAAACGAAATTTGGGTAGGTTATATTCAGTAAAAACTAAAGTTCAGTTATTACTAATATGGACAAACATCAAATATCTTCTAAACCTAGTACATCAGGATGCTGGCTGCGTTACCTCGCCGAACTGCTAGCGAGATGCGCTGAGCGAGGTACGAGCCAGGTCTGGGATCGCCCGAAGCCTAAACCAGTTTAGGTGGAATCTCTTGAACCAGAGATTTGGCCTTCGGACCCCACGGTGCCAATGTCTCAACTGTAAAATACAAATAGTGTTCAACGGGCAAAGAGGGTTGAAAAGGAAGATTGAAGAAATTTAAAGTCTAAGTAAAAAGAGGATTGCAGGGTACGGGATAGAGATTAGAATAAAATTAGGAAAGAGATTGGGCTTAGTAGCAACGATTCGTCATCTTACAATTAATTATTATTGTTATATACAAATGTCTAAAACGATAATAACCCCAAGATTTGTTAATGCATACCTAACTGATACAGTAGTTAGGTACATATTGTTCACATGAATTTCTCGGCTGAAATATCAATGGTTGTTTGTGCTTTATCTTTAGTGCTCCGATATACAACAAAACTTCGCGAGTCTACTCGAGTGACAAATTGCCCCGACAATATACGGCTCGCGAGTATCTACAGCTGAAGAAACATTCGCTGTTTTATAATGTATTGGAAGCTTCAGGAAACATTAATCTCCCACAGTCGAAGGTTTGAATATGTCGTTATTAGGCCTGGAACCCCGCCAACGCTATTACTGAATCCTGGTCCCGATCTACTGTCGGTATCCTCGCAGTTTATTCCGTTTATTGCACTCAGTTTAAGTATTCCTAGACGGTGTAGCGTCCTTTCACCTATCGAATTTTGGGATTCGGCAGCGATACAATTTTTATTTTTTATCTTGAATTCCCTTATTGCAATTTATTGTATATCGTCATACAAAGACGATATGTAATGAACGAGGCGACCGGTGGCGGTATAACCATCATAATTGAAGGCGTAGCTAAATACCACACAGACCAATGACGGGCAGCAGCGTCACCGGAGCTAGAAGATACGCTTTGCGATCTCCAACCCACTGTAACGGAACCAACCCCACCCTATCACGAATTTATTTTTTGATATCAATAAAATTCCATTTTTGGAAATACTGAAATGTACTGTCTCACTACTGTATACTAAAGGAAATATTGTCGCACCGCCATCTATGTGAAACACCAGGAACGTGTAACGTTAGGGAATTTTATCGACCCAACTTGGCTGCTTAAGCCCTCGACTTACGTAACGTTAGTTCACGTGCTAGACGACAGTTGGCGTGATTAGAAAATTGAACCTTTCTTATATTTTGTGAATATTAATTTAAATATACTATAATATACATTTAAAATTTAATAAATGATTTATTCAGGAATCAATGTATGAATCGAAACGTAGAAAAATTAAATCAATATAAATTAATAGAACTGATGCTAGAAGCAGTCACTTGCGATTCTTTTAACTAATAGTGAATCAAAAAGGAGTTAGATGGCGCTCTTTGATAGAGTAATTAATACAACTGAGGTCTGTTTATAATACGTAATTTTGGTTACGCCCACGTGTGGGAACATCGAATGTAAGAGTGGGGATATAGGGAAGACTAGGTATATAAGAAAAAAGTTCAGGAATATTCAGGAAGAGAGCGAGGCGCGATTTTGTATAACTGAACAAAGAGAGCGAGGCGCGATTTTCATTAATAAGGGGGGGAGCAAGGCGCTAATTAACTTAGGGTTTGATTCAGAACAGTTTAAATTAAATTGTAGAGTCAGTGAAGTGCGATCAAGGAATTAGGCCTGAAACTACCGTTTCAGGTCCCAAGTAAGCCAATTAGGGCCACAGACTATTTATTTAGTTTGTGATTAGGAAATAGGGCTTAGAAGTTATCTAATATTTTATATTATATATATTTACACACACTACACACCACATTTCATGTTTAGTTAGGGATTTATTAGGTACACTTTACATAAAAGGTAATTACTCTAGATTTTAATATTTTGCTAGTAACTATTCTTATGACCATAATATGGAGTCATTTCAGTCCAGATAGGTGATTAACTTGATGCGTTTTATTATAGGGCTCCCATCTTGGAAAACTCGTGTGGAACTGCCTGGCTCACTATCTCCGTAAAAAGAGGTAGATGCCGTTTAGGGGGAATTTCTTATAAATACCTGCTTAAACACTTTTGGTCAGCCATTCTAGTGTGTAGTACGGTTGAATATTATTATCTCAGAGATTTTATTATTTAACTTTGTATTGCCGACTAAATGGTAAAACAGGCTCCGACCTCTCCTTCGGGACTTGGTTAGAGCAATCTTACGAGTGGTCCTAACTCATATCATGTATTTTGGGCACAAACATAATACATGGTATTGGTGAAATTGTCCTCTTGTGTTTATTAAATTATTATGATCCTCGCTGGATTGATTTATTTAAATTAACTTTTAACCAAATTAAAGTCTAGAATACAAGGTTTAAGGTATAAATAAACATTTAAAAGGTGTTGTTTCATTTCACACTGCACAAAAATCTTAAATTATTTTTCACGTAGTTGCCTAAATTGATTGCACCGTAAACAAACACAAAGTTACTTAACTCTAAACGATTCTATTATGAAATAAACTATATTATGATCTTTAATTAAGGACAAGACATAAGTCTTCTCCTAAACTTATTTATAATAACTCTAAACGATTCTATTATGAAATGAATTATATTATGATTTTTAACTAAAGACAAGACGAGAGTTTTCTCCTAAACATAATTTTAACTACACTTTAGTTGCTTTGCTTGACAGCAATGGTAACATCTTTTACTACAAGCTTACCTGTTCCTATCTTGGACTGGTCTATAAATAAACTTTTTTAGGGACTAGACGAAAGTCTTTCCTACCTACAACCTACCTACCTCCTGAGTTTACCTAGCTTAATTGCTCTGGTATTAAACAAATCATATAAATTATTGCAGCTATTATCCAATACTGCAAGCTACATCCAATTTGACAGTTCATGTTTTATGAATTATGTCATGGTGGCGTATATACGGCCTACCTATCATTACAAATTATGGCGGTGCCCCTGCTTATGCAACCACCATTATGCCATTAGGGACCAATTATCATACTAGTATTCTTGGTGTAGTGTCTCAGTGCTGAGCTGCTCCGTTGAACACCTTCATACACTAACGTATGTCGTTGGGAGGACCAGTGTTGACCCTGCCTGTTTCATTGCATCGGTTACTAACTTATGTATGAACCTTATTCGCTAAATTTTACCATGTGTCAGCTCCTTACCGCTACCCTGGTACCACAACACAACAAAGGTATTCCGTGTCTGCAAGACCGTGATATACTTCATACAACATGTTGTTAGATTGGATGTTATTCTATCTAACCTAGACAACTTATTTGGATTTGGTGCTGGGTAAACTCCACCCCAATATATCCTACCTACATTAGCCGTTGAGGCTCAATCACAATCCTTTTCCTATTCGGGAAGAAACGTTAAATATGGTTGTGTTTCACCGCTTTTAGGCGTGCTTGGGGCCTTAAAGCATCCCTAATACCTACACTATTATACTTTAAACCTTATCCTAAAGGTAGGAACGATTTCGTCTATATAAAAATCTTATTTATTTAAACGTTACTGCTCAAGAGGGAACAATAGGCGGACTTAAAGCCGTATGGCGTATCTAATTATTAGAATCTAATAATATCTCTAATTATTAGAATCTTATTGTTAAAGTGTAGTTTATATAAACTTTTAATAAGACTTTGATTTACTATTGTTTCCGGTGAAATTATATTTAGGATTTCGTATGCAACAAGTATTAAATATATTTTTTATGTACAAATAACGCTCACTTCTTAAATTATTCCTATTCAATTATGAACGTTTCGTATTCTACTTTAGACCTAGATTACTTAGGTACTAACTTCACAAGGCTTTCGACATACGTTTAATCTGAACTCAGCTACCTTCATAAAGAATTTGAATTACTACATAATAAAACACAACGTAATGGGGTCCTACTATCATACTAGACGATCACAAGGATATTTCTATCTGGCCAAAATAAATTGTTTCTCTACTTGTTTCATTATAGCTAAATAGCTATACATGTATTGAATTTACTTATGTAGAGAAGTAACGAAATATAAATAGAGGGATGTTGGGTGTTTCCTTTTCATTCCATTTTATAATTTTATAAAGGGGGGGTTCGTTACAAATGGTGCCGTGACCAGGATTATGAGGTTTTACAAAGACTGAGTGATGGTTAAGCGATCTGGGGGCGTGAAGTTAGTTTATAGCAATATTTGATTTTCAGTTTTTATGTAATTAAATTTTAATACAATTTTTTTAAAAAAAGTTTGATATGGATAGAATTAACAAAGATTGGAAAGCAATAGGGGGCGAGAAGTTGTTTC
Organism: Conogethes punctiferalis; assembly: GCA_031163375.1. Classification (NCBI taxonomy): domain Eukaryota; kingdom Metazoa; phylum Arthropoda; class Insecta; order Lepidoptera; family Crambidae; genus Conogethes; species Conogethes punctiferalis. Next base: position 8,809,179 of record CM062086.1, on the reverse strand, counting down.
TTAGTTATTTTATTGCATAATTAAATTAAACATTTAATTCATGTCTTATTTAAAGTTTTATCGTAATTAATTTCGTTTCATAATTAAACATTTAGCTTCAACTTAGATTTTCGATTTTGTGTTTTGTTTTATTGTTTTTTTATTTTATTGTGTGTTGTATTTTTTTTCTGTGTGCCATTTCAGTATTCCTCTCACTGCGGCCAAGACACCTTTCGCCTAACCACGGTCACATGAGCCTGTGTGATCGGCAGTGAGAAAATCCCAAATCCAGTGCACATTGCACCACGTGCACTATCCTTACCTTCCTTTCCCAAATTCCTTCTGATATCTTAGGTCTCATGGTATCAGATATCCCTCTTTATCTATTTATGTATATATTTCAGAGTAGGTATGGCTAGGGCTAGGGCGATAGGAAGATAGGATTAGCTAGGTTTATTTAGATTATTGTAGGTAGGTACTGGTATTTTTTTTGTAATCATAGTTTATAAGTTAGCGTAGACAGAAATTAGGTTACCTAGGTTCCATCTAGTAAGTCTAGAATAAACTTTTAACGTAGGTAAGCGTGTATAGAAATACAATAGGTAGGATTTGTTTTAATCTTTACGCGGTATTTATAGGTAATACTTTATAAGGTATTTATAAGGTGTTTTATTTTTTTTGTGTCATGGAAACCATATTCTAAATAGCGGGCCGTAAACAAAACTCTTTATCAGAGATTGTTTAAATATTTGACTCCTAAGAATAACAATCGAAATAACACTTGGTCAACGTTTCTTAAATTTATGGCCTGAGAACGGATCTCGGGTCTAGGGTACAATTTCATAGAGTAGTTTAAGAGGTTCAATTTCATAATGATTGTTATTGTTAAAACTGTAACGTCAAGAGTTCCTTTGTTATGAATTGTGAGCAACTCAATAATGACTTTTGTTAAAACGCAACGTGAGTGTTTAGCTTTTGAGTGTCGCGTTTAATGACATAAGCTATGGGAATGTTATGGTTAAAAGTATTTTGCTGCGTCTATCTTACGGTAATTTAGAGCGGGTCCCTTTTATCAATATAGCTACAATATCAAACATCATAATGACAAATCAGTAAACTGTCCACTGCTGGACATAGGCCTCTCCTAAGAAATTTATTAAATAATTTATCATAGGACAAAATAATTCGTTATTTTATTGAACAAACTACTTACTTTTATAACATTGTTAATAATAAATACTAGAAATACCTACGAGTATGATGAATATTTTTTTTCAAATAAAATTACAGATAAATACTTATTAAACAACGTAAGTTATACGTGTTTGAGACATCACTTGCACACGTAATTAATACGATTATTAACTTATTTCAAACAAATGTAATTTTAGTTTTTTTACCACAATTTATGATAAGATAAAAGATTGATTAAATTTAAGATTAGGTACTAATATTGATTAAGAGGTGATAAAAATAACTTAAAAAATTTCTCTTTTAGGTTAATTGTACTTTGCAAAGCTATTTAATCTTTACTAGCAACCTACCCAGCTTCGTTTGGGTGAATATTTTGATTTTCTTTTCTTTTTGGAACCTTATACACTTATATGGATAGATATACATAGATAGATGGATTGCTCACGCGAAACAACGATAATTTATTTTACTAATTAATTGGCATTATAAAACTTGTAGTTGATATGGGGTTGTAAGTGATTGTTTGGGGTATAGCTAGGCGCATGTTATGCATAACGTTAATATTATTAATAATGTTACAATTTACGTAGTTATTGTAGTCTGGAATTTAGTGGGGGCGATAGTCCGTATTCTGTACCTACATAAAGTATGATAGGCTTGATTCGGTTTAATAACAAGTCAAATAAAGAAAAAAATAAGCCAACAACTTACACGTACGTTGGATTTACTGTTATAATATTTAATTAAATGTGTCACAATTTTCAGTAATAATCTTAATACCAAATTAAACATAAAAATCACTAAATTACGCAACATCAAATCTGAAAATTAAGAAATTAACTGAATTTTGCATTCTAATATAAATCACTTTGTTTTATACTATGAATTTATTCTAAGACTATAGGGGGCGGCGCGGACGACGGACTGTCCGTGACGCGCTTTTTGGTCTGTGATGCAATTAAACGCGGTGACGCACGCGGCGCGCGGGGGTCTGTCGCGGATGTTTCACGGACTTAACGTACATCTTCGATCATTTTGTCGGCAGAGCTGTAGGGAGTTAGGGACCTAGATGCTCTTTTTGAATGTCTCGGATGCGGACTCTGTCGCGCAGGGGGTCTGTCGTCTGCGCAGCTCCTTAAGCTGAGAATTTTCTAATTCATTGATCTGGGTTGTTGGTCTATGAGTGTTGCATGATGGGACATAAACGATTTGTCAGGTTGAGTTCGGTTCCCGGTATTGTCAAGTTTGTCAGGCAAATCCAATACTTAGAAAATAATTTAGTGATTAAAACTTTTCAAAAGGTAAAATGTACGTAGTAAAATGAATCATAAAAAAAAAATCATTTAATATTGAAGATTACATACCGATGGTTCCTTTTATTTGTAAATTATTACTACGGTAACCTTCGCAATAATTTAGGGGGCGACTGTAACGGAACCAACCCCACCCTATCACGAATTTATTTTTTGATATCAATAAAATTCCATTTTTGGAAATACTGAAATGTACTGTCTCACTACTGTATACTAAAGGAAATATTGTCGCACCGCCATCTATGTGAAACACCAGGAACGTGTAACGTTAGGGAATTTTATCGACCCAACTTGGCTGCTTAAGCCCTCGACTTACGTAACGTTAGTTCACGTGCTAGACGACAGTTGGCGTGATTAGAAAATTGAACCTTTCTTATATTTTGTGAATATTAATTTAAATATACTATAATATACATTTAAAATTTAATAAATGATTTATTCAGGAATCAATGTATGAATCGAAACGTAGAAAAATTAAATCAATATAAATTAATAGAACTGATGCTAGAAGCAGTCACTTGCGATTCTTTTAACTAATAGTGAATCAAAAAGGAGTTAGATGGCGCTCTTTGATAGAGTAATTAATACAACTGAGGTCTGTTTATAATACGTAATTTTGGTTACGCCCACGTGTGGGAACATCGAATGTAAGAGTGGGGATATAGGGAAGACTAGGTATATAAGAAAAAAGTTCAGGAATATTCAGGAAGAGAGCGAGGCGCGATTTTGTATAACTGAACAAAGAGAGCGAGGCGCGATTTTCATTAATAAGGGGGGGAGCAAGGCGCTAATTAACTTAGGGTTTGATTCAGAACAGTTTAAATTAAATTGTAGAGTCAGTGAAGTGCGATCAAGGAATTAGGCCTGAAACTACCGTTTCAGGTCCCAAGTAAGCCAATTAGGGCCACAGACTATTTATTTAGTTTGTGATTAGGAAATAGGGCTTAGAAGTTATCTAATATTTTATATTATATATATTTACACACACTACACACCACATTTCATGTTTAGTTAGGGATTTATTAGGTACACTTTACATAAAAGGTAATTACTCTAGATTTTAATATTTTGCTAGTAACTATTCTTATGACCATAATATGGAGTCATTTCAGTCCAGATAGGTGATTAACTTGATGCGTTTTATTATAGGGCTCCCATCTTGGAAAACTCGTGTGGAACTGCCTGGCTCACTATCTCCGTAAAAAGAGGTAGATGCCGTTTAGGGGGAATTTCTTATAAATACCTGCTTAAACACTTTTGGTCAGCCATTCTAGTGTGTAGTACGGTTGAATATTATTATCTCAGAGATTTTATTATTTAACTTTGTATTGCCGACTAAATGGTAAAACAGGCTCCGACCTCTCCTTCGGGACTTGGTTAGAGCAATCTTACGAGTGGTCCTAACTCATATCATGTATTTTGGGCACAAACATAATACATGGTATTGGTGAAATTGTCCTCTTGTGTTTATTAAATTATTATGATCCTCGCTGGATTGATTTATTTAAATTAACTTTTAACCAAATTAAAGTCTAGAATACAAGGTTTAAGGTATAAATAAACATTTAAAAGGTGTTGTTTCATTTCACACTGCACAAAAATCTTAAATTATTTTTCACGTAGTTGCCTAAATTGATTGCACCGTAAACAAACACAAAGTTACTTAACTCTAAACGATTCTATTATGAAATAAACTATATTATGATCTTTAATTAAGGACAAGACATAAGTCTTCTCCTAAACTTATTTATAATAACTCTAAACGATTCTATTATGAAATGAATTATATTATGATTTTTAACTAAAGACAAGACGAGAGTTTTCTCCTAAACATAATTTTAACTACACTTTAGTTGCTTTGCTTGACAGCAATGGTAACATCTTTTACTACAAGCTTACCTGTTCCTATCTTGGACTGGTCTATAAATAAACTTTTTTAGGGACTAGACGAAAGTCTTTCCTACCTACAACCTACCTACCTCCTGAGTTTACCTAGCTTAATTGCTCTGGTATTAAACAAATCATATAAATTATTGCAGCTATTATCCAATACTGCAAGCTACATCCAATTTGACAGTTCATGTTTTATGAATTATGTCATGGTGGCGTATATACGGCCTACCTATCATTACAAATTATGGCGGTGCCCCTGCTTATGCAACCACCATTATGCCATTAGGGACCAATTATCATACTAGTATTCTTGGTGTAGTGTCTCAGTGCTGAGCTGCTCCGTTGAACACCTTCATACACTAACGTATGTCGTTGGGAGGACCAGTGTTGACCCTGCCTGTTTCATTGCATCGGTTACTAACTTATGTATGAACCTTATTCGCTAAATTTTACCATGTGTCAGCTCCTTACCGCTACCCTGGTACCACAACACAACAAAGGTATTCCGTGTCTGCAAGACCGTGATATACTTCATACAACATGTTGTTAGATTGGATGTTATTCTATCTAACCTAGACAACTTATTTGGATTTGGTGCTGGGTAAACTCCACCCCAATATATCCTACCTACATTAGCCGTTGAGGCTCAATCACAATCCTTTTCCTATTCGGGAAGAAACGTTAAATATGGTTGTGTTTCACCGCTTTTAGGCGTGCTTGGGGCCTTAAAGCATCCCTAATACCTACACTATTATACTTTAAACCTTATCCTAAAGGTAGGAACGATTTCGTCTATATAAAAATCTTATTTATTTAAACGTTACTGCTCAAGAGGGAACAATAGGCGGACTTAAAGCCGTATGGCGTATCTAATTATTAGAATCTAATAATATCTCTAATTATTAGAATCTTATTGTTAAAGTGTAGTTTATATAAACTTTTAATAAGACTTTGATTTACTATTGTTTCCGGTGAAATTATATTTAGGATTTCGTATGCAACAAGTATTAAATATATTTTTTATGTACAAATAACGCTCACTTCTTAAATTATTCCTATTCAATTATGAACGTTTCGTATTCTACTTTAGACCTAGATTACTTAGGTACTAACTTCACAAGGCTTTCGACATACGTTTAATCTGAACTCAGCTACCTTCATAAAGAATTTGAATTACTACATAATAAAACACAACGTAATGGGGTCCTACTATCATACTAGACGATCACAAGGATATTTCTATCTGGCCAAAATAAATTGTTTCTCTACTTGTTTCATTATAGCTAAATAGCTATACATGTATTGAATTTACTTATGTAGAGAAGTAACGAAATATAAATAGAGGGATGTTGGGTGTTTCCTTTTCATTCCATTTTATAATTTTATAAAGGGGGGGTTCGTTACACCACCTGCCCAGCGATTATGGGTATATCCTCCAGATGTTTGCCCTAAGTGACAAACAACTGGAGAGGCATATATCCAGCAGTGGACTGCAGTAAGCTGATGATGATATGTCCTAACTAAAAGGCTCGAGCTTAACCTAATCTAAGATGATAAAGACTTAGTCAACCCCTGATGAAAAAGTTTTGGACCTTACGCAACCTTTTTCTGATGGTGTCATACATTTTCTCTACCTAAAATGTAATTAAAATGAAGATTTTCTGCATGAGAACGTTTGTCAGCAATTCTTCTTCATCGTCGTATTCTTCAATGCTGAAGGTCGTCCACATCTTGTTTGGTCCTGGTAGAAGAATTAACGTTCGCTTTCACACCACTCTGTCATATGGATAGATTTTTTTTGTGCAACACACAATACATATCGATATAACCTAAGAATGTCTTCTCAAATGTGCCAGATTATTACGACATTTTCCTACAGTCGAAAAATTCTCCATTCTATAGTATAGTAGGTGAAATTTAAATTTGAATGCATGAAAGTCAACGGTTTTAGCCACTATGACCTACGGTCTTTGAATTTGAAGTGCTGCGTTAAGTGTCAATAGGGAATAATTAATCAGGAGCTCTGTTGCTAATGGGTCTCTTGTGATATGAAACCATTTTGAGATTTAATCGCTATGATGGTCGAAAATGCACCTGACACTCTTTTGCTTTGTGGCTGTCACTTTGTAATAAAGCTCATTATAAAATCTCTAAAGCCTACGCGGCAGTTTAAATAAAGTACGGGGTACCACGTATTTGTTTATTTATTAGGCTTATCATTTGTTACAAACATATATCATAGAAAAATCAGTTGATGGGATCTTATAGTATAGTTAATGGTATAATTATTTATAGGTAAAAACACCACATGAAAAGTAGGTTCTTATATCTATTTATACAAATCAACTCACTGCTTTTTTTTTTCAAAAATGCTCTTAAATACCAACAATGGGACTAACTCGAAAGTACACCCGTTCCAACAAAAAATGATTTTTTCAAATCGGTTCACAATTCTCGGAAATATGTGATAACTAACATACAAAAACAAACATACAAAGAAATTCAGTCGAAACCTCCTCCTTTTTTTTTAAATCGGTAAAAATACTTTGGTCTTTTCTGTGTATTCCTAAGATTGGCGGCTCTTTCTAATCGGCATTATTATTTTTCATAGATGGTTTTACACATGGTTTTGCAGATGTACATGGGCGGCGGTTATCACTTACCTTCAGGTGAACCGCTTGCTCGTCTGCCCCCTATTCCATAAAAAAAGTATTTAGATTTATTGACATCAAGTTTTAATTTATTTTATATATTCTATGTAAACTGCCTACTTGCGAATAATATTATGGCTCAAATTTGAAGCGAAAAACTTAATTAAATAACAATTTTCATTTCCACTACTTTCTGAAATCTCGGGTTACTCTCAAACACATGCAGAGTTTGCTTTCTCCATTCTAATTTACGCTAAACCATTCGCTAGATGCGGGACGTTGTAAATCCTTGCAAATTCAATGGTTTCTCAAAGGGAAACTGCTGTTAGTGGTTAACTAAGTTTCACTTAAGGGTGTAGGCAATATAACAGGTCTGGAGCAGTGAGTTACTGTTAACTGTCGACCGAGGTAGGAACTACCTAGAGCTTAAAGATCTGTTAAGAGCGAGAGGTGTTATGACTTACAGATTATGTCTTAAACTATTTCATTTCGCCCGTCATTTGTTTTTAAATTTTGGATTTAAATATCTTATTGCTCATATTTACATACATGCCTTTATATGATGATATAAACAGTTTTTATTTTATTTATTTATTTAAGCAGGGTAGGAAGGCCTTGAGTTCTAGTAAAAATAATGTACTTACACTATTATGCAACTGTTATTGCCCGCCTAAATTATACTAATTGAACTATAAATAAATTAAAAGCTTATTTTTGTACTCAATTTAAAGTCGTTAGGCCCAGACTTAATCACACACAATAGATAAAACAATGGTGGTTGGATCATTATGAGAACATCGGGCCTTACAAGGTCAAACAAGATTTAAAAAGACTCTTTTAAAAATTTTGTTTCCATAGTTTTCCTACCTCATATTCTCAATGTGTAATCTACTTATTTTTCACTATATATGTATAGATTTTATAAAATAAACAGTTTCGGGATAAACCTCAGTAGTTATCAAATGCTACAAATGAAATATTTTGTAAAATTATTTGTCAAGCTTTTGATATACTTGTCAAACTCGAACGCTTCATTAAGTATTGCGCATTACTGACTGTGTAGACGTTGTTTGAGAATATTAACAACCAGACACAGTACTCAGGTTACATGTAACGTAAATCATTGTGGATTATTTTGTCAGGTTCGATATGTCACCGACTGGTGTAGCTAAATCACATACATGACAGAACAGGTAAATATATTAGTAGTTAGGTAACGTACCTATCGACAAAGATAATTATCTGAAATACAATTATCAAATTATACTCGTAATTGAATACGTAGCAGAGCGTGTTACTATCTATAGTTAGATATAATAAATCTGTAGAGAAGTCAATTCTGTACATGAAATATATTTTCAAAATAACTATCAGGTGGTGAGGGCAACTTCGGACAGAGACAAGTGGAGACAGTTGATTAGGGCTGCGAAATCAACTTGTGATCACGATCCTCAGTAATGAGGGAACGACTTAAGAGAGAAAAAGAAGAATGACCCAATTACCCTTTGGAGGATTTGCCTTAGTCACCTCGGGTGACAGCTCGGTGACCTCAGTAGATTTTATTTGTTCCCAGGTAAACACCGCTGCTTATTTCCTAATATGGTAATGACTATTGAGCAATTAAATGTCAGAGAACAAAACAACATAGACACACTAAGCACAAAAATCACGATCACTGAAGAGACATAACTGGCCCATTTCAACATTTGCATTTCGAGAAACACTTATGCAAATCCCCTATTGAGAGCCCAGGACACAACTGGTACACCAACTCTGCCTTTCTGCCCGGGGATTTGCGTTCAAAAAGAATTTTTCATCCGGCCACGATATTGTCGGACGGCGATGCATTTGGCGGAGATGCGATGCGTCCACTTCGTTGCACACGTATTCTGTATTCCCTTTCGTCATTGTATATCTTGCATTAGCAGTTACATTGCTTATTGTTGCGTATTTAGGTACAGTTTATACGATTTTATTGTAATTTAACTCGTTAAAAATGTAAAAACAACATGACGTAATCATAAGACTAAATATTTCTTTTGTTCCAAATGGATTTGGGCTGGACTGCGATTCGCCTGTGGGACAGTGATATCACAGTCTACGATGGAAGGCACACACCCATGCACGGGGCTCCGTCATTGTCTGACGGGAGTGGGCTTGGTATTCAGACCGCTCCCGTCGCTTCCCCATGATAGGGGAGCTTGTGGTGCCTGCCATATAGAGCGGGCCGCGCTCGTGGTGTCAAGGCAGTTTTGGTTCACGGGTTCCCGGACACCACCCGCGGAGTGCTGAAAAAAAACAAAAAAAAAAAGGCACTCACCCAGCAAAACCGGTTCGCTCTTGCCTAGAATATCGGAAGATTTCAGATTTCATTTCAAGCTGGAGCTCGGCGAAGAGTTCTATTTATTTAGTCATCCAAACTATGAAGGTAGAGCCAAAACGCGCTATGCGAGTCTTTGGAACTTGCACCATATAACACCAATTTAAGCTATTGTAATAATTTTCTTTATACTTATTTGCATATTTTTCTAACACATTACATTATGTACCCTACATTTTCTAATAGGGTCCACAAGAATCCAAAATATTTATATTAAAACGGTGGCTTTATACGCCTGAATGGGCACGGCCCATTTTCTCTCCCAAACACGAGTTGCCTCAAATTAAATTCACTATCTATTCATGAGAAACATGGATAAGAGGAGTTTATTTGTTTTTAATCACGATTTCATCTCACATAAAAGAGTACACACTTCAACCATGTTACGTTATGAAAACGGTATTGACTTTACATGCGATCAAACTCTCGACCCTTGGTTCAGAAGACAGAGGTTAAGTAGGTAGGTACTACCAAATGAGCCTTCGGATCAGATGCATCCTATACACCAAATTAGAGAAGCAATGACATGTTACTAACCTAAATCCCGTCTCTAATTAGATTTCAACTCGGAAAAGGAATTCCTAATAACGTTGACAGTTAGGGTATCTAGTGGCTTGAACTAAATTAACTTAGTATTTGTATGTGTGAGCAGTCTGTTTACTTAAGAGAAGTCTGTTCTTGTTTAACAAACTGTTACAACTTATCTACTCACTTATTAATAGCACAAGATGATATGAAAGATACATCTAACGGTAAATGAGAATCTTGTAGGCCTAGTGTTGGCAAGTGGGTTTAATCCCCGGGTTGGGTCAAAAAGTATTATTGCTTTTTTAGGGTTCCGTAGCCGAATGTAAAAACCGAATCTATATATCTCTATCGATCTCTAGTAGCGGTAGAACCATCACAATTAAAGGCGTGGGGAAATACTACAGGTTGATGAAAGGCAGCGTCATCAGAGCGAGGAGCTACGCCCTGTGATCGCCAACCCGCTTGTCTAGCGTGGTGATTATGGGTAAATCTTCCATCATCATCAGCCTATTGCAGTCCACTGCTGGACATAGGCCTCTCCAGTTGTAAGCCACCTAGGGCAAACTTCTGGAGGATATACCCATAATCGCCACCCTGGGCAGGTGGGTTGGCGATCGCAGGGCGCAGCTTCTTGCTCCGGTGACGCTGCTGCCCGTCATCGGCCTGTGGTATTTTTAGCTACGCCTTCTATCGTGATGGTTTTACCGCCACCAGTCGGTTTGCCAGAGCCTCGTTTGTTGTCCGGCAGGATGCACCACGGGCAGGTGGCTTGGAGCGAAAAGGTGATTGGTCGCTCCCTTACATCCCACAGTCTTCCAGGTGTTGAGATAAGGTGGCGAACAACTGGAGAGGTTAAGTCCAGCAGTGGACTGACATAGGCTAATGATGAGGATGTTCAGTAAATATTCGTAAGCCTCTGCTTAGCTCCTCGCCTCCTAGCTTGTGTAGAAACGCACCCTTAAACTAGCGATTCTCCTCTCCGCTTAGTCCACAATTTCGCTTTACATTACTTCCTTACTTTTCACGTTAAACCCCGTTATTGGACGTCCAAAGCTGTGTACTGTACTTACAAAATGTATAGCGGGAGCAGGCAATGCCCCTACATTTGAATCTGCGACGAATGCAAACATTATGCAAGCTTAACATAGAACTCGAAGCGTATTTATAGACTTCAACGCCACTTTGGACCAGGGCTTGCCAGCTTTGTGTTGGTACAAGGCAAAACATTATCTAAATTATGAGAAACATGGTTTTGTCATTGTGAAAAGAGTTGAAGTCAATCAGTAAAAATAAATCGTTAGGAAGTAATCATTAGGTATGTATTTTATAATTTACTAGCTTTTGCCCGCGACTTCGTCCGCGTGGCGTGAATTTTGGAAAATCCAATCATGACTTAACTTTGCATTCACTAAGGTATATGCATGTCAAATTTCAATCATCTAACTTACGCGGTATATATTTTTATACAAAAGTTTTTTCCCGCTAACTCCCGTTCCCGTGGGAATTTCTCAAAATACAGCCATAACTAAACTTTATATTTACTAAGGTACCTGCATGCCAAATTTCAAGCGTCTAACTTAAGCGGTTTAGATTTTTCATACAAAAGGATTTTCCCGCTAATTCCCGTTCCCGTGGGAATTTCGGGAATTCCTTTCTTAGTGCACCCCTACGGTACCTAAGCTACGTCCCTTCCAAATTTCAAGTGCCTACGTTTAGCCGTTTGGGCTGTGCGTTGATATGTCAGTCAGTCAGTCAGTCAGTCAGTCAGTCAGTCAGTTTCTCCTTTTATATATATAGATAATCATTAGGTAGGGGATGTAAGGGTGCGACGTATCATCTTTTCGCTCTTAACCTACCCGTGATGCATCCTACCAATTAACAAACGAGGCACTGGCAACCGTGAGGATTATGGGTGAGCCCTCCAGATGTTTGCCCTATGTGGCGAGGTCTTTGTCCAGCAGTGGACTGTGATAGGCTTATGATAGATGATGACGATGAGGTAGCTATTACTCGTATTATTAGCTAATTAAAAAGGATAATTATAACCAAAAACAAACACCATCTGCAAGACTGGCAAAATGTGGCTGACAATCGGAAGCTATTGAGTGACTTAGCTGACAGCAAACAAATAAATCCAAATTACTGTGCGCAAATGGTGCGGTGACGAAAAAGATGACACCGCAATGAGGATAAAGAATTGCACTGACTACAACGTAATTAACCACGAATAAAAACTTTATTCGGCTCTTTGCTCCATTAAACACTAGTCCTATACAACCAAACTCGCTCGGACGCTGTCCACGTTTCGCCAAGTTGTTAAGCTCACACTGTTTACAGTTCTACAGCCAATTCGATGAAAGCCGATTTTCCGCAGTGAGAAACCGGGATTGAACACTTTGTAAGCGAAGCCGTTGTTTACGGCACCTCTTTGACTGAGCTGTAATGTGAAATAGGATATAATATTCTAATTTAGGCTTTAATGATGTAAGGGAGTTACCTATCATCTTTTCGCTCCAAGCCACTTTCACCTGCCCAAGGTGCATCGTGCCGTATAACAAACGAGGCTCTGGCAATTGACTGGTGGCGGTATAAACAATACGATTGAAGGCGTAGCTATAATAAATAATAATAATAAAAATCGTTATTGAAGCTGCGAGTAAATACACGAGTCGACGATAGGCAGCAGCGTCACCGGAGCGAGAAGCTACGCTCTGCGACCTGTCATACATAAAACTTGCCCAGTGACCGCAGTAAGTTTTATTTGTAGCCAGGTAAACGGTGCTGCCCGTTTCGTGATACTTTAGTCATTTTCTACAACAACCACGGGTAGAGAAGGGGTGGTCCAATTCTAAATTCATAAATCACCCGGACAAAAAATACATAATTATAAGAAAGACGTATAATTTTTCAGTGAAGTGTAAACACCTGTAAAATGAAAAGGTTTCATAGCAAAGAGGTAGCCACAAGCTCTTTAGATAAAAGCTAGCTCTTATTGAAATAAAGCCGAAAAAGTTCTGTACACAAAGTTGGATCCACAAATTTGTTTATGCCGAAGTGCAGTCACGTTTCTACCTCGTTTGTATTGTTTTATAACCCACTTTATTTATTCTGTGTCCAATACTATCACAATTTTGTACGGGCGGGTGAAATATTACTCAAAAAATATTCGTGCTTTCATGTCAATGTGATAATGTATTTTTTTAATTAATATGCAGCTATTGTTGGCAGCCATACATCTGTCCATGACAGTTACAGGGAACAATATCATAATTTACACAAACCTATTGTTGTAAATCCCAAATGCTCAGTTATCATACTATGCCCTCTTTGGGCAAATATGATTGCCAAAAGTGGCGACCAGCTGGAGATGGCCTATGTCCAGCAGTGGACTGCGATAGGCTGATGATGACGATGCGCCCTCTTCCCAAAATGTAAAAGATTTTTGTATCTTCCATCGTTCGGGTATTTAATTATAATCTACTTAGAAATACGCAGGTACACTCTCACCTACAAAGATATTTTAGTTGTGTGCTCGTAGTAAATAAATTAAAAAAACACAATTATGTAATGAAAATATTTAAAATCACCTTATTTTGTATGGAGTTTTGAGATAGAATGAATGTCAGGCAAGAGGAAAGTTAACGAAATGAAAAGTTGAACACCCTTGAAGTTTTTCCTGTTGGTAGTATACCTATAATTCTATTATGAGAGGTAGGGCATAGCGAATCTTCGCTCGAATTGAGCCACCCGCCCGGGGTACCTCCACCCTATTGAATACCGCAGCTAAATGACTTTCGGGTCGTGTTTCTGCCGGTGAGTAGGGTTTCTGGAGCTCTTTGGGTGAGTGCTGCATGAGGGGATAAGGTAGTCAACGCGCGTATGATACCGCTAGTGTTGCAGGCGTCATAGGCTGCGGTAATCACTACACATGAAGCGAGCCGTAGGCTTATTTGCCACCTTTGTGGTATAAAAAAAACCATGATGCTGTGACTTGAGAGTCCGATCGGAATCGGACCCACGACCCTTGATTCAAACGGGGGTCACCACCGAATAACCGGACCAGTCTCATAAGATTCCGAAACTTCACTACATAGTATAAAACAGTCGCTTTTTCTATCCCTATATCCCCAAATCCCTAGTGCGCTTAAAATCTTTAAAACTACGCAACGGATTTTGATGTGGGTTTTTTTTAATAGATACGAGTGATTCAAGAGGAAAGTTTATGTATAATGAAATACCCGAAGCGTGGCGAGGAAGTAGCCAGTTATGTAATAAAATTTCGTTCAATTTGACCAACATTTCACGTACCAATTTTGTCCTAGAGAATACGCAGCGTAAATGTAAGCAATTTATAACAGTTGATAGCGAATATTATTGGACGTTAATATCTAATGACCGCTATCTCCGTGCACTATCGTCCCCAACGGAATATATTATCATTTAAGTACATTGTGGACTTAATAGGCGTCATATGCGGACGGCATTATCGAGCCCTGCGAGTGACCGGTCCTTGATTGTATTATTGATGACGTCAATGATGTACTTGTAAGTCAATAGGGTACCTAATAAAAAAAATCTTTCTTTGTTTCTTCATCATCAGCCTATTGCAGGCCACTGCTGGACATAGGCCTCTCCAGTTGTTCGCCACTTAGGGCAAACATCTGGAGGATATACCGATAATCGCTGGGCAGGCGGGTTGGCGACCTTAGAGCGTAGCTTTTTGCTCCGGTGACGCTGCTGCCCGACATCGGCCTGTGGTATTTGGCTACGCCTTCAATAGGAACCCTTATAGATTTGTCATATCTGTTTGTCCGTCCGTATGTCACAGCCACTTTTTTCATAAACTATAACACCTATACTGTTGAAACATGGTAAGTGGATGTATTATGTGACCCAAGTTTTTTTTGCAATCTCAATTTTCACACAAGAATAAAATAAAATTTTGGGAGTTTTCCATTCTTAGAACTGAAACTAAAAATGGAACAACAAAATACTTTGGGAAGTTGTTACGCAAACTGCGCTTGTAAACATTTTAATCTTATTCCGTAAACAAAATGTGAAACGTCGGAACTTAATTTAGCAACGATTTGTAACAGATAATTATATTGGTGACTAAAAAAGCTTAACAACTTCGAGTTCATGCAATTTGACTTTAATTAGATTAAAGGGTCCACTTTCTAATTAGTTTCCGTTGTTTGTGAGTAGACTCGATGTTTAACAGATTATAACCCTAAATTACTTACGGGCAATATAACTTTTACTATAACTCTATTAAAAACTTAAACAGTAAGAATGATTTTACCCATCTCTTCATTAAAATTAATTTTCTTTACCTGATGGTTTTTGATGGGTGAGCGCGCTCCATCGTAGACTATGATATCGCTTACCATCAGGTGAATTGCAGTCAAGCGCAAACCCATATAGTATAAGAAAAAAAAAAAAAATGGTTGTCTGGAAGAGACAGCTATTAGCTATAAGATCGCCTACGTTTAAACTTCTGTGTTAAGTTTGTAATGATCGTTTTTTTTTTGCAAAAAAATATCTATTTGTACCTTATTTCAGTGCGGTAACGGGAAGGAATAAAAATCACCGGTCTATTTCTCAGTCAATTGTACGGTTTACCCACCAGGTTGGCAACCATCGTACGCTAGGCGAAACATAAGATACTTCTATCGCATTTCGGGATCAGTCGGTGTATATGTCACCGGAAAATAAAGAGACTCAGAAATTGATCCATCTAGGTAGTTGATCAACTCCCGAAAAATAATAAACGGCAGTTATATGTCCAGAGCTATTGTATAGGCTAGCATTGTGATGACAACTAAAAAGTGGGTGAATTATCATATCATGACTAACATACGCAGTGAAGATTCAATCCCCAGTCGAAACCCCCTCATCTTCCTGTGTCCCTTGTACAGAGAAAGATATTTTTTTAACGCTGTACCCTTGGCTGTGTAACCCAACCAAATGAAAGTGTCGATACAATTTAGAAAACTATGTTGTTGTGATTGTCAAAAACAAAACAAAATTGAAAGAAATTCGACAGGGTTAAAACATAGGCCATTCATTGGGCGTAATATCGTTAAGACGGGCCGTATTCCCATGGGCTTTCGTACTTTGACGGAGGATTTATCGGCAAATGACCACTAAATTCCCGGCTTTAAACTTATTTGGATACTAAATCAGTGAGAGGGTAAAATCCCTAAGATTTTATCTAAGAATCATGACTAACTTAATTAATCCATTCTTCTTAATTAATCATTTCAGCGTGGCAAGGAGATCTTCTAGGTATCTCATTTCAGGTGATGAAGAGGCCACTTAAAACTGACAAGTACATGTTCTCACTATTAAAATCAACGTATTGTATCAGAATATAAAATCTATTGTTTTAAACAAGTTACATATTGTGGTCTAGTCTGGCTTATCATTTTACCTATTTATTAGATCGATGTTTAAACTACTGAGTAATTTAATTATAATTAATAAAATCGGCACCGACGAGGGTACCTTGAACAGACGTATTAGTACATAGGTATAAAGGCACTTTCAATCAATCAATCAACAGCATTTCGCTGTCCACTGCTGGACATAGGCCTCTCCAATTGTTTGCTACATTTCACGATCTTGGGCCTCTCGCACCCAGCACGATATAATACCTATACACTTTATTGCACACAAAATTTAATATAACAGAAGTACCTAGGCATATTTACTGCGATCGCCAACCCGCCTGCCCAGCGTGGCCATTATGGGTAAAGCCTCCAGATGCTTGCCTAAAGTGGCGAACAACTGGAGCTATGTCCAGCAGTGGACTGCGATAGGCTGATGATGATGATAATGATATTTAATCCATAAAACGACTAGTTTAGTTAAGTGGCAGTGAATGCGTGAATGACGACTACCTATCATCAAAAATTCTACCAAACCTACAAACAAAAATGTCCATCTTTTTTCTATTCACTCCTCGGCAACGGTATTTTTGCAAAGTAAAAGTGAAAATGTTTATGTAAGCGGAATGCTTGTGGAATGCTCCTAAAAATGTTAACCGCACATAATTCTGAGCAGATCTTATTTTATAACTTATTTGTGTTACATTACATATATTGAGGAAATTATGTGGTATTTCATGTGATGTTACTTAAACATAACAACTTTTAAATATAAAGGTATGTACGTAAAAGCATAAGACGGAAAAATGTTTGATGTAACATCATGCTTAACATTTCGTAAATATTTTACACATTTTTCAGTACAAGTCAGTATGTACCAGAAGAGGAATCCAGGCTTGAAACATTATTCATGTTACGAATCCGAATAGCTTTCAGCCGTATTGCGTTTTCCACAGCCCAGTCTCGCTTAAGATTTCACGGTCGGACGTATTCTAATGTTCCGGAAACATTCGTTTCAATGTTAGCCTTGGTAATTTTTACCCAACTTTCTTTTGAAGTTATTCTATTGTATAATTTTAATCAAATATGAATATGAACAATGTATATAATTATAAGTATTTAAATAAAAATGGGTTCGTAAAATGGTATTATCGAGTTCGATAACGATAGAAGTCACATTCCGATTCCGTAATCATTCTTAATAATTGTATTTGGTAATTTATATAGCTCTAGTCTATTTAAATAAAAATATTTTAAGTTGAGTTACATTTATTTAGAGTCAAAGTATCGTTAAATTTCGGACTGTTTTAGGTATATGTCTATTTTCCTAGAAACTAGAGCACAGATATCCTACAGAGATATTCTGTATGCATTGATTTTGAAATGTACCTATATTCGAGATACTAGCACTATACTGTTGGATGAGAATGGAAAATCGAAAGTGCAAATGATTTCCGACATAGTTCCCATTTTCACCAACAGCAATTTAAACTAAAAAATCTCATAAACAGCATTTGACATTAGTACAGAGCAATTAACTTCAAAGTGATGCCTAAATACTGCATTATGGAGAATTTTCTTGATTGAATAATCCGGCTAGGAAAATTTGCATGCCTTGTAATGTGATAGAATTTTACAGAAACTTGTTTGAAACTTGGCCGAATGTTTGCCATCTGGGCGAGAGGAGCCCTGGCCAGTGTGGAGAGCTCTCAACCGACTTCGCTCTGGAGTTGGCCGATGTAGGTCCAATTTGATTAAATGGGGGATGAGTGGGAGCTTGCATGCTGGCTGCGACTGTGGTGCTCCATCACAGACCATAGCACATCTGCTAACTTGCCAGCTGTGCCCCACTAACTGCTCGGTGGGTGACCTTTGCAAGGGAACCGACAGCGGTATCCGGGTTGCGAGGTTTTGGGCTGGTTCTATTTGAGTACCATTGACTCGAAAAGAAGAAGAAGAAGACAGAAACTTGTTGAATGCTGGTTATAAATATTGTCTTAATTTAGGAAAGGACCTCCACCCTATAGAATACTGCAGCTAAATGACCTCTGGGTCGTGTTTCTGCCAGTGAGTAGGGTTTCCGGAGATTGTGGGGTGAGTGCTGCATCGGCAGCCGGAGGTTAGAGTTGGACCGATATAGTGGTGAAAACTGACAGGTGACCGGTTACGTGCTCATTGTCGCAGCGAATTCGACTCCTCTTTCGCTTTTCATCAGGCATAAAGAAACCATTCAATCGTGCTACTTTCAAAAATACTATACGTATTCTACATGTGTCTTGTTATATCCTGAGCCATAAATATAGTATAGTTATGATTATTATTGCTGTGAAGACATTATTATACTTACACCTTATTGGATGATGTTAGCTTTAAGTCGTCTATCCGTCATATTTCTATTTTTATTTTTATCTGTCTGGTGTGCAGTAAAGAATATCTACATCATTTCAAAATAGCACAAAGGGTTGGATTAACTTTTAAATAAAATACCTTACCTTTTTATGGAAAATAATCCAGTCTAATTCAAATTTATGAAAGGTAAACCTTACATTTAACAAATACTGTGGATTGAAAGCTCTCGTTGTATCTAGGTTTTAGGCAAATTTGGTACGCGCTGAAATTTGGGCTGTATTGATTCTGTCCGGTCACAACTAACAGCCTATATAAAGTGACTGGTTTGAAACAACAACCCATATAAGTCAGAGTAATTCTTGGTTTATATAGGACAAGAATCTCAAATACATGGAGAAATTTAATGAAGAGACTGTCTGTTGCTATTCCTAAAATTCTTTAATCGATGATTAGCAGGAATAATTTCATATTGAATCAAGTGAGAATCCTATATTTCTAACATTTTAGACGCGTTTTCAGAAAATTTTGGAAATTATTCTCGATGTATAAATATGATAATACATCCATTCGGTAACCTAACCGATAGGTATGTAATTCTATTTATTAAATCAGGCACTCCTATTGTGATCTGAAAAGCTAAACTAGAAGGTTATGTCGCTAACGATATGTCTACTATACCTATTTTTAAGTCAAACTGTATGGTATGCATAACATGAATAATGTCTATCAATATTCTAACCAAAAAAACAATCTACCACTGCTGGACATAGGCCTCTCCAGTTATTCGTTACTTTGGGCAAACACCTGGAGGATTTACCCATAATTGCTACTCTGGGTAGACGGTTTGGCGATCTCAGGGCGTAGCTTCTTGCAACGGTGACGCTGCTGCCTGTCATCGGCCTCAAGTACGTTGCTACACCTTCAATCATGATGGTTATACTGATACCATTCGATTGTTTGCGAAAAAATGGGTCGCTCATTTATATCTAATGATACTTTATTGTATTC
Organism: Conogethes punctiferalis; assembly: GCA_031163375.1. Lineage (NCBI taxonomy): Eukaryota > Metazoa > Arthropoda > Insecta > Lepidoptera > Crambidae > Conogethes > Conogethes punctiferalis. The sequence continues at coordinate 8,789,495 of CM062086.1, read as the reverse complement.
CACATGTACCATTGGAACCAATTGGTACACAAAAACATTAAAACTTGGTGATAAAATAACTCGCTATCCGCTCAAGCGCTTTACACGCAGAAAGCCCAGCCTGTTTCGAATTTATGGCTGGGCGGGCACTAATGTCCCGACCATTCTGCTGCTATTAAAAACTGCCAACTAAGCAAGCCTAACCTTATTTAGATGCAAATTCAAAGGGACGGTTTTGTTCCTTAAGAATAAGCGTTTAATTTTTCTCCATAATCCACTTTTTGAAAGGCACGAAAACATTTTTCTTTACGCAACAGATTTTTCTTGGGGTTTAATCAAAATCTCTATTATTCTAAGTGATAGGCCTTTGTAAAAAATAGACGTTGAAATACTTTATCTCGTTACCGAGAGCTATATTCGGACGTCTTAAAATTATAAAACGATTTATGAGAAAATTTACAAAAGTGTATTTTAGTTAACTTCCTGCCCGCGGGATGTGGGCAATATTCCAGTTATAAATCTCATTTGGCGTTCAAAATGCAAAGAGAAGCTTTAGTTTAAGTCCAGGTGATTGATATCCAGCATTGTCTAACACAACTTTACTTGCGTCAAATGGTAATTGTAATACCGTTCTACACATTTGGATTTGAAATTCAACGGGTGAAATCCGATGATAGAGTATGCACCACTACGCATAATTTCAGCTTATTCTAAAAGCGAGCCTACTATTTTCTTAAGGGCCGGCTCACGGCACTATTATTGCTGTATATTATATCGCAATATTAGTGTAGTCACAGGTGAGTTGTACATAATTATTATGTGAGTTGAAGCGTTGAACTATCATCAGGCGACCTTCAGGCTCGTTTGCTCCCTGCGTCATAAGAAACAGAATTAAAAATGCCTTATAATTGAATCATCACCTAATTGCTTAATTCTATAAAAAATTAATAGCAAATTTTAGAACAAATGGATATATAATTGAGAATTACTTAATAATACTACCGTAAAACTGAAACTATAACGAAATGTATGTAGATATTTGATAACGTTGAATAGTTCCCTAAACTACAGGTGAGCTCTAGCCAATTAGAGAGATAAATCAACCCCGTAGTACATTAAAACCGTTACAAGACTTATTAGTACACAGAGAGTAGTTCAATTGATCTGTCAATCTAGTAGGATTGAACCACAGAAGTATGTCATGATAGAACAGGTATCGCGTTTTATTTTCAAAGCAGCTGCAGCGTGTCAATATAAGTATGAAGCACTAGCTGTGCTCGCGACTTCGTTCGCGTGGAATAGTTATTTTTTCCCCGCTTTTTTTTTACATTTTCCATTATTTCTTCGCTCCTAATAGTTGCAGTGTAATGTTATATAGCCTAAAGCCTTCCTCGGACCTTCCTTCCTTTCAATTCGGACCAGTAGTTCCTGAGATTAGCGCGTTCAAACAAACAAACTCTTCAGCTTTATAATATTAGTTAAGATTTCAGCAATATTGAAACGCTCGAAGTGACTCCCACATACTCATATTTATACTAAATCATCAGCGTATCGCAATTCATTGCTGGACAAATGTCTCTCCAGTTGTCAGCCACTTCGGGCAAACATCTGGAGGCTTTACCCTAAATCACCAGCCTGGTCGGTGACGATCGCAGGCCGTAACTTTTCGCTTCGGTGACGTTGTCCCTCATAGGCCTGTGGAATTTAGCTACGTCTTCAATCGTGATGATTATACTGCCACCAATCGATTGTCGTAGCCACATGATGCACTACAGGCAAGTGAAGGGTGGCTTGAAGCGGAAAGATAAAATAGGTTGTTCCTTTATATACCATTCGCATATCGCTGAACTTTAATTAACTTGCGCGTTTTCCTTTGTGTTTAAATGGCAGCTATTAAAAACGTTTACAAAGTGTATAAATAAGTATGACTATTGCATGTCGATACTCGAATTTATTAACATACTCATTCTGATTGAACTGAAATTTTACAAATATGGAGCATAATGAATGAGTGTGTATTGTATCTTAGGTATATTCGGACCTCGTCTGCAAGTATAGTGCCTCTCTTCAGCACATGTCCCATCTGATCTGCTGTCCGAAATGTGGCTAGACTGTCTCACCAGCAAAGCACATGTCGTAGATAGAACAATTTTGTGGAGCACAAAATAGTTCTATCCTTGCCACATATCTGTGACCGAAACATTTAAACCAATAATCCTGGTCTAAATTCAAAGTTAATGCTCCGCTGTCATCTGTTACGGAGTTCGTTAATCCTTATCTCGTATAACGTTTCAAATGTCCAACTAGATACATGGTTTGGGTGTCTTCGCAGGCTGCGGTTCACCCTGGATTAATTATTAGCGGGCTGATATTGTTTGATAGACGAGGGCTGAGCTTACAGGAACCACACGGTATTGAATATGTATGGTTTCGGATATCTTATAAGCCAATACATGTACCTATAAATATCTACATAAGCTTTTCTCTAAATTTTTGACAATGGGTTTTTAAAAACATGCCACGCTGGGTTATACAGGGCCATCAAACTAAGCCGAAGCTTGTACTTACTATGGGTACTAGAGATGAACTTAGTTAGATACATTTTTTGTAAATAAATAACTTGCTGTCGCCAAGCAAAAATTCGTAAACAATTTCATTTCATTGGGAATATCGTATATAATCGAATTAATAAAGTACTAAACATTTTCACACTGACTCGCAGTGAGTGTAAGAGTGTCATTCAGGGGTGGATATGTAAACTCTCATATGAAGACACTGAGAAGCTATTGGAGTGAACCATACATAAACACACTGAAACAAAACACGCACACACACACATTCACAAAAACACACGAACAAACACATTAACACACACACACTCACATACATGCATGCTTAGGTTAAACTAGAATAAATTTATACGTTTTATCTAATGCAATTTTTTATGTCATTATTCATTATGCAATTTATTTATTTTTAATCAATTAATATAATCGCAACTACAATTATTATTATAATTACTATTAATTATTGAATATGATGAACCTTTTTGTTATGTAGGTACTTTTAGCCACAATTTCTGTTGGGGGTGGGTGTTAGTGACTGCGACACAGTCAATTGACTAATGCGGTTATTAACGTTCATTGTTATATTGTTTTACTGTTTCTGGTGCCAAATAAAGAATTTTATTATTATTATATTATTATTATTATAAATATTATACATAGCAAACCACTTGACCAATCAAAACAGACAATGTTCATGTACCTACTTACTCAAATATTTGTGTGGTAAGGTGGTTTCGGGTATCAAACCCGCGACCGCTTTGTCAGAGATAACGTTTACTACCCAAACTAGTCTAGGGGTGAGAGCCTTCCGCTCCCCCAACAGTCCGGTGATGATGACAAGGCCGGCCTGGCCATCATCGTCGTCATTTAGAAAAAAAAAACCCCAAACTAGTCGTCACAATAATCTCAAGCATGTTTAGCATAAAAATAACTGCTTCAATATGGTGACAATAGGACGAACTAAGAAGTACCTAAGTACACCCTTTCGAACAAAAAAAGAATTTCTCAAATCTGGTTAGAATTCTCGGAGATATGTTAAATGTGAAATGAAATGAAATGGTTTTTTTTTCAGTAATTACAATTCAATCGTTTCATGTACAAAAACATAATTGCGAACTTCATTCTTTTTTTTAAATCAGCTAATGTTTAGCAATGGATGTTTTTACATTTGTCACGACTTAAATAGCTAAACAGATGCAGTTTTTGGTTTGCTAAAATCGGTTAAAAATGCCAAATTTTCTTCACAAGATCACAGGATTGCTTAAAAAAAGATAAATCACTCCAGAATTGACATATCCTCAGTTCTTTAGGTAAACATTGATTTACGGTTCAATCCCGTTTAGATCCGTTTTTTGTTTGTATGTGTTCACGCAGGGTTAAGTACTTCGGAAGGATACGAATATGTATAAACGTACAAGGATGATTAATGGGGTACATCCTGGGTTTAATATTTGCACATTGTGATTTGATCTTAGCTATGTGTAGTGGTGAATATTGGTAAGCGTTTAATGTGGATACGTTTACGTAAATACCTTTCGTAATAATGTACTGTTGACCATATCATTGAGTTTTATTTTAAGACTAGCTGTGCCCTGCGGCTTCGCCCGTGTTCATGTAGGTTGGTCACAGAAGTGTTTATTGTGCGTGTTAGATAATAACCCAAGACATGCCACGCTGGGCCACACAGCGCCACCTAGCCCCAAACTAAGCCGAAGCTTGTACCTACTATGGGTACTAGACAACTGATAAACTTACTTAGATATTTTTTTTTGTAAATAAATACATGGAAAACACCCAGACCAATACAAACAGACATGTTCATGAACACAAATGTTTGTACTGTGCGGGAATCAAACCCACGACTCTTGGCTCAGAGGGCAGAGGTCACTACCAAATGAGCCACCGAGCCTGTCAGTGTCCTGTGTTCCTATGCATGCAGTGCACGCAACGGAAGCCCTCAAGGATGAATACTTCCCCGTTTTTTTTTACATTTTCCATTATTTTTTCGCTCCTAATAGTTGCAGAGTGATGTTATATAGCCTAAAGCCTTCCTCGATATTTGGTCTATTCAACACAAGGAAGTATATCTATAGCATAGTTTAGTGGCCAACAGTCGTCTTGCGGAAAGCAAACGACGCCCAAGTCTCTGCGGCTACGAACAAGTAACCTAATCAATCACTTGTCGTAAGTCGCCATCGCCATTTATGGCGGCTATAGACGGGCGGGTCAACCACCGGCTGAAAAACTGTAATCGTAAGAAGGTCGATATTCAACTCTTATTACCCCTACGGGTACTATGGTGATACGAAATTATTTTCCGGCACCACCCAGAAAAAACATAAGTACCTTATAGGTATATCATTAACAAATTACGTGAAATATCTAGTTCAATGAACCGAGAAGCCAGTCAAATCTGAATAACCAATCAGATTTGTTTATTGCGTATTTTGTGAGGCCGTCCCCGCAGCGAAATATACTTAGATACAATTTGTATCATTATCTGATACAATCATTACTTAACAAGCCACAAAATATCGTACCGCAATTAGAAGTACTATAAAAGTACCTTAAGAAGACGGTTAAAGTTATAAGACTTCATTTCATTAAGTTTTCAAACAAATCTTTAGCAATTCATTGTGATAGATCTAAATTTCAATTTGACTGAGTACCACTTATCTTTTATATAACCTTCATTCAAGTAGTCTGATTATAAATTAAGCAAAGCAGTCTAGTTGTGTTTTGAATTTATCAAGATATCTTAATCCACCTAAATCCTTTATAAATTAACTCCGTAGCTAGGTATTAAGTTAGGATATTCACTGTGTAAAGTTAGGTTTTGTTGTGATCCAAAATTGAATTTACCGGTTTGACACGGGTCATGTCAAGTGGGTAAGTACCTCTTGGCCACAAAACTACCTTTGTTGTCATAAAATCTAGATGTGTTAAGTTGTCTCCAACTTTGACTTTTCATCAGCCAATTTTTTTTTTATTCAAAATGAGTTTGCGCTTGACTGTGGTTCGCCTGATGGTAGGTAAGCGATATCGTAGTCTACGATGGAACGCGCTCACCCAGCAAAAACCGATTCACTCTCGCCTTGAACATCGGAAGATTATATCTCTCGGGGAACAAGGAGCCCGGCAAAGAGTTCCATAGTTTAGGCGTTCACACTATGTAGGTAGAAGCGAAACGCGCTGTGCGCGTCCTAGGAACTTGCACCATGTAACGGTGCCTATTCACCGTATCCCTGCTCGTCCGATGATAAAAAGGGGCAGAGGAATCAAATTAAATAATCCACTTGCTTCTTAATTGATAACATTATATCATGGTAAAAAGTCTTTTAAAAGTTCTTGTGACAACTGACAAGTGTGTCTCCCACAATGACAACTGGGGAACATAGTGGGGGATTTGCCTTAATCGCTACGCTTGGCAAACGGGTTGATAACTACAGTAGATTTTATTTGTACCCAGGCTGCTAAACGCTGCTGCACGTTTCCTTTAGTATTTTAATAAACCAAACCAACACAACCCGATTTATCTAATGACAATGCCACATGAGACTACACCTTCTAGACACAAAATAAAATCAATTGTTCATGTGAAAAAAAATACACGAGGCGCTGAACGTGTTAATATCAACGAATGTCACATCCGACTTGCTATATAAAACAATATTGTAGCTTCTAACATCCTCACTCGACAGACTTTACTTAGATAACTTTATTTAGAGACTGCAACAGACGCAGTGCATTTCTCAGGAATTCACCGGCTCGCGGAAAACAGTCTTGTCGGATCGTTCGGGGCAATTGAACTAGCCCATATTTTTTTCTGTGTCAGCTGTGAAATACTGTTGGTGAAAGACCGTTGTTTTTAAGTAAAAATGATCTTGACTTAAAAATGGATAGATAGATATATATATTCTTTATTGCACATCGTACAATTGACTTAAATGTGTTAGCATTTTCTTTGTTGATTCAAACCTTTTTAGTACTGGCCGCCAAGGTTGGTTTTCTTAATTATGATTTTTTTTTCTTATAATTATGGTTTTCTTATAAATAAGACTCTATTTACGATGACGTTATTATTGTGACGTTAAAACTAGGAATAGTAGATACTACACAATTAAGGTGATCATTGAACTTATTTCATAACTTCTGGTAACTGTAATCAATCATTAAATGATGGAGTTACCACAATTGATGAAATACAGTCGCTAAAAATATGTTTTCATCTTTTGCTCCCCACCTGTCGTTATATCTTCGAAAAAGGTATTTGTTGTATGCTGACTTATTATTAAAATAGAGATCAAATTATCATTATATAAGGTTTGTGTTAAATCTATGAATACTCTTACATACATGTTGTAACTTCATGATATAACATAAATTATATCATGAAGTTAAAACATTATAAAAGTCCCAAAAAAAAAACAGAATGCCAGAAAACCACACATCCTAAAGACGAAAAAACACTAAAATTATAGTACTGTACTTACAAACTTATACTTAGGTATATCTTAAAATGTTTGGCTAGCTTAACGTTCTATTATCTATTACGTTAAGTACTTTACAAGAACTTTACTCATACTTTTATTTACTTTTACCTTCATCAAAGTAGGGCACATTTGTTCACGGAAAGGCGCAAGTGTTCTAGTGGCGCTTTCCGGGCAATTGAACCACTCCATATTTCTGGTGTGGTGCTGGGCACTCTGTGCGCCGTTCCGTAGAGTTGTGGGCAAAAGTTACAGCCAGCCAAGTTTGCAGTTTGCTACATTTGTTTAATATTTGGCGCTTTGGTAGCAGACTACTCGAATTGAATTAAATTTTGTTTATTCGGCGCTCTTCCGGTTGTGATAAGGATCCTTGCACTGTTGTGAAGAAATTGTAAGGTTATTTTTACAGTAAGTAGCATAGTATTATAGTGGCCTTCTTTCGTATTATAGAAAGGATAACAAAAGTCCAAGTTGCTGCAGTAATGTGCTTTGTCAGTTGCTATCACCATGTTAGCTAGCTAACCCGCGACCACTGTATGTGGGGCAGTATCAATATCAAACCGGTCTTCTATGTCTTATGAGTCTCCCATTCTTGTACGCGTATCTCTTGCATATTATCATCATTATCAGCCTGCAAACGTCCAATACTAGACAAAGACCTCTCCCAATGATTTGCTATAGTCACCACGCTCGATAAGCTGGTGAACGCTGTACCTTTTTTTTCTTATACCACTGGGTGGCAAACAAGCCTACGGCCCGCCCGATGTTAAGCGGTTACCGCAGCCTATGGACACCTGCGATACCAGGGGTATCACACGCGCGTTGCCTACCCTTTAAAAACCTCTTCACAACCTTTTTGAAGGACCCCATACCTACTATGAAGAAAACCTTTTCTCTCTACCCAGGTAAACACTGCGGCCCGCTCCATTATATTTCCTTAGTCGTCTTCTACGACATCCATGGTAAGATAAGGAGGTCCTATTCTAAATACCAAACCACACTTGCATACCAAACGGCCCAGAAACATGTTAACCGAACCGCCTCCGCTTCGGTTAGCTTAATTTTATCGGACGTTTCGATAAATCACTGGTACGTTTCGCTAGCCGGGTCAGAACTAATCTGCGTGGGCAATACCACAATACCTTCGCGTTCACAACCAGATAGCAATAAATCGTGTGTCAAAACGCTTCCCGGTCACGCCCTCGATGCACTTTAGCCTGCAATCTGATCAAATTACTCAGATTATTCCCATTTCCTTTTAAATTGAGGTTTTTAGTGGGAATTAATGTGGGAACTTTGTGCCGGCCGGCGGTGTTTTCACAAAATTGTAAGGAAATTTTAAATGTAACGTAAAACTTAAAATCGAGGTAATGTACCATACGAGTAACTTCAGTAGAGAATATGTGTTAAACCTGTTTACGCTTAACGAATTTTTATTTCTTTAGGTATCGGCCAAGGTTAGTTATAGGAGTTTACTATGTTGCTTGGAGGTGGCTCAATTTTAGTAGTGACTACTGCGTTCTGAATTGAAGGTCTTGAGTTCGATCAACACCCGTGGCAAACATTCGTGTGATGAGCATTTGTGTTTGCTCCGTATCTGGATTTAAGTAGGTATGTATTGGCGGTACCTTCTTGTGATACTAATAACAGAAGTTACTTACTTTGGGATCGGAGCAATGTATGTGATGTTGTCTGATATTTATTTATTTACGAGGGCAGCTGTGATTGTATGATAGTTCGGTTCGCTAATTTCCTATATATAATAATAACGATAAATAATATGTAGAGTCGAAGCAACATTATATCGTTTAAGGTAACGAGGCGGGTTTTCGGTTCGCGGCTTGCAATTCCAAAGCATTTTCCGGCTTAATCTCAAATGCACAGCGGACGACACAGCCTCACTTAGTGTCTGGCTGCCGGAATAATTAGAATTAGAATGTGACACATCGCATTCAACCGGATTTTCCGGGTGAAATGAACGTCGCTGTTCGAATAACAAACGCCATTGTGTAAGTAACTGAATAACTTTGAAAGTATATGTACATATAAACATACTTATAGGTACCTGTTTGGTAAATATGTTTGTATGTTCACTCTTATAAAATAATCATGTTCATTTCGCACATCAACAAATGAACAAATAGATATTGTATGTAGGCATTGGCCTACGTAAGTAACTAATAAGTCTGAGCAACATCCATATCAAATGGTTTAAGTCGCAGTTGGAAACTGTTTCTTTTTTCAAATAGTAGCACGGCTGATGGAAAATGAAAAAGAAGCCCAAGTCGCTGCGACAACGGGCAAGTAACCGGTCTCTCACCTGTCAGTTGCAACCGCCATGCAGACCCATAATATGCTTCCTCACACCCCATTTCATGGATCCCGTATCAGAGGAAGGAAAAAACACATGACCTGAGTTCTACATCTTAACGACGTAGAGATAGGAATTGCCGAACTTCCTTGTACGCAAAGGAATACTTTCTACGTGAAACTGTGATATCGGAGGCCTGCATATGTGGTTCTGTAACGAGAGAGGGAAGGTAGAGGAAATCGTTCCAAAGAACCGCGCAAAACGTACCGTGGAAGACTTCTTTCTAACTATCAAGATGATAATGATGAAATCTTGGATTGGTATAAGATGTGGAATGTATTATCAGTAATTTGCAATGGTATAATTTCTATTTCTAATATGGTTGGTATACTTGTATTTCCATCGTAAATTTCGACTGGCTCGATGGCTAATTTGGTAGTGCCCACTTCCCTCTGACCCAAGGGTCGTGGGTTCGATTCCCGCACAGTAGAAGCATTTGTGTTCATGAACATGTCTGTTTGTATTGGTCTGAGTGTTTAAGTTGTGTTTAAGTGTGAGTGTTGTGAATAAAATATATATTTACAAAAAAAAAGTATTTAAGTAAGTTTATCAGTTGTCTAGTACCCATAGTACAAGCTTCGGCTTAGTTTGGGGCTAGGTGGCGCTGTGTGGCCCAGCGTGGCATGTCTTGGGTTATTTATTTATTTATTTATACTTTCGTCAGCGACTATACCAACCTTATTTCATTTATCGCTGTATCCCAACGTTCATCTCATAAACGAATCCTTTAAATATTCAAGTATTTGTCATAATACAGTATAGGATATTTTCCAAAACTCCGGAAAAGAAAATTAAGAGAAGCAGGTGGGAGAGATAACTTCGGAGCTTCGGTATCTTGAGCTTAAAAATTTCTTCAAAAATATTTTCTTTATGTAAAATTCCTTTGTGTTGCAAATATGGTTGGGTTGGGCGTCATAATGATAACTTTTCCTGTTAAAACTGAGATAACTTTTGATAAGGCGCTATTTTTTTTTAATTGATGTTGTCGTATTAAGATAAGATAATCATTTATTGTCATAACTGTGTTACAAAGGTATTATTCAATTTAACACATAAACTAACTCCTAAAAAAAAATATTTCTTTAGTTGAAAACCTTCACATTAAATGTCGTAACAGCCTATAATTAAGTTGACACTTAGTTGGAATTTAATTTAGGCAAAAAATTTAATGTATTGATGAAAACTTGTCGGTTGTTCTAAATAAATTTTGATCTTAAAGTCAAGGTCAAAAGAATCGCTCCTAATGAGTAACTCCCCTCGGTTCTTCAATCGATTAATTATTTAATATTGTATGATTGTATTCACTGACTGAGATGAGGTGCAATAAAATACCTATTACTCGTATAATTACCCATTATAATAAATTAAGACAGTTTAAACGTGTTGATGGGATTTTTCTGTGTGGTTTCCTGATTTAAAGTAGGACCAGCTCATTTCATCCTTCAGGTGTTGTAAATGATTACGGAGGAAATATCAGGAAACAAGCAGCAGTGCTACAACTCTGTAATGAAAAACTCATGCAAAATCTGAATTTAAAAATGTATGCGGCCAAATGCGAGCGGTAAAATGAGTAAGAAGTTTGATAAAAAAAATAAAAAACAATTAATAAAAACCATTACATTTTCCTCTCAAGTAAATAACAAAAAAGTGTAATAGCTATGACTGAATATTAAAGTGCGCGTTTTCATTTAAGATAAGCCGACCGCTAAAACCGTATTTCATGAGATTAAGTCACTCGTAACCCCCGCTCCTTTTGTTTAAATCCATAGTAGTAAAAGGAAGTGCTAACAAATGTTAGACCCAAGTCTAGTAAGCCAATGTGTTTAAATTATTGACGCTTAAAAAAACATCATTATCTTTTCTTCTTTGTTGCAACAAATCTCTTAATTTGATATTAAGAGATTTGTAGCATATGTGGTGACAGGATTCCAAAGAAAGTAGCTTAAGCACTTGTGTTACGATAATCAGAAGTTACAATGTAAATGATTAAGGAAGGTAGCACATACAAAACAAATGTTTATCACATGAATGTTGATCGTAGGTGGGTCCCAATTCGTTGTCATCGGTCATTCCAGACTATTGATTTAGAAAGAAGTAGGGTCATTACCAAACTAGCCACCGGACCAGTCAAGCAAGACCGTTTTAATAATGATATGACAAGACTACCAGAGTACCGCATCATATTATGGTTATCCATTACAATGGACCAACGGCTTTACGTGTTTTTTTTTATAGTAGCTTGACATAATGGCTTTCCTACGGCTGATGGAAAACGAAAGAGAAGCTAGAAGGCAAGTAACTTGTCAGTTACCTGTCAGTTGCCACCGCCATGCCGGCCCAATCCTAACCCCCCACAAGCTCCAGAAAACCTACTCACTGGCAGAAACACGACCCGGAGGTCATTTGGCTGCTTGTGCTTGTTGTGTGTGGTGGTGTTACTACTAAGTTCCTAGCTTCCAAGCTGCTACAAAGCATTTTCTCTAGAAAAAACCCCAGTAATTTTTGACACGACCCGGGATTTCAACCCGGGACCTCTAGGTTGTCAGATAGCACCTACGACCATAAGACCAATACAGGGTAAGTTAAATACAATGTCACTGTTAATGGTAACTCAAGAGTGAGCATAACAAAAGACAGCCAGAAGTGATCATCCCGACCATTCCTGTCATTGTATCCAAACCCGTGCCCGCCTCTACTGTGTCCCTTTTGTTCCAATCCATAACGAATCTCGGGATAAACCGGCCATAAACGTGGGAATCTTAAACAACAACGGCTGTCACAATGACACAATTAATTGCAAGAGTTCTTTCTTCTTTTTTATCGCGGACTGAAGTAATAAAGTTCTTAATGGTACAAGCCGTAGTTCGGACATTTGGCAATGGCAGCCGTACAGATTTACTGAAGGAAACGGCAAATTAATAGCGGTGGAGAGGTATTTAAGTGGCGTCGGTATATTTTCTCATAAATACAGAAGACTTACAGGATTTAGCCGCTTATTAAGAAAGCGATATGGTGATAATAAAATTCTTTGCGCACATGAGTATTCATGATTCGTCAAATGGAAATATATGTGTTAATTTGATGAATGCGATAGGTTACTGTAAATTTTCGTTAAAATCCGTACAGGAGTTTCCGCGTGAAAGAGTAACAAACATCACTCCACACAAACAAACCATCGTAGTAAATATTAGTAAGGTTAAAGTAGGATATTGGTAGAATTATTATTTTAGCAAAATAGAAGAATTTTCATAAGTTATTGACAGTACATAAATCCTAAGTAGTTTAATACAAGATTTTTATAAATCAATAATTCAAAAACATATAATTTAACTGCCATTACCAAGTAAGGATACTAAAAAGCAGTAAGAATATTAATTAAAAGAATTTTGAATGCAGTAGGTAAATACTGTTCCAAATGATGCACGGAAGTGCTTACTACTACTCTATGAAACATGTCAGTAGATGAGTCTAAAATGTAATACCAAAATATTCACCATCTACTGTGCACATTTTATTAGACGTGACGCCGAGTGCTAAATTATGCAAAACGCATCAGTCAAGTTTAATAAGCTAAAAGCTTTTGATGATAAGTAGATAAGGGTACATAAGTAATCGCTGCTTTCGGTAACATACTGAGATGGGAACACAGTTTCGACAGCACATTTAGCTTACGTAGTACGAGCTGGCTATTCGCCGCGATTTATGTACTGCTAAACCCTAAATTATCTACTCCCGGTACCAACTGCCAGTAACCAATGGCCTCTCAAGTGTTTGGTCACCCATATTGTTCTACATGCCTTGTAGAAATGTTTTGATATATGGACTGACTCGGTGGCTCATCTGCTAGCGACCTTCTGAACTAAGGGTCGTGTGTTCGAAACCCATTTGTGTTTGTGTTTATATTGTATTTAAGTTGCCAGTGGAAATTCTGATACACTACTTAAGTTTTACTTAGATTTATCTCTCGAATAAGGAGACTGTGACATTTTTTTTTGTTATCTGTGACGTATTGACAAATTCCATGGATAATTTATTTATTGAACCTTTATTGCATAAAATTGTACAAAAAGCGAACTTATTAAATATGCTCGGAGTATTATCTACCGGTCAACCTTTAGGACATGCAAAGAGCAGATTTTTGTGCTGTGAGTGATTAATTCAAATTTATATATAAATAGTATTTATATCTAAAAGTAGTAGGTAATAAACAGTTTATTAGGTATATTTTATTTTTGCTAATTATGCTTTGTGTCTCTAGCACTATCTCACTTCTTCAACGTAAAACACTAGTAATAGGATTAATTAATTTAATCAATCAATTAACAATCCGTCAGGTCCGTCCACTGCTGAACGTAGGCCTCCATTAATTCGCGCCACATTTCTCTATCCTGGATTTCCCCCAGCCAGCCAACGCCAGCAGTTCTTCAAGGTCATCAGCCCAAAGTGTAGTAGGGCGTCCTACAATACGTCTACGTCTGCCTAAAAGTGATACCCATTCCAAGACTCGTCTGCTCCACCGATTGTGAGTACTACGAGTAATTAAAGGAATTTAATTAATCAGTCCTATTCCAACGATCCTTGTACTTAAACAATTGTTTAGTATTTTATTTTGAGCCTGAACTAATTTCGTTTCTTTGTAAAGATGAGGTATTTAAAAATGTTCTACTCATGTGAAAGATTCATAGACAGAAAGGTCTTTATAGGACGGAATAAGCTTAGATTTTTTATAGAAACACAATTCAGTTAAATATCCATCTACCTAAAAAATAAAACATCTTAAAATTGAAGTCATCTTTAAATGACGTGATGGTCCTATACTTTCTACATTATGAAATGTACTTCATAAATCCCGCATACTGAAAACATGTGTGAGTAAAGTAAATTAATACTAACAGTAGTAAGCAGACGTGTCAATCAATCAATCAGCTTATTGCCGTCCACGGCTGAACGTAAGCCTACCCCAGAGAACACCAACCATTTCAATCCTGGGCAATATGTATCCATTCTCTGCCAGCCATCTTTTTCAAGTCATCGCCCCACCGTGTTAGAGGGCGTCGTACACTTCGTTTACCATAACAAGGCAGACACGAAAGCAGAAGTCTATCTCCTGAAAACCCCTATCTAATATTTCCAGTGCTGAAATAAGTCTTAAACAAGTAAAGTCTTGGACGAGAGCTAAACCCACTAAGACTCTTCAAAGTTCACCAAACACCCAAAGTTAAACTAAACTTAGAGTCGGATTACATCTCAACACTTAGAATCTCATGGGAAATCGCCAAGATAATGTGGCAACCTCAAACTTTGTCCGGCCACCATTTTTAATACAATTTTGTTGCCAATGTGGCAATATAGTAATAATAATTGCTCCTTTGGTACCGGAAGTATCTTTGTCTGTTTTTTTAAAAAGTTTAACCATCTCTTCTCTGTGGTGTTAATGGACAAAGGCAGGCATGGAAATAAAGTTTTGTTTCGAAAAATTCATAAATATTAACGATGGGCTCGCTTTCGTCAGTAAATGTTAAGAATACTTTTGAAAAATAAAATGATGATGCCCAATTGAAACACATAGTTTAAAATTAGTGAGTTTCCTTTCATAGTCGTAGCTAGTAAAGGATGTTTAGTAAATAATTATTAAAGAAGTTGGTTCAAAACTTGGAGAGCACTAGAGATTACGAAACTACAGAATCGTAAAATGTGAAGCGAAGTTTGTTAAGAATCTGTATTTATTCAAGTTCATTCAGTCGTAATTGAAATTGAAATGGTTTAAGACTTGCTTATACGAGTAGATTAAAATAAATTACATTTGTGTTTCTTAGGCTATAAACTACATATCTCTTTAAATTCATCACTATGGAATTTTATTATCTGTGTATAAACCACAGTACTTCACATAAAAAGAAATTGGAGAAATTTTTGCAGCTTCAGGTATCGTATTCAATTTCAGTACGGGTATTTTTGCGATAATAATAATTGCATTCAACAGCATTTCACAACGTGAACAAGTACATGCCACGCTGGGCCAAACAGCGCCATTTAGTCCCAAACTTAGCCGCAGCTTATACAATGGGTACTAGACTGCTAAACTTGCTTAGATACTTTTTTTTTGGTATTTTGGCAGTAGAGTGCACGAAAGTCACTGACACAGGTTGACCAGACGTATAATGAGATATTTATTTAGAGACAGATAAATCACCGTTCTCCGTTATATGGTGAAAGTTACAAAGGCTCGCACAGCACGTTTCACCTCTATGTGTGATTTGGAGCCTCAAAAATGGACATCATCTTTTTATTTGAAAATTTGGTAGATTACATCATAAGAAATATCTTTAGTTAGTCTCCCATGTAGCAATTATGGATAATTTTGGAAATATGATTTTTTGAATTTATTAAATTTTTGAACCGGATTTTATGAAAATTGAAAATAACTCAAAAATCTTAAGAGATGGTTGAATGTTGTTCAGGCAAATTATGTTAAGCTAACAATTGTCTTTGCATTTGTGCAATCAAAACATATTCGGCATCATTTTTTAGATTTTATTAAGGAATATTTGTTTTGTTTTATATTTTTTTCTCGAAAAGTCCTCCATATTATACGCTGATTTTTGGACAGGATACATTAGTAGTTTTTTTACACCTTCTAAAAATTTCGCGTTATAATTCTATGGACTCTTCACGATAAATCAAAACAAAAATATATGTAAGAGTTTTCACTACAAAAATCGCATCATACCCGGATATTAAATCCAGATACAATTGTAAAATATTCCAAAAGTGTAAGTATTATCTAATGTTTTATATACATTTCTTAGTGACAACCCTAGAGTTGAAGAACCCAGATATAAATTATTTTACGTTTATTTTGTAGAGTAAATATTTTTTATCCCGGTTTTTCAACTCTAGGGTTATCACTAAGAAATGTATATTAAACATTAGGTTTTTGATGGGTGAGCGCGCTCCATCGTAGACTGTGATTGGGTTTACCATCAGGTGAATTGCAGTCAAACGCAAACCCATATAAAATTTATAAAAAATCTGAGGACATTGTCTTAGAATATACCCACCTCTCATACTGATGTATGTGTTACTGCCACTACACTGCCACGGCATTGACTAGAACTACCGCTCATTTTATACTACCGCTCATTCTATCTCGCTAACACTTCATCATCAGTCTATCGCAGTCCACAGCTGGACAAAGGCCTCTCTAGGTGTTCGCTACTTTGGGCAAACACCTGAAGGTTTTACCCATAATCGACACGCTGGGTAGGCGGGTTAGCGATCGCAGGGTGTAGCTTGTCGCTCCGGTGACGCTGCTACCCGTCATCGGCCTGTAGTATTTAGCTGCGCCTTCAATCGTTATGGTTACACCGCCACCAGTCGGTTGCCAGAGGCTCGTTCGTTATTCAGTCAGCAGTGCGTTAGCAGGATGCACCACGGGCAGGTGAGGGTAGCTTAAAGCAAAAACATGATAGGTCGCTTCCTTAAATGTAAGGAAAAAGGGAATGCCCCTATTAATAAAATACTTATTACCGCTTGAACTATTTCATGGTTCACAAAGCACCTGCTGCTACTTAGCTGATACAAAGGAGTAATTAGGTAAAAGAAAGTACCGTAATTAGATGTTCCCAACACGATAATCTGTTTAGTTCGAGTTGTAGTAGAAATTCAATGGAGCATCCTCACAAGATAGAAACTTTGCACAGTGCAGACGTTCCTAGAGACAGTTAGACTTTGTTACGAGTAGTCATTTAACAACTGAAAAAGACAATGGGAAAAGTGGGATGGTTTAAGTTTAGCACTGTGGCTAAGTGGGAGAAACGTTTGAAGGATCTCTGTCAGTGCGGTGAAGCATATAGAATACAAATTACAACTCCTTTTCTTCTAATGGTCATAAGAATCTAAGGAGATTTTAGCTTCTCTGCCAGTTTGTTACCTTCCAGGCTAGCAACCATCGTACATTGCATTGAAATATGCGTGAAATGACTATGTTTTGACAACGATGTCTAAGTAATAGGGTTCCGTTTTTACCCTTTGGGTACGGAATCCTAAAAAACTAATTGGAAAATCAAAATTAAGAGAGGTAGGGCATAGCGAATCTTCGCTCGAATCGAGCCGCCCGCCCGGGGAAGGACCTCCACCCTACAGAATACCGCAGCTAAATGACTTGGGCTCCTCTTTCGCTTTCCACCAGGCGTAGGGTATCCATTATCTCGTACTACTATAAACAAAATTGCGTGCTTTCTAATATCAAGTAAACGAAGTTTAAGTAGTAAGACACAATACTTCGCTTTAAGTTTTGAACCTATACAATAAGTACATCCCATACGTGACAAACCAGCAAAATCTGTGCACAAACCTTTCGTGACCTCAGCTATGTACTACAATAAGCTATTATCATAATTTACTACCAAAGTAGTTGTCGTACATAACCCAACTCAAATTAATAATAGCATAATGAAACATTCCCAGAGAATTTGAAACATAGCTAAGCGTTCGTAACACTATAATAGCTCGGAAGTTTGCGAAGTTAAATTAAGGATGCTTATTACGAAACCAGATGTTTGAGGACTTTATGCTGTCATTTAACATATCAGAGTTTATATGTAAGCGATCCGTCGCTTCGCTTTTGGTATTTCAGGTAAACATATGTCATTGGGTTACATTATTGACGTTTGAGTAAAGGCGATTGAATAAAGCTGGTTAAGAGAGGTAGGGCATACCGAATCTTCGTTCGAATTGAGCCGCCCGTCCGGGGAAGGACCTCCACCCTATAGAATACCGCAGCCAAATGACCTCCGGATCGTGCTTCTGCTGGTGGTTTCCTGGGCTCGTGGGGGGTAAGGGTTGAGCCAACGGGCAAGTAACTGACCAGCTACTTGCCCGTTGTCACAGCGGCTTGGGCTTCTCTTTCGCTTTCCATCAGGCGTAGGGAAGCCATTATGTCGAGCTACTATAAAAAAAATCCTTAATAAATATAGCCTATGTTGCTCAGGGTGAATGTAGCTTTCAAATGGTGAAAGAATTTTTGACTTTATTCATTACAAACATACAAAAATACTTATAACAATAATAAAGAAGCTACTTCCGTAAAAAAGAAAATTGTGACATTTTAAAGTCAGAATAATGTTGAATTAATGTTAATGAAAAAGAGGGTACGTGAACACCTCTTAAATGATTCGACTTAATTTCTAAAATGCTACATACTCGTAATTGCTTGCCAAGTTTATCTATAGTGTATGTTTTTCAAGTATGTATTTGTTTTTATATTTATGTCATAGTATACTTGTGTATATATATTTATTTAGTAGATATTTATGGTAAATTATAAAAATTATGTAGTATATTTATTATTATATTATTAGTTCATTTTATATATTAGGTATTATATTCCACTGTGTTTCTCTTTGAACACTCACCGCACATAAATCTGCTCTCTGCATGACCTAAAGGCTAACTGGTAGAGAATGCTCCTAGCATTAAGTTCGCCTTTTGTACCATTTTGTGCAATGAAGTTTAAATAAATAAATAAATGTTCATTGGAGACATACATACTATGCCATTAAGTTGACTTAAAAACTAGGTAGAAGTATAATAGAAATCTAATCTATGTTCTTCTATATCTATACTTATAATAAATCTGTAGATAAGTCAATTCTGTACATGAAATATATTTTCAAAATAACTATCAGGGTAGTGATCGATACTGATGCCAAAAATGGAATCAGTAAAATTTTTGTCCGTCTGTCTGTCTGTCTGTATGTTCGTTATAGAAAAAAAACTACTATACTATACTAGTATACTTTTCATCACGCCACAATCAATAGGAGCAAAGCAATTAAGGGAAGTGTTGGGAAAACGTGAGAAATTTTTATCTGTCTGTTTGACCGCGCATCACGCGAAAACTACTGCATGGAATTAAATGTGGATTTCACCAATGTATTGCTAGAAGTCTAACTTAAAATTTAGGTACCATTTTATGAAAGTCTGTTATTTTTGAAACTCGATATCCATGCGTGCGACGCCGCCGGCACAGCTAGTGTACAATATAGGCGGTCTTATAGCTTCAAGCGACCTCGTATTATGTCCTTTTGTATGAAGATATACTACTACTACCACTACACCTGTAAGTGTACCGATCTAATACGAGTACACTCTTCACAATTTATTTTGTTACCTCTTCAGCAGATCATTACTTCCCTTATTGTAATATCAATGTTACTTACATTACTGTATGGTTTTATATTAAGAAAAAAAATATAATTTAAACCTTACATACACATTCGATTATATCCTATCTACAGCATTGCGGGGAGCATGTAGGGCACGTTGTCATTCAACGTCTATCCGTATCCAATCCAGATGGATTACATGTAATACTAGACCGAAATCCAGGCAGGCAGACAACCCCTATCGGAAGATCTCAGTGCATAAATACTACATACGTCATGCTCAAGGATACATCAATTGAGGATAGTGGGGAAAGAGCGACGTATAAAAGTAACATTTTGTTAAAATATGTTTATTAATGTTACTTCTTCGCAGACAAAAGAACAATTATAGTGTCTCATCATCATCATCAGCCTATTGCAGTCCACTGCTGGACATAGGCCTCTCCAGTTGTTCACCACTTAGGGCAAACATCTGGAGGATATACCTATAATCGCCACGCTGGGCAGGCGGGTTGGCGATCGCAGGGCGTAGCTCCTCGCTCCGGTGACGCTGCTGCCCGTCATCGGCCTGTGGTATTTAGCTACGTCTTTAATTGTGATAATTATACCGCCACCAGTCGGTTGCCAGCGCCTCGTTTGTTATTCGGCAGGATGCACCACGGGCAGGTGAGGTTGGCTTGGAGGGAAAAGATGATAGGCCGCTCCCTTACATCCAATTTACGATAGTGTCTCATGTTCTTCTTATTCCTTTTGGCCACGGTTATTGCAAAAACGTCAAGCTATAAGTACTTATCTTCTATATACTTATAATAATAAATCTGTAGAGAAGTAAATTCTGTACATGAAATATATTTTCAAAATAACTATCAGGGGGTGATTAGTGATCGATACTGATGCCAAAAATGCAATCAGTAAAAATTTTGTCTGTCTGTCTGTCCGTCTGTCTGTCTGTCTGTCCGTCTGTCTGTCTGTCCGTCTGTCTGTCTGTCTGTCCGTCTGTCCGTATGTCTGTCTGTTTGTCTGTCTGTCTGTCTGTCTGTATGTTCGTTATCTATAATATATAAAGCTAAATTACCACTCACTCACTCACTGACTGATCAGGGGTTTTTTTCGGGTAGAAGGGGGTTGAATTCGCCCAACCCTTGTATGGGGGGGTTGTGTATTTTTTTAATCAATCCAGCTTTTTTTATTTTTTTTTCCGAAAATCCAAGATGGCGGCGGTTTTTCGAAAAAAAAGTTTGAAAAAATGTATGGAATGCCCAAGCGGCGCATAGTGTGTTCGAATTGTCTATGGAAGAGAGAAACGTCAAAGTTGGAAAAAAATAAAAAAACAAGATGTCCGCGCCGCCATCTTGGATTGAAAATTGGTTTTGGACCCATGTTTGCGTGGTCGTAGTGTCGCCGTGTGCAAAGATAACGGCTAACTTTCTTTAGAATATCGCCACAAGTATAGTCAACTGTCAACCAGTGACCATAGATTATAGAAAAACAAGATGGCGGCGCCGCTGGCGGCCATTTTGTTTCGGTAATTTTTTTTCCATTTTTAAACTGATTTTTCTTACTGATGGCAACACTGAATCGATTTCGTTAGTATCGGGCGGTGGTAGGATATTTATCGGTCTATTGGCAGGTTTTTTAATTTCTACCAAATTCATGGTAGTTTTTGGCACGGGGCCCTAAATATGAGTGGAAAAATTTTGACTTGTATCCAAATTCCGAGTATGCACATTTATGGCAACCCCGACTGGTATTAGCCTCAGGGTAGTTTTGGAAAAAAAATCTGGCAACACTGGTTTTGGCGGACAAAATAATTTTTTGGCAGACCCTTTTTTGGCTTATACTTTGAGCATTCCGGCAAATGGCAGAAAAAAAGTAAAAATGCCAAATGTTGCCATATATAGTCAGGTATATGGGAAAATTCCGATTTTTTCGATTTTCAAGATGGCGTCGGCGCTGGCGGCCATTTTGTGAAAAATTTTGATTTTCGAAAATTTCAAAATGGATTTTTAGTGTGATGGCAACATTTTACAGAATTGCAATGTACTGGTCGGTTATTTGTTGGGCTATTGTGTGTTGCCAGGTATAAAAATATTTTCGACTTTTTTGATAGTTTTTGAGATATGACCCAAAAAAGTCGAAAGTAGAAGGACCAACATTTTAAATGAAAAGTTGCCATGTCCTTACAGGCTTGGTCCATTAGAATGACATTTGACCATTTTTATCATGGTGGCCTGGCAACACTCGGCACAGCGGGGAAAACAAATTTTTTGGCAATGCCTTTTTTGCCGAGTTGTCTGGCCGCCAAGATGCTTGGCAGAAAAAAAGTAAAAATGCCAATCGACGTCATATATAGTGTAATATATGGGAAAAATATGAAATGACAGACTTTCAAGATGGCGGCTGCGCTGGCGGCCATTTTGTGAAAAAATCGCGTTTTCGAAAGTTAAAAAATTAATTTTGGGGTAGATGGCAACATTTGAGCGGCGTGCAATGTACTAGGCCAATGTGTATATAGTGATAGAGTATTGCCAGGTAAAAAAATAATTTCGACATTTTTGGTAGTTTTTGAGAAATGCCCCGAAAACGTCGAAAATAGAAATAATGACATTTCGCAAAAATTATTCCCAGGAGCATAGAGATGGGGCCCATTAAAATGACATTTGACTATTTTTATCTTCGTGATCTGGCAACACTGGGATGGACGGTGGCTCAAACTTTTTTCAAAGGGGTCCCTTCGAGGGGCCCTGGTCGCCCACTTTGTATGACGCGAAAAAAAAGTGTGAATGCCATTAGGTGTGTAATATAGTTGTAACTGACTACTGGGTGCCAAAAGTTGGAAAAACAAAATGGCGTATGGGCAGGCGGCCATTTTGTAAAAAAAATAGGTTTTCGAAAAATTCAAAGTGATTTTAAGGGCAGAAGGGTGCGTCTGAGAAAAGAAAGCCCGGGGACTCTTTTGTAGGCCTCCTAATAACCTATAAAATGGTATAAACATTTACCCCATTTTTAGGGTAATTTCTGAGATTTACCCCGAAACGTAAATTCGCGATATTTTAAAAACCAAGTATGAGGTCCTGTCAAAAATGGTCCACAGACTCCATTGAGGCCGCAGTAGGTTATAATTGTTCGTTCTAATTCACTTTCTGCTCATTCGCTTACTTCGTTCGCTCATTCCGCGAAAGTGAATTAGAACGACCAATTATAATAAATTGAAGTGGGATCCCAAACCAGTTTTACGAACTATTGTCAACATGAACTGTGAATTCTGTAATTCACAGGTCTGCGAATGAGAAGTTAATTATAATAAATTGAAGTATGATCCAAAACCAGTTTAAAATTAGGTTCCAGTGAGTATCTGAAGTCATTTGATTGAAGCCTGCGAAACACTGCGGTCGAGTTCAATATCATGAAATTTGTTAAACAAAAACAATCGTTAAAATTAGATTGCATTTTTCCTGAGCCATCTAATGAACGAAAACGTCATGGGTCTTTATTACCAAATTCTATACGTAGCGTTGTTTGTGGTCCCTCAAACTGTGGAAAGACCAATTTGGTAATAAGTTTGTTGTTACACGAAGATGGACCATGTTTTCGTAACCTATATGTATATTCAAAGTCTTTGTATCAACCCAAATACATGTTTTTAGAAAAAGTATTGGAGAAGGTACCAGACATATCGTACAATAAGTTTAACCATAATAGTGAAATCTTGAGTCCACACGAAGCTTTGTCTGACTCGATCATCATATTTGACGATGTTGCTTGTGAAAATCAAAATAGTATACGCGATTATTTCGCAATGGGTCGTCATAAAAACATTGACTGTTTCTACATTAATCAAACTTACACTAAAATACCTAAACAATTAGTAAGAGATAATGCTAACCTCATCATACTGTTTAAACAAGACGACATTAATTTAAGACATGTTTACGATGAACATGTGGGGTCTGACATGAGTTGGTCTCAGTTCCGTGATTTGTGCTCAACGGTGTGGAGTAAGCCATATAGTTATATCGTTATCGATAAGGATTGTGAAAAAAACAAAGGTTGTTACAGAAAGAAGTTTGATACATTCATAGTTCTGGAATAAAGATTTTATAAAGCTGTTACATATGTTAATATGATTCAGTATAACTTGAGAGGTCAAACAGAGTGGAATATTGAACTATGGAGAGAAATCTTAAGGAACAAATTGTAAAGTCTGCCTCAGCTGTGAAAAGAAAAGTAGAAACTATAAAAGAAATGAAAAATACAAATGACATGGCTCTCGAAACAATATTCAAACCTATTGTTACCCCACTTAAACATTTAACAAGTACAACTGACAGCAAACGGCATTTGGACGAGGAAGAAGACCAACCCCAGTTAATAAAAAGAATCAAACATTCGGAAAGCGAGTCATCAAACACTTCAAATGACAAATTCGATTACTTCGATGACGTACTCGATGATGAAGAAAACTCGGATATTGATGTTTGTAAATCACCTAACAAAACTCTCACACCATCACCCTTTGATGTTCATGATAACTCATTTAAATCTCTTCAGTCATCACCAAGTGTTAGAAATGATTCTTTATCATGGTCCATGTCATCTGAAGTAATGGATGATATACCGTATGGTATAAGAAATGTGAAGGGTAAACTAATGCTCGGTAAGACCCGTGTTTTTGATAATGATCACATCCTGAAAATAGGAAACCATAGTTTGAAAAAAACTCAAGGCTTAAAAGAATTATTATGTAAAAAGACACCAAATTTGAATATTATTACAGAAGACGACTTACATAATTATAAATTATTACTTACCGACACAAATGCACATAAACGTGGTTACAGTCCTTCCAACCCAATAATCAGTAACAAAGGGTTCAAATATATGCACGTGATCAAACCATTGTTTAAGTTCTCTAGAAGTTACACAAATAGTGTGGAAAGTCTTCCACAAGGTGAAGGCATTGATATTTTAAAAGAAGTTAAAAAGGATACTGATTTGGTTTACTGGAATGATCCAAATGAGTTAGTAGAAAGACTAAAATTACTATGTGCATCATGGGCAGCTGGAAATACTGGGTTAGTTAATGAAATTTATTCAATCGTCGAAGAATTGTATGAAGCTGGTATGGTAAATGATATTAAATATATAAAGCTACCATCAGGAGGATTGCGCAGTGTGATTAAACTGCAAGAGCCGGCAAGACGACAATGAATATAGATAAATTCGGTCATCATGTTCATAAACGTTTGCGAGTATCTGAATTTACAGACATTTCTAGCGATACCTTGACACGCACAGACACAGGAGAATTTGATTTAAAGTCATCACGTTTAAGAGGATTGTCAATTCCTGAAAGTATTGATGAAGCTGTGAATAAGGAATACGTGGATAAATGTGTTGACAACCTACGAAGTGAATTAAAAAAATCGGAAAGCAATTTAAAAATATTCCTTAACAATTTAGAAAAATTAACTTCAAATAGTTTGAATAAAGTGTATTACACAAAAAAGGAAATCGATCACATGTTTACATCAAAACTTGCGAAGAATGAGTAAGCAAGATATCGTGAACGAGCTCCACAAGGCGGCAAGAAGAAACTTCCTTCGTCGACATACGATTATTAAAGGAATCGATGATTTATGGCAGGCAGATCTTATGGATTTTCAAAAACTTGCATCTTTTAATAAAGGGCATAAGTATGTCCTAATAGTAATTGATACTTTTTCTAAATATGTATGGGTTAGACCGTTAAAGTCGAAATCTAAAATATCTGTAACGAATGCAATGCATAGCATATTATCTGAATCAAGGCGAAAGCCCAAACATTTGCAAACAGATCGAGGTACAGAGTTTTATAATGACTCTTTTAGAAATTTAATGAAAAATTTTAACATAAACCACTATTCCACATACTCTGTTAAAAAAGCATCCATAGTAGAACGAGTAATAAAAACTATAAAATCTCACCTTTACAAAACATTTAGTCTGTGTGGACAGTATCAATGGCTTAAAAGTAATTTAGATTCCGTTGTCTGTCATTATAACAACACTTTGCACAGAATTACTAAATTTCGACCGATTAGTATTAACCATTCCAATGAGAATTTAGTTCGTTCTAATATTACTAAAACACAACAGGCAAAGATACCACAACGAACTAATTTAAGAGTTGGCGATTATGTTCGTATTAGTAAATACAAAGGAGATTTCTATAAAGGTTATACCCCTAATTGGTCTACAGAAATATTTCGCATCGTAAAAATCAAAGAAACCAAACCTATCACATACGAAATAGAAGACAAACAACATAAAAATATTTTAGGTTCGTTTTATGGATATGAATTACAGAAAACCGATTTTCCAGACCTTTACCTTATTGAAAAAGTTATTAAGAAAAAAGGAAACAAACTTTTTGTGAAATGGTTGGGATTAAGCGACGAAGAAAACAGTTGGGTAAATAAAAATGAATTAGTGCTTTAGGTTAGTATATAAATAACAGATAATCACTCCTCTATTACACTTTATTCTTATCCATGAAGAAAGGCAGTGGTATAATTAATGCGTTGATTGATCATTTACCGTTTGAGTTACATTTACCTGGGTATCAATTTTGCGGTCCTGGTACAAAACTACAATCACGAATACTAAAAGGGGAACGAGGAGTAAATAAATTGGATGAAGCTTGTATGCATCACGACATTGCTTATACAAATAAAGATTCAGGAGCTCGACGTAAAGCTGACTTAGAACTTTTGGATATGGCTAAAACAAGGTTGAAATCGAAAGATGCTGGAAAAGGCGAAAAAATTGCATCGTGGATAGTGAAAAATGCTATAAAAGCAAAAATTAGAGCCGGTAGTGGTATGAAATCATTTAAAAAGGGTATTAAAAAAATACATTCCCAACTAAAAAAATTAAAATCTAAAGACCATTACTCTGCTATAAAATATGCTTATGCAGCTGCAAAGAAACTATTTAAAAATAACAAAGGAATTAGTTTGCCACGTATTATTCCTCTTCCAAAGTGTGGAGGTCTTTTGCCGCTTATTCCGATATTTGCGGGATTATCGGCTTTAGGCTCACTAGCTGGAGGCGCCGCAGGTATAGCTAAAGCGGTTAATGATTCTAAAGCTGCACAAAAGAGTCTTCAAGAAGCTGAACGACACAACAGAATGATGGAATCAGTGGCTCTTGGAAAAGGATTATATATTAAGCCTCATAAAAAAGGAGCTGGTTTGTATTTACACCCCTCAAAAAACTAATTAAAAAGCTACCCAGTCGTGCGCTCACTGATTTAGATATTTTAGAACATGCTAGTGATATTCCTTACTTTCGTGGAGTTTACATGAGAGATACGTTACCTTTGAAACCTAGAAAGATAGAATGTGGAATATTAAACTTAGACATCAACATAAATCCTGGCACGCATTGGGTAGCCTTTGTGAAACACAACAGTTATGTAGAATATTATAATAGTTTTGGTAATCTTAAACCACCTTTGGAATTGATAAGATATATGCAGCCTTTACCTATAAACTATAATTATGTGAGACATCAAGCATTCGGCACTACGAACTGTGGTCACCTGTGTTTAAAGTTTTTAAGTAATTATTGGAAAAAACATTTATAAATTGAATGAAATAAATAACTGTGTCAGTATAAAAATGTCTTTCACTGTGTCTATAACTGGAAGCGGAGCCTGTTTAACAACAGACTATTCTCCGACCTTGGAACTTCAAGGAGACTATGAATGTGGTCTTGTATATTTTTCAACTTTTAACTCTATTCCTAACATAGATGAACGAAACAATAAGTTTTACTATGGTAATAATGAAATCATAGAAATACCTGAAGGGTCTTACGAGCTTCAGGACATTTGTGATTATTTAAAAAGCAACATTAAAAACACAGTATTGAAACTAATTTGCAATAATAATACATTGAAAACAAACATTTTTTGCACTAAAGATGTTCATTTTGATAAAAGTGAATCACTAGGTAAAATTCTAGGCTTTGGAACGAAGACAATCCAAGCTAATATAAGTACTGATTCACAGTATCCTGTCAATATTCTATCAACAACCATTGTGCGAATCGAATGTGATGTAGTTAGTGGTTCATTTGTTAACGGAAAAGCAAGTCATATTATTTATGAATTTGTACCTAATGTGCCACCTGGTTATCGCATTATTGAAATACCTAAAAATCTTATTTATTTTCCTGTCAATCAAAATTCTATAAGCGCTATCAATATAAGGCTGTTGGACGGTGACAATAAATTGATAAATTTAAGGGGTGAAGAAGTTCAATTGTATTTACATTTTAGAAAAAAATGATAAATTTCAATAAAAACTCTTCCACATCTTGTGTTCGAATCAGTTCTGAAAGAACATCTCATAGTGCAACAACTGCTAAGTTGAAAAAAAAACTTACAAAGAAGTTAACCAAAAGTAATAAGGATTTTTTAAAATTAATCGGTTTGTTAAAATGAACATATTAAATATATCACAAAACACATCTTACGATAATAGTATTGAAAGTTTCGAATATCACTCGTATAGACCATACGTGACAAGTTTCAACAAGAACGATGAAATAAGAATACCTATCAATCAACAAGACTTGTATGTATTACCCTCACTCAGCACATTATATATTGAAGGTCAAGTTAATGTTTTTAAAGGCACTCCTAAAGAAAAGGTAGCAAGTGTGCATTTTGTGAATAATCCATTACTGTTTTTATTTCAAGACATTCGATATGAATTAAATGGAATAGAGATTGATAAAATTAAAAATGCAGGCATTACTACAACAATAAAATCTTATTTGTCGTTAAATGAAAGCGAATCAAAACGCGCTCATGCTTGGGGCTGGTCAACCACAGGCACAACTGAATCGCGTAATGGTGTTTTCTCCGCATCGGTGCCACTTAATCAAATATTAGGATTTGCCGAGGACTATGATAAAATATTAATAAACTGCAAACATGAATTAGTACTATTGAGAAGTAATACAAACCTCAACGCAGTACAACTAAAACCTGGAGAAGTCATGGAGGACATAGTAATCCATAAAATCATTTGGCGTGTTCCTCATGTTAAAGTATCTGATCGTGAAAGAATAAATTTGCTAAAATATTTAGAAAAAGATCGAGCTATTACAGTAGCCTTTAGGAATTGGGACTTGTACGAATATCCATTACTGCCAAAAACTCGCAAACATACCTGGTCGATTAAAACTTCATCGCAAATTGAGAAGCCACGATTTGTAGTGATCGCCTTGCAGACCAATAGAAAACAACAAGCTGGTGCGTCAATGGCTGAGTTTGATCATTGTGATATACGGGATGTAAAAGTGTTTTTAAATTCATCGTATTATCCATATGAAGGATTGAATATAAACTTTTCGGATCATAAATTTGATTTATTATACGAGCAATACGCTAGATTTCAGCAGTCTTATCACGGACGTCGACCTGAACCAGTGATTGGTTTGAAAGAATTCCAAAGCATTGCACCTTTGTTCGTAATTGACTGTTCGCGTCAGCACGAAACATTGAAAGGTTCTATCGACGTGAGAGTTGAGTTTGAAACAGACACCGAAATACCAGACCAGACGGCGGCATATTGTTTGATTTTAAACGATTGTGTATTCGAGTATAAACCTCTAAGTAACATTGTAAGAAAAATATCATGAATAGCAATACTATTATATTAGACTTACAAGGATTCAAGAATGATAAAAATGAGTTTATAATAAAAGAAATGGGTATAGCCACTCAAGAGCTTACTCACATTTACTTAATCAAACCTCCGTATCCATTCTCATCGTTAACTGATACAGAAAAAAGACATGTACGATGGATAGAACATAATAGAGGATATCGATGGAGTGAGGGTTACATCGACTACAGAGAGTTTCATAGAATGATAAAACGTATGTTAAACCATCGAAAAATACTAGTAAAAGGTGAAGAAAAGGTTAAATGGGTGCGTGATATTTGCGACCACGACAATATCGTAGATATAAGTTATTTAGGTATTCCTAGCTTGAAAACTCTTGGACTATTGTATTCTGAAAAAAATGTGGAATTGAATTGTTTTAACCATGCGACACATTGTGCAATTAAAAATGTAGTATGTATTAAAAAGTGGTGTATAGAAAATAAGATATCTTTGTGATTTTATTTGTAATAAATTTTTAAAAATATATTGACAGCTTTTTATTTAACCTTTTCAAAGATGTTTGATAAGAAAAAGGAAAAAAATACAAAACAACAACAACATATTATTAAATAATTATATTTATTTAGACATCTAGCATAATTAAAATATGTCATAAACAATCAATACATTTCTCCACTAAGTTTTTTTGAAATTTTCCGAACAAGAGTATCTGTGAAGTCCATAATTTCATTTACCGGATCTTGCACCATATACTGCGCACTGAGTTCCACATCGCTGTCCCCGCTGATATCGGTTCCATGCGTCATCGTACTCAGCCAGTGTTCACCTGATAGGTCCACTATTTTTATCTGTATTAATTTGCTATCTCAATGTTTCATTTTTTAAGTCCGATTGATCGTACTAATATTTGAAAACTATCAAATTTACTGAGCTCGCAGCTCATTTCAGATAGCTTATGGCACCTAGAACTTTGCATCGGTTCTAGCCCGTTTGGTCGTACCACAATCCGTCTCGAGAAGTTTTCAAGATATAAGCACCCAAAATGAAACATTCCTTTGCTTCAGTGACTGTTTGCTCAATGTTTCATTTTAGTCCGATTGATCGTACTAATATTTGAAAACTATCAAATTTACTGAACTCACAGCTCATTTCAGATAGCTTATGGCACCTAGAACTTTGTATCGGTTCTAGCCCGTTTGGTCGTACCACAATCCGTCTCGAGAAGTTTTCAAGATATAAGCACCCAAAATAAAACATTCCTTTGCTTCAGTGACCGTTTGCTCAATGTTTCATTTTAGTCCGATTGATCGTACTAATATTTGAAAACTATCAAATTTACTGAACTCACAGCTCATTTCAGATAGCTTATGGCACCTAGAACTTTGTATCGGTTCTAGCCCGTTTGGTCGTACCACAATCCGTCTCGAGAAGTTTTCAAGATATAAGCACCCAAAATGAAACATTCCTTTGCTTCAGTGACCGTTTGCTCAATGTTTCATTTTAGTCCGATTGATCGTACTAATATTTGAAAACTTTCAAATTGACTGAGCCCGCAGCTCATTTCAGTTAAAAGCACCCAAAATGAAACATTCACTGAACAATGGTAGTGGCGTACACCGAAACATTCACTACGCATCCTTACACCAAACCTCTTTATGCCAGCGTTAAGGCTGAATTTTAGCCAGATTGGTCGTGCTAATGCCTGAACACTTTCGGATTACTGAGCGCGCTTTGATATTTTCTATACGTTTCTAGATTGATTGTGGCACCTAGAACTTCTTATCTGTTCTAGCCCGATTGGTCGTACCAACCAACCATTCTGTACTTTGTCTAGAAAAGTGACCATTACATGCTGTTTATCGTGATTGTGTCTCAAGTAGCACCTAAAGGAAAACCTTCACATGGCAGTTCAGAGGCTATGGTGCAGGCGGGGCGAAGTGCGCGCGGCTGCTCTCGATCTCTGCCTCGTCGTCCCAATCCAGTTTCCACCCGATGCTTTAAGCTCGTTTCTCTCCACTCGTGCGGTCTACTGACTTGTGTATCGTAGAGGATGACATTTTCACCGCTGTTTTAACCCTGAAAAAACCAAGGTAAGAATAAGCATTATTAGAACAGAAACATACTACGACTGCAAACAACTGAAATAAATATATTCTTATGTATCTACATTAGCTTATGAAACGTCTATTAAAGTATAATATAAAACTAATCAGTCTGAATACTAAAAAATGTAAAACATAAGCCTATATTGTTCAACAAAATGTCTACTATACCTAGTTTTAAGTCGATTGTTGGGTGTGCAATAAAGAATAATTACCTATATCTATCTATCTATCTATCATAAAGTGACTTAGATACACAACGTAAAGTAAATATCGCAATATAAAAGTGTTACAAAACTTACGGTTTAACTGATTCGTCTTCAGGCTCGTATACTGAATTATTTGCTGCTTTTCGAGGTCTTTGGTTCAACCTGTCAATGAAAGATAAAATAAGTTTGAAACGATAACAAATTACTCACATGTTTCAAAGAAACTATTGGAACGTTACATAATTATAGTAAGTACATTAAATCGTACCTTTAAGAAAGTTCCACATCAGAAGTCTTTGAACTTGCTCCGGCAACGCTTGGCAGCGACCTTTGTTTTGCAACATTCAATGTCCAACCTGTAAAATAATAGATAAATATTGTTATTACTCACAACATGTGTTTAACATTATAATTTTCTAAGTTAATTTCTTCCCATGTGTGTCGTACGAGGAGACATTTCAGCTTCTTAGTGGTAGGGCTAGCGACCACTGTATAGTATACTCAACGAAACACCCGTAACTTCGATCGCGTTTCGTGATCAGCCGGTGTTTAATCAGAGCTATGTTACTTGTCTGGCGGTGACAACTGACAAATGATTGATTTCATTTCTTGTCCATGACCACAGCGATTTGGGCTTCTGTTTCACTTTCCATCAGTTGACGGGACACACTGCTGTAAACAAGGGATGTAAGGGAGCGACCTATCACCTTTTCGCTCCAAGCCATCCTCACCTGCCCGTGGTGCATCCTGCTGAACAACAAACGAGGCTCTGGCAAACCGACTGGTGGCGGTAAAACCATCACGATAGAAGGCGTAGCTAAATACCACAGACCGATGACGGGCAGCAGCATCACCGGAGCAAAAAGCTACGCCCTGCGATCGCCAACCCGCCTGCCCAGCGTGGCGATTATGGGTATATCCTCCAGAAGTTTGCCCTAGGTGGCGAACAACTGGAGAGGCCTATGTCCAGCAGTGGACTGCAATAGAATGACGATGATGATGACTGCTGTAAACAAGCGAGATTAAAGATAACTTACGAACATTATGACAGCAGAGAATCCTCGAGGTTACGAAGCTGAAGAATATCTTGAAGGTTGATGAGCACTGTGTGGCACTGCTGTACGAGTAATGCTTTACCGGTTGGGAGCCCTTAATTTTATCCGAAAATAGTGCAAGATCAGTAAATGAGGTAGTCAACAGTTTTACTTTCTTACCGTTTTGGTAAACGGGAAAACTATAAGAAAAGACAGAAATAAATAGATTTTTGTTCGCGCTTTAAAACTAACTAAAGACAAATAATTATATCAACAGCGCTTACAGCTTACTTTGCTTATGTGGAAAGCATTATTAGGTACGGTTTGGTAATTTAGGGCAACGGTAGGTACTGACATTCATTCTGTTTTTCTGGCTCAAAAGAGAAGATCCGCGCAATATGCAATATTAGACCAGACGTGTCGTGTAAATCATATTTCAAATCATACTTTCACTTCCTCCCCTACATTCTCTCGTCTATCTACATTTGTAATACAAAATAGACATTTATTCATATTAGCAAATAATCATACACATATACATACCAGAAAAATATAAATAGGACATAATGTAAATAAAGAATTTTGTATTTGTATCTATAATGCAAAATATGAAAGTAACCGTTGGCGAAAATGTTTACGAACACTGCCTAAATATTTTTCAAGAATCAGCGTTTACGAATATGTGGCAAATTTAAATTGCGAAATGCAAATTTTGATGTTAATTAAATTTACTTCAGATTTCCTGACAAATAGTACAGTCAACGAAAAAATCATGTTTGAAATTAGTGTCACTCCATGGAAAGATATTTTTCTTGCTTTATAAGATTCCTTAAAAGGTAGCTTCATTCACAATAATAATAATGATTAATCGAATTTCAACTACAGCGATCGATATCCAAAGGGAGTAGCCAAAGAGATAAAGTTTACAAATTTGTGTGCAAACATAAGCCCACTCTTTTTTCATAATCCTACGGGATGATAGTTCAACGTGATCATTAAGATGTTTTATCATCAGTCACATGAACAACGGCTTAGATTAAAATGTAAATACCTAAATGTAAATAACAATGTTAATAGGCATACAATGAAAACAAATATGAAAAAGTCTGACGAATTGAGAACCTCCTTCATTTTGAAGTCGGTTAAAAACATTATAGTATCAACATTATTATAGTATTATTTTGCTACTGTCTGTACCTGCAAGTTCGAATGTTGAAACTGTAGCATCAGCAGTAACAACGTGCTCGTAAACAAGTACATTACAATTATAATATTATATTAGGGTTCCTTGTCTTAACATTTATTGCTTTAAATACTTAAGAGTTAGGTTCTCAACATAAGGTAATGTGATTATAAAATACTTCTTTATTAATTATATGTATAACCGTTAATTTAATACATAAAATACGGGTAATGCAAAAACATATTTCTTTGGTAAAATTAGCGTTCAGTGGGTATTATTATTACTGGCATAGGACTTAAAAAATTAACACGCTCGATAATATTCAATTTATGAAATTCACTTTTCATTGAGACTTTAAGACTAAACACATTTTGTATAATGAGTTTGAATAGTAACTCAGTAGATTGATGATGTATGATTTTAATTTGTTTACATATCCGGAACCTTCGTTATAAAATCTGTACTGTCATTACTAGAATCATTTTGCTGACTTGCTCAAATTCACTGTATAACGCGATTCATTCATTCGAGTCATTGTTACAGTGTACGCCATAGCCTCTGGACAGCCAAGTGAAGGTTTTATTTTAGGTGCAACAACACAATTGCGATAAGCAGCATGTAATGGTCACTTTTCTAGACAAAGTACAGAATGGTTGGTTGGTACGACCAATCGAGCTAGAACAGATACGAAGTTCTAGGTGCCACAATCAATCTAGAAACGTATAGAAAATATCAAAGCGCGCTCAGTAATCCGAAAGTGTTCAGGCATTAGCACGACCAATCTGGCTAAAATTCAGCCTTAACGCTGGCATAAAGAGGTTTGGTGTAAGGATGCGTAGTGAATGTTTCGGTGTACGCCACTACCTGTGCATTGTTCAGTGAATGTTCGTTTTGGGTGCTTTTATCTTGATAACTATCAAGCGAAAAATTATTTAGACGGAATGTGGTACGACCAAACGGGCTAGAGCCGATACAAAGTTCTAGGTGCCATTAGCTATCTGAAATCGCTGCAGGTTCAATAAATCTGATAGTTTTCAAATATTAGCACGATCAATCGGACTAAAATGAAACATTGAGCAAACGGCCACTGCATGCAAGGGTTTTGGGGTACCAAGGTATTGGTAATGTTTTATTATTGCATCCTGTTTGCTAAACAAACATTTTAGGAAAGTACCTACGAGTATAAATCGATACAGGTTTGGCTAACAAGTTATTACGCAACGTTTAGGAATTTGCGGTTAGGTACAGACCTGTGAATTACAGAATTCACAGTTCTTGTTGACAATAGTTTGTGAAACTGATTTGGGATCCCACTTCAATTTGTTATAATTAGTCATTCTAATTCACTTTCTTATCATTTGCAGACCTGTAAATTACAGATTTCACAGTTCATGTTGACAATAGTTCGTAAAACTGATTTGGGATCCCACTTCAATTTATTATAATTGGTCGTTCTAATTCACTTTCGCGGAATGAGCGAACGAAGTAAGCGAATGAGCAGAAAGTGAATTAGAACGAACAATTATAACCTACTGGCCGCAAATGACCTTATAAATTCAGCAGGAATAAAAAAAAAGCCAACTCAAAAATCACGATTTCCCATACAAGTGACGAACATACTTACGTTACTTGGTGTGGCGAACATACTTACGATACTTGATGTGACGAACATACTTACCATACTTGGTGTGACGAACATACTTACGATACTTGATGTGACGAACATACTTACATTTCTTAACGTGACGAACATTCTTATGGTATCTACTATGACATGCGAGACCGAAGGTCGAGCCCTGCGCAGGGCGAAGCCCGGAGCAGTGCCCCAAAGAGTATTCACCCACTTATGAAAAAATAAAAACTATGCGAGGCCGCAGGCCGAGCGAGCCCAAGCTCTTTTAGTTACGCTACTGTAACAGGCGAGACCGAAGGTCGAGCCCTGCGTAGGGCGAAGCCCGGAGCAGTGCCCCAAGGAGTATTTACCTACTAAAGAAAAAAAAACTATGCGAGGCCGAAGGCCGAGCGAGCCCACCCTTTTTTTGTTACACTACTAAAATAAGCGAGACCGTAGGTCGAGCCCTGCGCAGGGCGAAGCCCGGAGCATATTCATTCAATAATGAAAAAAAAAACAGTTTGCGAGGCCGAAGGCCGAGCGAGCCCACCTTCTTTTAGTTACATTACTGTAATACGCGAGACCGAAGGTCGAGCCCTGCGTAGGGCGAAGCCCGGAGCAGTGCCCCAAAGAGTATTCACCCACTTATGAAAAAAAAAAACTATGCGAGGCCGCAGGCCGAGCGAGCCCTCCTTCTTTTAGTTACGCTACCATAATACGCGAGACCGAAGGTCGAGCCCTGCGTAGGGCGAAGCCCGTAGCAGTGCCCCAAGGAATAATCACCTACTTATGAAAAATAAAACTATGCGAGGCCGCAGGCCGAGCGAGCCCAAGCTCTTTTAGTTACGCTACTGTAACAGGCGAGACCGAAGGTCGAGCTCTGCGTAGGGCGAAGCCCGGAGCAGTGCCCCAAGGTGTATTTACCTACTAATGAAAAAGAAAACTATGCGAGGCCGAAGGTCGAGCGAGCCCACCTTCTTTTTACGCTACTAAAATAAGCGAGACCGAAGGTTGAGCCCTGCGTAGGGCGAAGCCCGGAGCAGTGCCCCAAGAATTATTCATTCATTAATAATAAAAAAATAGTTTGCGAGGCCGCAGGCCGAGCGAGCCAACCCAAGCCGCCAAAGCAACGCCGCGGAGGGCGAAGCCCGGAGCGGCTGGCGCCCCAAGGAGCCCCCATACAAAACCGAATCAACGAACCACAAAAAAGCCCACCGCGTCCGCCCACGCGGACGGTACAACCCAGAAAAGTAATTTCGCGAGGCCGCAGGCCGAGCTGCGTATCGCGAGGCCGCAGGCCGAGCTCCGCGTAGGGCGAAGCCCGGAGCGTCCAGCGTCGCAGACCTAGCTTGAGCACGCACGCGCGAAGAGCGTGCGGCGAAAGCTAGTAGAAATAAAAACTACTGGACGGATTTTGACGAAACTTGGTACAATTATTCTTCATACTCCTGGGCAGGTTATAGTATACTTTTCATTACGCTGCGATCAATAGGAGCAGAGGAGTGAAGGGAAATGTTAGGAAAACGGGATTTTTTTTTATCTGTATGTGTCTAACGCGTATCACGCAAAAACTACTGCATGGAATTGAATGCGGTGTTCACTAACTTAAAATTTAGGCACCATTTATGGAAGTCCGTTATTTTTAAAACCCAATATCCACGCGTGCGACGCCGCTGGCACAGCTAGTTGTACATAAATGTCGGGCTTGATGCAAAAATTTAAAATCTTATACAGTGCACTTGTGCCTATCCGAGATTTAGTTAGAAGCTTGTTTTTTTTTTATGACAGACGGGGCAAGCGGGTCTCATGGCGAAAGTTTAAAATCTTTTTTTATTTTTTAAAAACAACATAGTGCCCTCTTTTCGCCTACCTATGGAAAGCCAGTCTTAGTGTTCTCTATCGTCTTTACAATGGGGAATGCTCCGAAGAGTTATTCCAACTCGTTCCGCCCTCTCCTTTCCACTCCCGAACAACACGTGCTGGACAGCGTTACCATCCAGACGATGGTGGCGCGCACCAAGAGGTTTAGTTCCTCGTTCCTGCCCCGTGCCATTAAGTCATGGAATGCCCTTCCAGCTCATGTGTTTCCTTCTTCTTACAATCCTGGGTTCTTTAGGCGGGGCGTGAAACGGCATCTCAGTGGGCCTTCAGGGTGAGGGCGACAGGCGCAATGGGCTCTATTGTGCCTGTCGACCTAACTTTTGGACCTCACGACCGCTTACCATCAGGTGGAGTGAGGTCATCCTGAAAGCTCTTCTTATAAAAAAAAAGAAAAAAAAAAAAAAAAAAAGCGAAAGGGAGGCCAAAGTCACTGCGACAACAAGTGACCAAATCAATCACACTATACCGACTGCTCCCTAAACGCGACCGACTTCGCTTTCTTTCTTTACACTTTGAGTGTAGATTGGCGCCACCTGGGCGAATTAGCCCCACCGGCTTAGAAACTGAATTGACATGAGTCCCTTGATTCAATTCCCCGATCCAAGGGCATAAATGGATCGTTTATTTGTATTCTTTCCCGTCACCGCACAGACAACAACTAAAAATAAGAAACAATTTAGGCAATCACGTCCATGATTCAGATACTTTTTTTTTACAAACACTCATCCAATTTACGATCCGGGACCGACAGAATGATGCGGAACACGAAAGGATTCGAGGTAATTAAGAACGTTAAAGTGATTTAGCGGAAAACGCTAAGCGTTAAATGGGGTAATTTGGTCTGGAGTTTTACCGCACAGAACGAGGCTTTGTGATGCAAAACAGATTTTCGATACCCAAGCCTCCAACCTGTAATGTATTTCTGTAACGCTTTTAGTGACCAATAGAAGAGGTAAATAATAGTGGAATTGCTTTTTGAAGATTGGAACGAAAATGAAGTTACCTGTTCTCTTCGTTTTTGAAACCAACATCTTCGTGGTAGAAAACCAAGAGTTGTGGGCCAGTTTTGAACAATTTCGATTACACATTGTGTATAACCAACCAACCAAAATACACAACCTTTCAAATCCATCTTCTCTTCCTCCTCTCTCGAGGATACCCTTTTTTTGAAGTCGGTTAAAATTAATCACAATACATCTCTTTAAAACGCTGCGATACGCTGATAAAACGTAGTTAGATCCCTTTATTAGCATATGAAAGGTTAAGATGCATTTCTGAATAACATAAAAAATTACTTAAATGATTAGAAAAAAATCTTGTTTGCAGATTCTTCATCAAATTTTTTGATTTTTTTCATTATTTATTGATTTTTTCACTTCAGATCAATCTATCAATCTATTAAAAGCTTGCTAAGTTTTTTGCTGTAAAATCATTTTTGAGTGTAACAACGCTCTGAAATTCTTTATTTAGTCTTAGGCATGAAGCGAAGCTTTTTGGCCAATTTTTGAAAGTCTCTGCTTAACTCAACTCTGTGGAAACGCACCCTAAGTATTCGGCCTTACAAACAGAATCAATAAAGAAAATCATCCAAATTTTCTACAGATTTTATTCCCTAATCGTCCTCTTTCTCTCCTAACATTAGTCCGGATCAATCACTGAAGTGGCATGCAAGTTTACCTAATTTATCATTCATCAAGGATATAAAATCAATAATAATAAGGCGAGAACGCAATTAAGGGTAACCCCTTTCGGGTCTATCCTTGTAACCTATGATTTATGAGCCCCTAGTACCATTGTATAGGATCGTATTAATGATGCATAGTAGACACTGAAAATTATGGAGTGTTGGTATTCGAAATGTCATTTAAGATAGGATTACGGTGACGATGAAATACGTTTGGGTAATAAATGAGCATTAGTTATCTTTCTCAGTGAATGTACGGATATTTAGTACCTACTTGCATAGGTTTAGTTGCAAAATATCCTGTTTTCATCGTAACATGAGCAGTGACTGATTGAGTGGAAAGTACTAGGAGCGCATACATTTCGTGGAAACTCTATACGTTGCGTTAACTTACCTAATGTTTGTCTACACTAATAATATAAAGAGGAAAGATTTGATTGTTTGTTTGAATTGAATAGGCTCCGAAACTACTGTCTCCGGTGAACATAGGCTATATTATATCTTAAATAAAGTTAGGGATCCATGCTAAAACTCCAATAATGTAACCCAAGGTGTGAAAAAATTACCAAAAAGCTATCTTACAAACTGACGTGTCTTGACAACGTTACCATAGTAACCTAAAGTGCCTCATGTAAATAAATAACTCTAATATGAAGTCGTACTTTTATTGTTACTGAATTATAAATACTTAATAATTGGCGATGACTTTGCAGAACATATTTTATATAACCCAATGAAATATTAATCTGAAATACCCGAAACGAAGCGAGGCCGGGTCGCGTATTTTCATAAAAACAAAAATTTGCTCTTCGACTTCTCAGGTATCTTATGCGCTCCTGGTACTATCAGCTCTTACTATATAGATTTAGGATTCAAGACAACGTTAGGGAAGCGTAAGGCGAACACTTAAGCATAAGAGGCGATCCTTAAACGAGACCTAAGGAGGCAATCATATATTTTTTTAATAATAAGGCATCACTTATCAATTAATTTTATCTTAAAA
This sequence comes from Conogethes punctiferalis, assembly GCA_031163375.1. NCBI lineage: Eukaryota > Metazoa > Arthropoda > Insecta > Lepidoptera > Crambidae > Conogethes > Conogethes punctiferalis. Next base: position 8,749,525 of record CM062086.1, on the reverse strand, counting down.
ATATGTGCCACAAAAAGCCTTACTCTTTTATAATGCTACTTAATGTACCCATTCTTAAAAGTTATTTACCTTGAGCTATAAACTTAATTTATAAACGCCCGTTCATTTGTTTTATCAAAAAAGGATTCGCTTAACATGTCAATCGCTTTACAATGCAATTGCATATAGTTCCAATGAAGCCGACGCTGAATCGATTTCCATCTTTAATGAGAGAAAACTACGGGACAAAATGTGGACAGGCGTATAACATTGTTAAAACTGATGGCTTAACAATTTTCGGAGTGGTTATACTCGTAATTCATTGTTACTCAATTTGTTATTTTAAATTGTGAACTTGTTCAGCTTAATAATTTAATCCAATGATTATCGTCATAATGATTTCCCTCATTATTCAATTTTTCGTAATGAGTTTCTTATTAAGAGTATTACCTACTACAGTCATTTTTGTTTTTTAATCTTTGGTTCATGTTTATAGCAAGGTTGATATGAAATTTCAACATCATCATCTCATCTTCAGCATTTATCAGTCCACTGCAGGTGCTGGACATAGGCTTCTCCCAATGTTATCCACTTTAATCGATCCTGGGCTTCTTGCATCCAGCACTTAACAGCCGTCCTGCGCAAATCGTCACTCCATCTGGCCTGAGGGCGTCCGACACTACGTTTATACGAAACTAGCTGTGCCCGCGACTTCGTCCGCGTGGAAAAGAGTTTCATCCCCTATTTTATCCCCTTGAGGGTAGAATTGATCAAAATCCTTTCTTCTTTCTACCTGCATGCTAAATTTCAGCCCAATCCGTCGAGCGGTTTGGGCTGTGTGTTGATTAATGTCAATCACCTTTGAGTTACCTATACTCGTATATTTAAAAATTATTATGTACTTAGTCTCCTTTGGATTTCACAGGAAGGTGTTACCCCTCCCAGTCCTTTGGAAGGCTTGCATGGGGGCACAGGCCCAACACGTATTGCGTAAATATGGGTAATTAAAACTGGGACTATTGAATGAGGTTTTTGTGGGCAGGATATCCGGGCTATGGGGTGAGATAACGGTCGCCTGCCATTTCAATATCTCACAAATTAAAATTTAGGCAGGTGGTGACTCGCCTGCCACTAGGTGGGCCCCCCAAATTAGCTACCAGACTGAGCAGCAAGGGGGCAACACTGGCGTGGCTGGCTAAGGGTGTAGAGAGGTGTACACCGGTTTCTGCATCGCGGTAATCCGGTCAGCCGTTCCCCGTTATTACGCAGCTTGAGCACTTCCACCCTTTCAAGAATATAGCTCCTGCGCTCCACTCTGGACGGCCAACGAAGGCAAGCCAGAGGTGGGGGAAAGATGGTGTGTTCCCCCGGGAGGTCTCGGGTCCGTGGTGTCGCCACACACCAACAGCTGGCCACAAGCTGCCCTGCGGGACTGACTGCACTGGTGGGAGTTGTTGCTCTTCATGGTGCGAAGCTCAGCAACTCCCAACAGCGGGCGATGGGGTCGTCACTTCCGTACGATCTAAAAAAAAATTATGATAATAATAATTTTTAATAATATTATTATAAACGATGATAATACTAATATTGTTAAAATAATAAGCATGTTTGATGACGGAAAAGAACACAAATCACGTCCCCAAATTTTCCCGTGGGTGTTCAAACTCTTGACATAGTTATCAGCTTCTCAGCCGGTGGTAGATTTTACCTGCCAGGCTAGCCACCATCGCATAACGCCACGTCAAACGCGACGCAAGTAACGCCGCATCTCTTTAAAGTTTAAAGTCCAACGAACCCTAACTCTATTTTCTGAATAATTTTACATACTTACTGTGTAGATAAGACTTGGTAAGTGAAATGGACTTTATGTCAGTAGGTTGCTGATTTATTATAATCCTGAAGATTTGGTTGCCGATGTGGTCTTCCAAATTGAAGTTCGTCGACCGGTCCGCCGCGCGCGACACAAACGTTTGTAAAATTTATCTGTTTAAAACGAAATGGCGTTTCCACGGCAAGTTTCTAAAAATGTACGTACTCATATACCTAATAAAAGTAACAAACAGCTGTTTTCGAAAATTCACATGCCACTGCAGTTAGCAAATTTGTGACCTAACAACTGTCGTTTCGTCGCACGCAAGCGGAGTAGTTTTCAAACTGTAATTAGCGAGTTGTATTAAGTGGCGCTGCATTTTTCGTTGGTAGACGGGACTAGGGTTGTAACGGAACTCCGCCTCCGCCTCCGTTACTGCGGAAGTTCCGCAAGAAATCGTACCTCCGCCTCCGCAGAATTTTTGCGGAGTTGTAACGGAGTTTTATTTACGTAATCACAGAGTGCGCTCGTACTTATCGTCGCCGCCAAGTGAACAATTATTTAGTTCAGCTGGATTAATTTATCATTTGGAAATCATTTGGAAGGTCATAAAGCCGAAAAACTATTGTTTGTCAAATTTAATTTACCTCTCCTTAATTTTGATTACAAAAAAGGGTTTCAAAAATAACGGACTCCAATAAAATACCTCTCTATACCTATACTTAGTACAAAATTTTAAGTTAGACCTCTAACAATAGGTACATTGGTAAAAACCGCATTCAATTCCATGCAGTAGTTTTCGCGTGATGCGCGTTCAAATATACAGATAAAAATTTCTACCATTTTCCTAACACTTTCCATCACTGCTCAGGTCCTATTGATCGTAGCTTGATCAATAGTATATTATAACCTGCGCAGTAGTATGAAGAATAATTGTACCAAGTATCGTTAAAATCCGTCCAGCAGTTTTTGTTTCTATAACGAACATACAGACGGACAGACAAAAATTTTACTAATTGCATTTTTGGCATCAGTATCGATCAGTTATCATCCCCTGATAGTTATTTAGAAAATATATTGAATGTACAGAATTGACCTCTCTACAGATTTATTATAAGTATAGATGTTTACATAAGTGTTAATTATTTGAAATTATTATAATAAGTATAGATAAGCACTTTTGAACCTTAAAATACTATTTTATTTACATCCACTTTCACCTTCGCCTCCGCCTCCGTTAACCTCCGCATCCGCGGAGGTGAAACTCATCGTCTCCGCATCCGCTTCCGCCTCCGTTAAGAAGGCCTCCGTTACAACCCTAGACGGGACAGTCACAGTCATGTGCGTGACTTATTCGGTTCGGAACAATTCACAAAATTTTAGCTATGAATGAAGCTAAGACCTCCTAAATTGTACTTTGTTTTATTTCTAACTAGCGACCCGCCCCGGCTTTGCACGGGTGCAATTTGTCTTAAAAACTATTCACTGTTAATTTATCGTAACGTAAATATGTACGAATAACGTTTTCGCACTAAAAAGCACGTTTTTAAAAAACAGTAAAAATAATTTGTTATTTTCTTCGCTGAAGAGCTGCAATCATAAAGTGATATAGGGCAAAGCGCTTTTTTTTCTACATTACTACCATGATTATAGTCAACCCCTTGGCCCTTCTGTTGGGAGTGATCACCGGACTGTTGGGAAAGCGGACAGTTTTCACCCCCCCCCCCCTTTTTTTAGAGGGGAATGCATTAGGCACCTTCACGCCGCCACCCCCTAAACCACCCTGTGTCACCAGTGGGCAGCAACATGCATGGACTCGGGTAGCGCCGAAGCATACGGCTGCATCCCTGCCTGCCCTAGCCAGCCGCAGGTAACAGGCGGCCGGCACTCCTAGTCCGGGGAGGGCAAATACCCCTACCTCCGGCTTCCGGGGAGCGATGGTATGCTCCCCGGGTGGACCTGGGACCTCGTTGGAACGGTGTAGCTGCACACACCACGCCCGTCGCGCCGCCGCGGCGCCGCGCTACCGTTTGGCTTTTCATGCCAATGGGCATTTTATCGGAGGAGACTTTGGAGTACAGTAGATGTAAAGGTGTTTTTAAGTGTATCCGTATTCGAAAAACATCATGATCTAACACCAAAAAGGATATCACGATGGCACTCTTACTAGCATCTGATCCAGGTATTGCCAAATATCGGAAAATAGCAGGAAATTTTGTAAAGATGTAGGCCTAAGATCAAAACTGACAAAAAACGCGATATTTCGTTGTCGAATAAAACTTCATCATAATAGGCTATTATGGCTAAAAATTTTAATTAGTCCGTCTTTTAGCTTATTCAAAAATAAAAGACACGTATTTTTCCTTTTTTCATTCAAATGAACAATAGCAAAGATACAAGGCATCAAAAGTTAGGAGTGGGAGTCTTTGACGTCACTCGCTCCCGTAAAAATGCCTCACCGAGTGACGTCACGCGTAATTTCAACGGGCTATAACTTTGTATATTTTAGTCTAATTTACAAATAAAAAAACACGTGTCTTTTATTTTTGAATAAGCTAAAAGACGGACTAATTACAATTTTTAACCATAATAGCCTATTATAGTGAAAGACATTAGTTTCAATTTGATTTTAAAATGGAGTGTTATTTTCAATTGTTTGTAACTGTGTAAAGGGGGACAGTTATAGAATAGACTTTTATAGTTTTCTAATCATAATATACCCTTATAATAGACTTATGATTTTTAAACGTTTCTCCCATACATTTGTTACACTGTGCGCCCCGCACGCGTCCCACGCCAACGCAACCGCTCGCTGTATCCCTGCATTTCAATCTGATATATCTCAGAAACTATTCACTTAAAAAACATGCTGTAAAGGGCAATAGTGATCTATAACGAATGAACGAATTATTTAAGATACTTAATTGGATAAGGATTAATACAGTATTGCTTAAAATCGCTTCGAAAATAAGGTATTACTTTTGATTGAAAGTTGAAGATAAAAAATGGTTATTGTGGGTTATCCCTAAGAGATAGACATATACCATCGCGGACTTTTTTGTTGACCTTTTTATGGTGTGCAATACTGTAGTACATTATTTTGATATATCTCGTAGGGTTTAGCCAGCGTTTGCAATGAAAGCGCAAAACATGCGTTCACTTACGACATCACGGCGGCCGGCACTCCTAGTCCGGGGAGGGCAAATACCCCTACCTCCGGCTTCCGGGGAGCGATGGTATGCTCCCCGGGTGGACCTCGGACCTCGGTGGAACGGTGTAGCTGCACCCACCACGCCCGTCTACCGCGCCGCGCTACCGTTTGGCTTTTCATGCCAATGGGCATTTTATCGGAGGAGACTTTGGAGTACAGATGTAAAGGTTTTTTTAAGTGTATCCGTATTCGAAAAACATCATGATCGAACACCAAAAAGGATATCACGATGGCACTCTTACTAGCATCTGATCCAGGTATTGCCAAATATCGGAAAATAGCAGGAAATTTTGTAAAGATGTAGGCCTAAGATCAAAACTGACAAAAAACGCGATATTTCGTTGTCGAATAAAACTTCATCATAATTATAGTGAAAGACATTAGTTTCAATTTGATTTTAAAATGGAGTGTTATTTTCAATTGTTTTTAACTGTGTAAAGGGGGACAGTTATAGAATAGACTTTTATAGTTTTCTAATCATAATATACCATTATAATAGACTTATGACTTTTAAACGTTTCTCCCATACATTCGTTACACTGTGCGCCGCGCACGCGTCGCACGCCAACGCAACCGCTCGCTGTATCCCTGCATTTCAATCTGATATATCACGGAACCTATTCACTTAAAAAACATGCTGTAAAGGGCAATAGTGATCTATAACGAATGAACGAATTATTTAAGATACTTAATTGGATAAGGATTAATACAGTATTGCTTAAAATCGCTTCGAAAATAAGGTATTACTTTTGATTGAAAGTTAAAGATAAAAAATGGTTATTGTGGGTTATCCCTAAGAGATAGAAATATACCATCGCGGACTTTTTTGTTGACCTTTTTATGGTGTGCAATACTGTAGTACATTATTTTGATATATCTCGTAGGGTTTAGCCAGCGTTTGCAATGAAAGCGCAAAACATGCGTTCACTTACGACATCACAACAAAATTGACAGTGTGTCTCTGCTTTATTATGTATTTATTAGAGACCTTCCTCTTGAATAAATAAGAAATAAGAAACTTTTATTACAAGGACATCACAACAACACATCGACAAAACATAATAGAAAATTAAATACACAAAGAAAAAAAAAAGAATAATAATAAAACAATCAAAAAGTGCACAAAACAAAGACCGGACATGGCGTTGCGACGTCCAGAGTAAAAGGGCCTCACTCTGCATATAGCCGTGGCCCGCGATGGAGCCACGGCGCTGATTTTCTGTAAGTCCTGCCGAGTGAGGCCCACGGACGAATCAGTCTATCTGATAAAAAACCGCATGAAATCGGTTGCGTAGTTTTAAAGATTAAAACATGCTACATTGGGACAGACAGGAAAAAAAAGCGACTTTGTTTTATACTATGTAATGATGTGTTTTTTGTATAATGTCTGTGTTTTGTGCAAAAAAAAATATATAAATAAATCTATCTATACTCATTATAATAAAAAATATAGTAAGGAAATTTTTTAGTATGACACTCTCGACCGACGACGAAGAAAAAGGTCCATTTCATCGTTTAATTACTACCGCTAGCTACGTAAGCTATTAAAACTTCAGTATGCAGCTTACACTGCATTAAGGAATATTGCAGGCAAAGCTTGAATAAAGTAACCTCTATACAGCATATTCATTGACTACCTATTTCATTATATCTCTATTTATATACTCGTATATAAATAAATAAATAACCCAAGACATGCCACGCTGGGCCACACAGCGCCATCTAGCCCCAAACTAAGCCGAAGCTTGTACTATGGGTACTAGACAACTGATAAACTTACTTAGATACATTTTTTTTTTTTGTAAATAAATACATATTATACATAGAAAACACCCAGACCAATACAAACAGACATGTTCATGCACACAAATGTTTGTAATGTGTGGGGATCGAACCCACGACCCTTGGCTCAGAAGGCAGAGGTCACTACCAATTGAGCTACCGAGCCAGTCAAAATATGATCGCTCTATTTCAAATATTTTAGACATTTTTTTTTTAATAAAATTGGCTTAGTGTACTAAAATCGAGTTACAATAGTATGTACTCTCCTTTTTTTGTATGCCAAGGAAAATGCATTTAGGCATCCTCGTAATCCGGGGGGAGTGACGATATAATGTGAGACTCACCCTGCCTCAAGGAGGCAGGGAATACCCACTAAATCCCGGCCCCTCCGTCAAGCGCCTATGGCGATGGTGATGGCGCCTAGAAAGACTAGAACTGCGGCGACAACACCAAGGGGAGACAGGTGCATGGTAGGTAGCACCTCCACCTGGACCATCCACCCGCTGGGCCCCGTCAGTAGGTACTCCCTTGATCTAAGACAGATCAACCACGTACTTTTGGATGCACTAATAAGAAATTTCTGGACTGAGAAACCCAATAACAAGGTCTTGTCCATACATTGTGTCTCTATCCCTGTAATGCTTGATTTCCTCTTATTCTGATGTCAGTCACTAACATTTGGTCGAGCAGCAGATGATTGACAGCGCTTTAGTGTGGTGCTTTGTAGAAGTATGGTAATATTCGTACGATAGACTGACGTCAGCGTAGGAGGAAATCAAGCATAAGGTATTTTACTTTAGGTATAGGACGATAAGGGACTTGTTGGTCCTTATGAGGCACTTGCTACCAATGAGGCAGTTGAAATCAAGGTATTTTTATCCGTGTTTCAACCAAACATACAAAATTTCATTTAGTAGACCCACGAGGAACTTTTTATCATTAATTATTTAGAATCTGCTTTCAATTTAAAGTTTAAAATTGGGTTATCTGTAATTCTTTTAATTATTTAGGCTGTTTCAAAATTTCTAATACAGTTTTGATACATTTTTATATTTCCGCAGCTCTATTGATTAGGTCTCTGCACCATTAATAATGCAAACTCTTGTGATTACATTTTTAATGTAGGTATCTATTTTATTTATTATGGTATGAATCTATCACATAATCTTGATGATTACATAGATGTAATCATCTAGATAACCAACCAAAAATTAAATTGTAGATGAAGACCGACGCCCTCATAGTCTAGTGACAAACCGAAATGACATAAATTGTGACGAAGTTTGAGATATAAATTCAAATTATTTAGCTAAAATAGCTTGTAAAAAATATAATTTTCAAATAGCAGTAATAGAATCATCCCAGCTCATACAATTTGTTCGATAAATGGGATCGAACCAGCGCTAAGCCATTAACAGCGTAATATGTTCCCCGTGTAATTACTGCATAATCGTGTAAATGGATCCACTAAATCTGTAAAATACATGGCTAAACTTAATGGGATTGTCACCAAGCTTCGGTGTAAAGGGGTGTTTGGAAATACCATTATCATTATCCCGACATTGCCCTGGTTTCGCCCTACGCACACGGCTGTGGAAAATGATTCGAAATGCGACAGGTTAGATTTATTTATTTATTCTTTTACAATTTACTATGTAGGTATATTTTTACTCACATGGCTTGTTGACTTGATCGCCTTATTTTTAGGGTTGTGTCCTCAAAGGATAAAACGGAACCCTATTCCTAATAGTTACTTAGCTGTATGTCCGTTCGTGCGTCTGTCACCAGGCTGTATATCAAGAACCGCGATAGCTAGACAGTTGCAATTTTCACAAATTATGTAGGTATTTCTGTCGCTTTTATTGCTCTTTTTTGCTTGATATTATTGGCCACAGGTAGTAATATTTACAAAATACTCGGTTGTATTTTTACTTTAAAATCATTAATAATAATAGATTAAAAAAGTATTTAGCCCCCTCCGGGCGTACAACAAAAGTGACTTTCTTGCCGCTTTTATCCCAATATCAAAATCAGCATCAGAAAATACCCATGAATTGATTTTGGTCTCTGAGTGTATACTTAGTCAGAGATAATATATTACCGGCCAGCATAGTCATGGCCACTTACAAATCATTGACTTGGTTCAATTGCCGCAACAACTTTAGCTTCAATTTCGCCTTCCGCCAGGTGAGCGGAGGCCACTTTTCTATCATCATCATCATTTCAGCGCACATCTACCCACTGCCTTAGCAGTGCCTATTCTTAAATAGGCCTCTTCTTTCAACCGCCACTTGACACGATCCCTCGCCAACCTCGTCCAATGCTTCCCGGCCACTATAAAAAAAACTTTACAATAATAGTGCAGTAGCTCTAGGAGGCAATAAATCATTTATTTCGATAACGGGAAGAACAAAATAGCAAAATGGTGAGAGTTGGTTATTAATAAGTTAACATTTCAGAAAGGTTGGCTAAAATTTTCTCTCTGAAGGTACGAGTGTATAAAATTTTGCATCCATTTTCCCTTTAATGTATTCGACCCACATGCTAACCCTTTATTAGAACACTTAATAACTGATTACGTATCCGGGTAAAATCTGCTACAGCTATCAATTAGCAATAAGCTCTCCCAAGCTTCCTATACATACTTAGTCGCGCATCATATGAACCGAATTTGGGGTTACCAGAAAACGGATACTGTTTACATAATCTTACTGTACTTTTGTACTGTTTACATAAATTTTCAGTGCAGTCGCACAAATTGTCCGTATGAGTTCCGGATTTAGAATAGGACCATCCCATCTCACCCCGCAGGTGTCGTAGAAGATGACTAAGGGAATATCAGGAAACTGGCAGCAGCGTCTACCTGGGTACAAATAAAATCTACTGCCACCAACCCGCCTGCCAAGCGTAGTGACTGAGGCAAATCCCCCCAAATGACAACTGTCATTGGGGGCGGCCTATGTCCAGCAGTGGACGTTTGCAGGCTGATGATGATGAATACCCCCTAAAAGTGCCTCGAGGCACCATTTTGCTGCATTCCAACATTTTTCTTTTTTTTATAAGAAGAGCTTTTAGGATGACCTCACTCCACCTGATGGTAAGCGGTCGTGAGGTCCAAAAGTTAGGTCTACAGGCATAATAGAACAAACTCATTGCGCCTGTCGCCCTCACCCTGAAGGCCCACTGACATGCTGTGTCACGTCATCCATGTAAGAGGAAGGAAACACATTTTTTAGGAAAATGCTTTTGAAAAAGAAGACTTTCAAAAGCATTTTGTAAATCCGTAAACGCACTTACTCTTCAAGCCTATCGTAATGGACTTTAAGCTCCCTAAGCTGCACGTTATAAAGGCAGATAAATCAATAAGCTTGTGGCACCCCGATCCTGAACAGTTTGGGCCCGCAATAAAAGCTTTGCACGCAACGCAATCTCCTCGATAATGGATGGAAACCGAACGCTTAACCTTTAATAGCTTAACTTACAAAGTGAACAATACTAAACTTGCTGGCAGAGCATTTTCCATGACCACGTAATTTCATTGTTAGGTTTAATACACAATCTTTTGCGAGTAACATTATGTATAGTTGGCTATTTGCAGAAGTGTAATGGGCGCTTCGCAAAAGTTATAATCCCAGAGTTAACTGGGGATTTAATAATACAGCATTCTACCGATAATCGCTGTGTATATTTAATGTTTCGGATTAATGCTTAGTGATAGGATTATCACGGAATTATGATGAGATTACCTATCGGACGGTTCATTCGCATTGAACTGTATTTTCATCGGCTTATGAAAGTTAAGAATGGGGAGTGCGCCGGATTTTGTGCGATTGCCTCCTTAGGACTTTCTAGAGAACTTGCCTATTCTTTAATTCTTTCTGCTGTCCTCGAAATTCGGTTAGGACTACCTATTATATTTAAGTGGAAGCTCTCGGTGCTGTTTTTAAAGGTCAGCAAGGCGGTGGTTCATTTGATGAGTGGTTGATTTGATTAATATTTGTTCCTACAACGTCTTGGGCTTCTCTTTCGCTTTCCATCAATAAGAAATACGATACATTTGTTTTCCGGACATTATGCGATGGAAGGTTATACTGTGCTAGTTTAAAAATATTTTAAATATTGGCATATATCTTGGTGCTCTAAAGAACCGATTGCTATCTGGCCTCTATAACACTTCTGGCGGTTTCTCAATATAACGTAACGTGATTGTTTGTTCCATGACTGGCCGGATGGCTCATTTGGTTTAGTGACCTTTGCCTTCTGAGCCAAGGATTGTGTCTTCGATCCCTACACAGTACAAACATTTGTGTGCATGAACATGAACATGTCTGTTTGTATTGGTCTGGATGTTTACTATATACAAAAAAAAGTATCTAAGTAAGTTTATCAGTTGTGACCATAGTACTTCGGCTTAAAATGGGGCTATATGGCAATGTGTGGCATGTCTTAGGTTTTTTTATGAATAGGAAAAATCTTGAGGTAGCTTTATTAATATCAATCTTTATAGTTTAGTAGGGCTACCTTGTCACTGAATTTCTACTAATAATAATAGGATCTATTTACAGAGAAAGTTGCTCGGTTTATCAAAAGCGGAATCTCTTCCAAAACGCTTAGACGAGGAATTATCCTTAAGTATTTCATAAGTCTGTATTAACAGATTTATGAAATTCTAAAGCGTAAGGCAAGTGGTTGAGATTTCGCCGAAACAGGTACAATGCATTGTTGGAAATGTTAGCCCTTATTCGAATTCGTAGGAGACAATCCTTGCCTTTTCGTCTTGTCGTGTCGGTGGCAACAGCAACGGTTAAAACTCGAAGAGCAAATTCGCACAGACACATTGATAGCGTTGGCTATGGCAGTGCCCCCGCCAAGTCGAGCATTACAGTTGACAAGCAAGCAAGCAAGCCGGACAAGCGTCCGTTTTGTTTCCGGATTTAGAATAGGACCAACCCATATCATCCCATGGGTGTCGTAGAAGAAGACGGGAAAATCAGGAAACGGGCAGTAGTGTTACCTGGGTACAAAGAAAATTTAGTGCGGTAGACCTGCCTGGGCTGCCAAAGCAAATCTCGCCAAAAGACAATTGTCTTCGGAGGAGGCCTATGTCCAGCAGTGGACGTTTGTAGGTTGATGATTATACCGGACAAGCAGGGCCGTCCTGAAGGTGAACCATGTGCCTCAATCAATTTAATCTTAATTGATATTAATTTTCTTTTTTTATATAAGAAGAGCTTTCAGGATATGGTAAGCGGTCGTGAGGTCCAAAAGTTAGGTCGACTTGTTGACATTGCTGTCATAAAGATGGGATTAGTAATACTACCGTCTAAATTGATTTAAACAGAATCTTTCGACTATTTTCTATAAAGCCTATACCTGTCTTCGTCCTTTCATGCCACTAATTAACCTAATTTTTTTTCGCATTCTAAGACAGTTAGTAAGAGTTTTGCGTAATCACGAAAGTTTTACCATTAGTATTTAAGATTACATTTTTCGTATTAATGATCAAACTTAAGCTGTATACGAAGATTAATTATGAGAAACATATTAAAAAGCTTTACTCAAATCAGTTTCAGATATCATAAAATAGAAATATAATAAATACTTAGGTATAAGACAACATCACACACATACATTGCTCCGATCCCAAAGTAATTAGGTTAACACTTGTGTTATGGTATAACATCGAAGGTACCACAAGTATATATATAAACACAAATGTAAACACCCAGACACGGAACAAACACTTATATGCATCCACAATATCAGTTACGCATGTCAAATTTACGATACCATTTAAGGGTTACTTTACATTGACATGGTACTAAATAAAGCGTTCAGGAACTTTCAATGCTGGTCGTAGCAATGTCCTACATAAGGTATTTTATCATACATTTACATATTTATATTTATATATTTAGTATTCAACATTATTTTTAAGAGAGGTAGGGCATAGCGAATCTTCGCTCGAATTGAACCGCCCGTCTGGGGAAGGACCTCCACCCTATAGAATACCGCAGTCAAATGGCCTCCGGGTCGTGTTTCTGCCGGTGAGTAGGGTTTCCGGAGCTCGTGGGGGGTTGGGGTTGGGCCGGCATGGCGATGGCAACTGACAGGTAACTGACCAGTTACTTGCCCGTTGTCACAGCGACATGGGCATCTCTTTCGCTTTCCATCAGGCGTAAGGAAGCCATTATGTCGAGCTACTATAAAAAAAACACTAAATATGTTAACCCTAAAACTGTGACAGGTATTAAGGAAAAGCAATGCACCAATCCATGTCATCCTCACGATTTAATATTATTAAGTTATATGTAAGTAAATTGTCTTACATGGCAAACCGATCTTCGCTAACTAGTTAACAAAGCTCGAAGCTTTCAAAGAGAATAATGAACTTGTCATGGACAAGTTTCAAAACTGGCGCTCTGGGACCGCTTTCATTCCGTTGTTAATACGAGTACAACAGGAAAACAGTATCTTGACTGAACGTCAAGTCTTGAAGTCGTGTCTACTGGCATGACTTCAACACTTGTACTCTAATAGCTAGGTACCGTCTGCGGCTTTGCCCGTTTATGAAATGGGGATATCCTTATAAATAAGAGAGCTAAGACATAGCGAATCTTCACTCGAATTGAGCCGCCCGTCCGGAGAAGGACTTCCACCCTATAGAATACCGCAAATGACCTTCGGGTCGTGTTTCTGCAGGTGAGTAGGGTTTCCGGAGCTCGTGGAGGTTGGGCCAACATGGCTGTGGCAACTGACAGGTAACTGATCAGTTACTTGCCCGTTATCATAGCGACTGGGGCTGCTCTTTCGCTTTCCATCAGGCGTAGAGAAGCCATGATGTCGAGCTACTTTAAAAAAAATGTGTTAGTCTAATGTAAGAGCTATTTTACTGTAAAGTTTCATGTAAATCCGATCAAAAGTTTTATATGGAAGAGTAACAAACCATTCATTCATCTAAACAAATTTTCACATTTATTTTACTATCGTAAAGGACACCATCGCAGGTCTGGATACTACCGATATTATCGTTAGTTATATAGATGATTTTCAAGGTCAACTTTCGATAGTTCGACATCCCCAGACACTGATATCCTCTTACAAATGTAAGGTTTAAAGCATATTTATTTCCTCACTAGCTGTGCCGGCGGCGTCGCACGCGTGGATATCGGGTTTCAAAAATAACGGACTTCCATAAAATGGTACCTCAATTTTAAGTTAGACCTCTAGCAATATATTTGTTTATAATTTTGTACGTATTATTGTTGTTATACCTATCTATAGTATCTATTTGTTCGACGTTGCCAACACGATGGCTCCGCCAGAATACCAGCGCTGCAGCGGCGCGGCGCACACCTATACCGCGCCGGGGCAGCATTATGCTGAGGCGGAGCCTATTGGCCTGCGCATTATATTTTTGACATTATATATAATATATATCTCTCATTAAATTATTTATTATCTTTTTTTATATACTAATTGTGACTTGTGTTTATATATTTGTTAGTATGTAAGCAATTCCTGTGTACCATTTTGTAGGCCAATAAATTTTTCTTTCTTTCTTTCTTTCAATACATTGGTAAAAACCGCATTTAATTTCATGCAGTAGTTTTCGCGTGATGCGCGATCAAACATACAGATAAAAATTTCTCCCGTTTTCCCAACACTTCCCGTTACTGCTCTGCTCCTATTGATTATAGCGTGGTGAAAAGTATACTATACCCTGCCCAGGAGTATGAAAAATCGTACCAAGTTTCGTTAAAATCCGTCCAGTAGTTTTTTTTTCTATAACGAACATACAGACAGACAGACAGACAAAAATTTTACTGATTACATTTTTGGCATCAGTATCGATCACTAATCACCCCCTGATAGTTATTTTGAAAATATATTTCATGTACAGAATTTACTTCTCTACAGATTTATCATAAGTATAGATATAGATAGATTAAAAAACCGTACAATCAAATTACAACCATACAGAAATTAACAAAACTCTGGGTACGTAGATAATCCGTTCAGTTATCAGAATAATTTGGTAACAATCCACCAGGTTGGTATACCTACTTATATATTAACAGGGAATATTGTCATACAAAAGAACATCGTTTCTTTCCTAGCATAAAATGCTTAGTAACGTAAACGTTTGTGTGTATCAAAATTGCTAATTATTCAGTTCGATGCTGGTCCGTAGCTCTCAATAGCTAAGTAAGGATATTTATACACAATTCTTTAACGGCGCGTCAAACAGTAAACTTTGTGCCGCAAACCGCTCTCAAAATAAATTGAAAAAAGTGCAGTTTAAGTGAACCGTTTGTGACGAAACTTTACCTTATTACTAATAAGTGTACCGTACTTGTCATACGCTAAAAACTATATCAGTTTACAAGTGATTAACTTAATACGAAGAACTCGGTAAACCTTCTCCGTGCAACAGCCGGCTCGCCGCCATTGCCGCCGCACGAGTAATAATTCGTCACCTCAGGCAACTCTCGCAGTTAAGCATAGCGCATAAGTACTAAAATTGCTCGCGCTCGCCGCTCCCGTGCGCCGCGCATGCGCCGTCTTGGTTCTTCAAAGAGTATAATAACGCAGAAGAGTTACTCTCCACTTAGTTGACTAGATCCAAGCGAAGTGACATCGAGGGATATCACACTAATGTAGAAAATTTACACTTATATAGACATTATTCGGCTGTGCACGACGCAGACCTGTTGAACCTTGCTCCATAAACTTTTGCTTCATAAAGTGGTAAACAGTGACCGTCCCGTATTAAAGTTATCAATTATCAATATTCAATAACATTATCAAACTGTTAGTGATATTTTCATCAAAAATATATAAGAATAAGGTGTTACAAGTGATTATAGTTTAAATTTTCTACAAAACCGCTGGCCAATTGCGTCGACCCGTTGCGCGCTGGCTTGCCGCTCCGCCCCGTGCCGTGCCGTGTTGTAGCTGTACTTCCCTCGACTCGTGCCCCGTTTGGTGGCACTCCACAACAACTACTATGTCACATGAAAAGCCAAAATTTGGCTGCTGTGACCAGACAGGTTCATCATCAAATAATCTTACCTGTCAATTCTGTGAGTACAAATACCATCTTAGTTGTGTGAACATACATAAACATCTACAAGATTTGACCGAAGAATTCAAATCAAAGTTCTCGTGCCCAAGCTGTACTAGTAAATTGCCTAAAACAGATAACACGAATGCACCAATAAGAACTGCAATAAACCAGCAAATAGAAGATAAACACCTCAAAACAACATCACCCACATACGTTAACTCTAAACGGGGCACCCAACCGACCCAAAAGAGTTCTTCCGCTGTTTCAACAGATAATATCAGGCAAATTATCAGGGAAGAGTTGAGAAGCGTTTTAGATAGTTTTAAAGCAAGCATTTTAAAGGAATTTGACTTGAAAACTAACGAAGTCCTGAGTCGTTTCAATCAGATTTCAGATTCGATTAAGGAAGTACAGGAAGACGTAAAGTCTAACCATAAGAGTATATGTGTGCTTGAATCTGAAAATACATCTCTAAAAAACACTATTGCCGATCTCAGTTCCAGAGTTTCTCTTTTGGAACAACACTCTCGAGTCAATAATTTAGAGATACAAAACGTTCCTGAGTATAAATCTGAAAACCTTGATACAATAGTGAGACAAATTGCGTCGGTTACCGACTGCAAACTGCATGACAACGATCTTCAGCTGTGTACAAGAACCGCCAAAGTGAACAAGGAAAGCAAACGACCAAGGTCTATTGTAGTAAGATTCAACTCCCAAAGAGCTCGAGATAACTTTCTGGCGTCTGCATTAAGATTTAATAAGAAATCTAAGAACACTACGGACAAGCTTAACACCAGCCACCTGGGCATCGGCGGAGATAAGAAGCCAGTGTTCATAGCTGAACATCTCTCTCCCACTCAAAAAGCACTACACGCAGCAACTCGAACCAAAGCAAAGGAGCTCAATTACAAATTTGTCTGGGTAAGAGGAGGTAAAATCTACATGAGAAAGAGCGAAACCTCCGACTACAAAATAATCAAAAATAATAGGGATTTATCTGATCTTCCAAAGAACGAGTAATTGATTAATTTTGTTAGTTTGTAAAACTTGTTTCTTTTCACTGTTCTTCTTTTGTTTTTATTTTTTTGCCTCTGTTTAAATTTTTTTATTTCTCTTTTATTTACTGTATGTCGGTCGATTGTTTGAATATCTATTACCAAAATGTTAGAGGACTCAACACAAATGCAGCCGAGGTACGCCAACAGATATTAAACAATTGTTACGATGTGTACATATTTACAGAGACATGGCTTAACAGTGGTTGTTATGATTCTGAATTTTTCGATAGTAGGTATAACGTTTACAGGCGTGATCGGCATACATCTGCGTCAACTAAAAAAAGAGGAGGTGGAGTACTGATAGCGGTATCTAACAAATTTATATCCGTTCGCGTTCCGGAATTTGAAAGTGATTGCGAAGACCTATGGGTCTCAGTATCTTCGAAATCGGAGGCTAAAGAGGCAGTATACATCTGCGCCGTCTACTTACCACCGCCTGTTACTAAAGATAGTATGGAATTATATATAGACAAAGTAAATATGAATCTGCAAGTTTGTAATGAACACAGATGTACTTTGATCGCAGGGGATTTCAATTTAAGTAATATAACGTGGAAAAGGACTTCCAACGAAGATACACTGAACTTGGAACCAACGGGTTATGGCACCAGTGAACTACTGTGTAACTTTATTGACTTTATGGCACTCAACGAGTTAAAACAATTCAATACCATAACAAATGAAAGCTTGAAAATCTTGGATTTACTGTTGTGTGACCGGGAAACATTGCATGTGAAAGAATGTTTACAGCCTGTAAGGGATATCGACAAATTTCATCCTGCTCTTGATATTCAAATAAAATTACGCATGGAAATATATAATAAATCGGTTCCAGTAAAGCGATTTAACTTCTATAAAGGTGATTATTTAGCCATAAACAATTATCTAAGTTCTGTACAATGGAAGGAAGAGCTTAATTGTAATAATGTTAATGATATGCTGACACGCTTCTATGCCATACTTCACGATACCATAACTGAAAATATCCTTATGACTAAAATTCGACAGGGATGTTTTCCGGTTTGGTATACGCCTCAACTAAAATACCTTTTAAGGCAAAAGCACAAATATCACAAAAAATTCAAAAAATTCAAAAATCCGCTTGATAAAGTAGAATATGAATATCTGAGAAGTGACTGTAACAAGTTGATTAAAGAATGCTATAACAACTACATCCTATCAATCGAATCCGAAATAAAGAACAACCCGAAGTCCTTCTGGACCCACATTAAACATCTAAGAAGCAATAATTCTTCATACCCTAAATCTATGACTTTGGACGAAAATTTATCATCGTGCACAAACTCAATCCCGGACATGTTTGCAACTTATTTCTCTTCAGTTTATGAACATGATACAAGCGAAGATATTCCCAATCTTTCACACAATGAGAAAATTGACGCTATTGACTCTATACAACTTAGTCCAGATGATGTAAAAAAGAAACTGAAAAGACTTGATATCTCAAAAGGTATGGGGCCAGATAACATTCACCCGCTCTTGTTACATAACTGCGCCAATGAGTTGGGTATACCATTATGTATGTTATTCAATAAATCATTGCAATCAGGCATATTCCCAGATCTATGGAAGCAAGCACGAGTAGTTCCTGTTCATAAGAGTGGCAAAAAAGAGTGCGTAGCTAACTACCGCCCAATATCCATTCTCTCTACGATGTCAAAGGTCTTCGAGTCATTAGTTTATTCTATCATGTATAAACACATTCAAAAATACATCATCACCGAACAGCATGGTTTCATGGAAAAGCGATCAACGAACACTAATTTAATGCTTTTCACATCGAATGTTATGGAAGCAGTTGATCAAGGATTACAGGAGGATGCTGTCTATACCGATTTCTCGAAGGCCTTTGACAAAGTTAACCACAAAATTCTAATACAGAAACTACATACGTTTGGCATAGAGGGCAGTATGTTACATTGGTGCAGCTCGTACCTAACCAATCGACCATCTAGAGTTGTTGTAGACGGTGACCTCTCAAGACCTTTCGTTGCGCTTTCAGGAGTACCTCAAGGCTCTGTTCTAGGACCTCTATTTTTCAATGTTTTCATTAATGACATCTTAGTGAATATTAAACATAGCAAAGTGTACCTTTTTGCTGACGACCTGAAACTGACTAAAACGATTGCAAGCATTAATGACGTACTCAACTTGCAAGACGATATCAACTGCCTACAAGAGTGGTGTGGGAAAAATAAGATGATCCTGAATGCTGATAAATGTCACCATATAAAGTTTACAAGAAAAAAGCGGAACAGGTTCCCCTCAGAGTACACAATAGCAGGCAAAAAATTGAAAGAAGTCGAAACTATCCGAGACCTTGGTATTCACATTGATAGCCATTTAAGTTTCAAGGATCACATCGACAAAATTGTAAAAGAAGCAAGTAAATCACTCGGATTTATTATCCGGAGTACTAAAGCCTTTAAAAATCCTTCAACAGTCACTCCTCTTTATAACAGCTACGTTAGAAGCAAACTCGAATACTGCAGCACAGTTTGGTGTCCCAGCTACAACATCCACATAAATCGCATTGAAAAGGTCCAAAAAAAACTGATCCGCCATATGACTTACCGTTTTAAGACTCCTAGATCTTTAAAAACCTACGCAGAAAAAGCAAATCATTTCCGACTAGATACATTAACTGTTAGACGCAATCACTTCGACATGTCTATACTACACAAACTCTTAAACAACCGCATTGACAGTCCTGGTCTGCTCCACAAACTCAACTTTAATGTCCCAAATAGAATACCACGCTTTCCCTGTGGTCTCTTCAAGAAAACATTTTGCAGAACCAGATTAGGCCGTGACTCCCCTATGATTCGCTTGTCTCGTTTGTACAACGATCTGACAAAAAAACTACCTGAACTTGATATTCACTTCCAAACCTTCCCAAAGTTTCTTTCCGTATTGAAATCTGTTGGCATACCTCAAACCCCTTCTTAGTCTTTATTTGCTGGAATTAATTGTTAATTTCATAATCTAACAATTCAATTTTGCACCTTAGAATATAAGTGGTATTTTTCTTTCTTTATTTTATAATTATTTGCATAACATGCTGTGATTGCCTGTAATTGTAAGGACAGTTAACATCATAGCCTTAGATACTGTATTATAATTTAATGTATTACTGTACCTTATGTTGGTAATCCTCTAAATAAATAAATAAATAAATTACAACGTAGCTAAGATAGAACAACTGTAATAATCAATATAAACATAGCACATATGCAACCAAAATACTACTAAAACAAACAAAATAAATCTTTGTCAATCCGATGATGCCAATAAACATAATTGGCTCAGTTCCTGTTGATCCAAGGAGCCTCTCGCATGTCCCACAAGGATATCACAATTTCTTAAAGCAATATAAATGAATGAGACAATTGAGCCACATAAACAGATATGGGGCTTAATCAAATTTTCTCTGAGGGAAAGCTGCCAAATTGAATCAAGTTATAGGCCCAGGAGACATACTATTACTTCTCTATTAGGTTATTCCATGGGTCATGGGATGAGATTCTTTCGTTTATTTATTTAGAGGGTTCCAATTAATTGGCTCGCTCGGCTAATCAAAACAAGGAAGATTTAGTAGGAAGTAATTATCGAAAATGTCAACTCAGTGTACCATCACGTGACTTCATGAAGTTTGTTTAAGATCTGGAAGAAAATCCATTAAAAATAAATTCATGAAAAATGATAACAGCATTTTTTTGCAAAAGAAAAACCGAATTCAATATGGTTACAAAGGGATCAACTCGGAAGTACACCCTTTCGAACAAAAAAAGATTTTTTTTCAAATCGGTTCACAATTCTTGGAGATATGACAAACATACATAAATCAGTTAAATTGAGAACCTCCTCCATTTTTTTTAAGTCGACTTCAAATTATTAAGACATATTGTACAACAATTGTATACTTTTCCTAGTTCTAAATCAATAGCTTAGTGTGCATAAAAGAGTATCTATCTACTTATGTATTGCATCATTTACATTCAGCCCTGTTGGGACGGGAAGTGAGCAGGGAAGTGGGAAGCGCGAGAATGTAAACAGGTGATTCGCGTTGATGCTGCCTCTGCCGCTGACTTTGCCCCGCGCTCCCTCCATTGTTGGTTTTTCGCGCGGAAGTCAAAGGACGGCAACGCGAACGCGAGTGAGTGTTTACATTCAGCATTCTCGCTCAACAAAAAAAATACTTTAATATTACATACATAAATATCATTATCATTCAATATCATAGTCATTCAATCATTGAGGAGCTCGGTGGCGCCGCGGTCTTGTTCGCTTAACAATGATCGCAACGTTGTGCAACCATTGGCGCGGTCAATCCGATGATGGGTGACCAAAATTTGACACCGATTTCCTCCGTGCTTCGGAAGGCACGTTAAGCTGTTGGTCCCGGGTGCTATCTCTACCAACTCAGATAGCAGTCGTTACATCATATCAGAGATGATGATAACTCTGACGCCTAAACTGGGAATGGGTATAGCTTACCCTAAGTGTTGCGGAGGTCTGATGGCAGTCGCTCTGTGTAAAAGCTTAGCCCTCGCCAAATCTCTCAGTTTCGGAAGCCGACCCTGAGACAATCGGGAAAAAGGCTAGGATGATGATGATCATAGTCATTCAATAAAGAAGTAGGAAGGCTGAATGTGAACACTCGCTCGCGTCGACGTTGCGGCGGAAATATTTAGAGCAACGTTTCCAGCAACAGCAGCGGCAGCGGCTGAATGTAAACCGTACATATAAATATTACATAGCAGATAACACTAAATACCTGTGTTATGGATAATATTTGTGTTATGGATATCAGAACAAAGAAGGTGGCTACCACAAACATTATCCTTAAATACAAACACCCACCGAGTGGGAACCGGGTGGGAATCGAATCCACGACCCTAGGTTCAGAACGCAGGGGTTACTACTAAATGAGCCACCAGGCTAGTGAAATTTACTGTGATTACTTATTATAATTAAATGTTTCTTTAGTTAAATAAAACATTTTCTAAATTAACACTAGACTATCTAGTTATCTTTTACCTAAATTAAGCAACAGGATGTCTATTTAGAGAGGTAGGGCATGACGAATCTTCCCTCGGATTGAGCTGCCCGTCTGGAGAAGGACCTCCACTCTATAGAATACCGCAGCCAAATGACCTCCGGGTCGTGTTTCTGCCGGTGAGTAGGGTTTTCGGAGCTTGTGGGTGGTTAGGGTTGGACCGGCATGGCGGTGGCAACTGACAGGTAACTGACCAGTTACTTGCCCGTTGTCACAACGACTTGGGCTTTTCTTTCGCTTTCCATCAGGCGTAGAGGGAAGCCATTATGTCGAGCTACTATAAAAAGATATATTACACCTAGTTTAAAGTCGATTGCATGGTGAGCAATAAAGAATATCTACCTAAATTTCAACATCATTATGTTCAGACCCTAAAAATGTTCTAAAAGACAAATCATGTTCTTAAACTTACTTGTACGACTTTACTCATGATTAATTTTCAAGATTGAACGTACGTAAGAAATGATGAACGTTTCCCAAGGAGAATTTTCAAGGAAAGTTTTTGTTATTTTTAGAAGTCCAAAACTTTGTTCGCAGGTAAACTCGGCAAGGAACTATTTTCACTTCCACGAGCTTTTGGAAGGTGAAAATGTTATTGGAAAACGTGGCGGGTAAGTGGTTTCCGTACGTGAAATTAGAAATACATACGTGCTAGCATGTTGGTACGATTGAAAAAGATGTTTTCCCGCTAAAACATTTTTATTTTTGTTGAGAGTTGAGGTCGTGATAAGGAAATATTTTTAAGTTTGCGTTTATATAATAAGAGTATGCAGGAAGCCGAAGAACGTAAGGTCCACTTTTGAATTTATTATGCCGTAGTTCCTATATTTTTTCATGTGCTTTTTTTTCTAAAATTCAAATTAAGCCTAGTTAATTTACGTGGAATATATAGCGTCCAAGAATGTTTGTTTTCAGCGTTAATTTCTTTCGCGGACAGGCGATCTCTGGTACTACCTCCGCCACCGTGTTTCCCGGTCGCTACAGCAGGTCTCATAGGCAGCGGCATGGCTTAGCCCCTGGCATTACTGAGGTACATTGGCGGCGATTACTATTTAACATCAGGCATGCTACTTGCTCGTCTGCCAATATTGCAATGAGCATAAAAAAGCCATGGTCCATAATGATTATCACAGCGATATAAACTACAGTAAAATACTTTCACAAAAGTTTCGTAATATTATATTAAGAACAATGTTTTTCTAAGACTTGAATTTGTAAGTTTCAGTAAATAACCCACGACATGCCACGCTGGGCCATACAGCGCCACCTAGCCCCAAACTAAGCCGAAGCTTGTATTATGGGTACTAGACAACTGATAAACTTACTTAGGTACATTTTTTTTGTAAATAAATACATATTATACATAGAAAACACCCAGACTAATACAAACAGACATGTTTATGAACACAAATGTTTGTACTGTGCGGGAATCGAACCCACGACCCTTGGCTCAGAGGGCAGAGGTCACTACCAAATGAGCCATCGAGCCAGTCGTAAATATTTAAACTTCACTAATGTTAGTTACTTTTCCAATATTGAAGCGGGTAAAGAGGTTTTTAGTTTGTCGTCTATTTTGCTATTACGAGTAAGTAAGGTTAGTACTTTGCAACACTTCGGTTTGATATAAAATTTTGCAAAGGTTATACAGTTACACGTATTATTAGCCGGTACTATTGCCCCTTCTTAACTAATACGAGAAGTATCTACGTTAGTTTCAACATTTAAACCTTCAAAATCAATAATATTTTCCTTGACCAAGCTTATTTTCTTAATTTTTTTTTTCACATAGATTTTCTTAAATTAATCAATAACTTACAAAGGATTTTTTTTTAATATTTTCTATCGTTTGAATTATAACTACGTTAAAATTCTTTGAAAGTATTTTGCATCCAAATCTTAAATGCTTACAATTACACAATATTAACGTGTTTATGTGAAAGTCTCATAAATATAACTTTACATTCTCTAACTAAAAATAATAAAAGAGACCAGAGAACAATTATCGTACAGAACATCTTTAAGAGTAAAACTAATACCATTTATACCTATCATAATGGAGGTAATAAAGGTCTCTGCCCACTACACCGTATCATACCATGGCCGTGCTATGAACGTGTCAAGCACGGAAGGTAATACGATACGGCTTGCTTTGCCCACTGAAACCAGTCGACGGCGTTTCATGCCCGTATGATGCCCGTATGATGCCCGTATGATGCCCGTATGATGCCGGTATGGTGTCCGTATGCAACCCGTATGATGCCCGTATGATGCCGGTATGGTGTCCGTATGCAACCCGTATGTATGGAACTAACATGGTATAACCCAGGTAAATTGAAATGATATAAGCTCTTATGTGTGCATCTAAATATTTGTGTACAATTAAATTTGCTAAACTCAGAGAAGGCATTTGAGACGCGTTTATAACGGTCCTTATACGCGGTTATAACCCGTATTATCACCGTTTTGCTGCCGGCACGCATCGGTTTGGCACCGTCGCGTGCCGTGCGCGGAGCGTACCGCCACCGGCAAAATATTCTCGCCGACAATTCTGAACTGTCCGTGCATGGCACGCGACGGTGCTGGTCGGTGACGGAACGGTCTAATGGGCATCGTCTCATAGTTTTCAATACAAAGAATACTTTTTTGTCTGACACGTTCATAGCACGGTCATGGTATGATACGGTGTAGTGGGCAGACTCCTTAAAAGATCAATTTTAATTGATTAATGATTTTCATTCATAAATTCCGAGTTCCTATAGGCGACGTTACCGGTCTTCACATGGGTGACCAATTATTGGAAATAGTTTATAATGAAAAATGTTTACACATGGAGTCCGATTCTAATAAACCCCGGAGTTATAAGAATTCCATTATAAACACGTTGGTATTAGCTTTGAGATTTGATAAGGAGGAAAATAGGTTCTACAATCTAATATATTTTATTCTGCGAACAATATTTGTTCGCTGCTATAATGTTTCAAAAGAATAAATGTATGTATATGTAACAATAGACGCCCCAAGCGTCGCCATAAGTACAAAACACACAGGCTTTTTGCATTACTCGCGAGAGCCCAAATTGTGGAAATTCTAAGGTGGCAGTAACAAATTGACCTGTCTTATGTCCTCCTTCTCGTATTGTTAGACTTGAAGCTAGTGCTATCTAGGTTTTTGTATTTAGTTTATTCTTATTTTCGTGTGATATTGGATGTCTAGGGAAAGAAATAACAACAATGTGTACCTATGTGATATTAAGATCTTGTTTATTATAAATGTTCAAATTCTAGAGGGTATGCAGCATTTTTTTGTTGAGATGAAAGCTTCGGAATTTCGAAGCGTCGAATATAGTTGCTAAATATTACAATCAAGGATTTACTAAAAGTGGCAAGCAGCTATTCTTTTCGTGCGATGAAGGAAAATAATACAAATCACTGCCCCATTTCTTTCTAAGATTTCTGAGATTTCAGCTTTACAGCCTATAATATGATTGGTTGCTTGAGTAGTAACCATCGTACACCCGTTAAGTGACCAAAGTGAGAGTGTTTTAGGACTAAATTCCGACCAAATGGTGTATAGCCAGAGCTATCTTCATCATCATCATTATCAGCCTATCGCAGTCCACTGCTGGATATAGGCCTCTCCGGGTATTCGCCATTTTGGGGAACCACCTATCACCAAGAGCTATCTTACGGGCCAGCATGTCAGTGACAACTGACAAGTTATTGATTTGGTTACTTGTCCATTGCAGGCTTCTCTTTCGCTTTCCATCAAGTGATGGCAAGTTACTATGCTAGGCCATTTTATTTATTAAAAAAACCTGGATATGATATACCAAAAGATTTTTGGTATTATCTTAATCTCTTTGTGGTCCAGTCCTATATTAACATTATTATTAATGTAACTCTATGTACACATAATTAGATACGCCTACTTAATTCTTTTAATTCTATCACACTTCAGATAATATAATGATTCTAGGCACGATAGAAAAGCTATTGTTTTGCCGCCAAGTCCTGCTTTGACCTTATAGATCTGTGCACTGTATGTTTCCTTCGTTTCTGTTGTATCGCATAAATCGAATCATGACTAGGATACATAATAAAGTATTCGTTTTTCCCATAAAAGGACGCCAACCAGGATATTGGAGAGCATGCCGAGATGTGGTCTCGTTTTTCAAAATCTATAGCCCGCTGACCGTATTCACTGCCAGCACATGTATTCCACCTTCTTATAGTTTGGGATCCTTTAAACGAAGCGTGGAAAAGCATTTTGCGGACCAGAATGATGGTGATTGACTGGAAACTGAGGTTTCCCGCCTTTTGTCAGGGCGACTTGGCTTCCTTACCAGCCACATATCAGGCGAAGGGAAGCTACGAGAAAAAAATACTTTAAACTTTCGCGCAAATACAAACAGCGGTAACATTTTTTAGTTTCAAGGAAATAAAGATTATGGATCCGTAAATGCACACAATTCTAGTTATATCCGCATAAAAAGAAAAACAAATTTTAGACAGGCAGGTGATAACAAAACATTTTGCACGGAAGTGTTTCACACAAATCAAGGCACAGCAGTAAATCACTTTAATGAAAAAAGTCCAGTTAGTACAATCCATAAATTTTAGCTCCAAACCGCGCGGTAACAGAACTCATTCGCGTTTTGTTAGACTATAACCTGAAGTTTTGTTAGTTTTATGCGTTTCGTTTCCCTTTTAGATGGATTGGCTATATAGCCAATGCATGTCTTTTTTACTTTCGATTTATTGAACTCTTTACATACATCGTTCTCATATCTGTATCAAAGAATGTTTTACTCTTTTCTATTATACGACTTATAAAGCTTTAAAGTTACTGACTAATTAGAGAGATCAGAAATGTCACGTTACATTCGCACCATACAACTCTCTCTCAGTCAATATAAATTTTGTTTCATCATCAGCCTATTGCAGTTCACTGCTGGACATATGCCTCTCCAATTGTTCGCCACTTGGAAAAAACATCAGAAGGATATATCCATAATCGCTAAGCTGCGCAGGCGGATTGGCGATCGTAGGGAGTAGCTTTTCGCTCCGGTGACGCTGCTGCCCGTCATCGGCCTGTGGTATTTAGCTACGCCTTCAATTGTAATGATTATACCGCCACTCGTCAGTTGCCAGCACCTTGTTTGTTATTCGGCAGGATGCACCACGGGCAGCCGAGGTTGGCTTGGAGCGAAAGACGGTCACTCCCTTACATCCCAATTTTTGATGCATATTCTCTATTGATGTATGTAGGTATAACATGCAACTTATTTCATAACCAACTGATAATTTTGCGTTTTATTTTTTAACCTGGGGAAATTGTACTGGAAAATTAAAAACCGCCTTTTTGATAAAAATTCTACGATGTCAAAGAATACTAATGTTGTCGTATTACTCGTATATGTATTATATTGATAGGTAGTAAGACGAACCGCCTGAGGGCGTCATACACTACGTTTACCGACGATATACTCGTATACCAGTAAAATAAAAATTATAGGTAAGTTACTACGTCTAGACATAGAACAAATACAAATGTATTTACATTAAAGTTGTATATTGTTAAGTCTCCTAAGTGCAAATAAAGTCATCAAAAGGGTCACCATCAAATGAACACACAAGCCTTTGAATTACTTAATTAAAAACTAGGTTCTGATTTATTTTAATTAAAAACGGCTCTCGACTTTCAAGTAATTTTGTGCAAAGTTCGATATCCAAAAGCACTGATTAATTCGACTGATCCATCTATCCTTTATTTCAATCGTCAACTGCGCTTAAAGCCGGTTCCGACCGCAAATAAGATTTACTAGAGGCACCCAGAAACCTTTAAAGGATTCTATTATATATTACTGACCTACTGGAAGTATTTTGAACTGACTTCAAAAAAAGGAGGAGAAACTCAATTCAACTGAACTTTTTTCATTGTTGTATGGATGTTAATGTACCTATAACATATGAATTGTGAACCGATTTGGAAAATTCCTTTATTGTTCAAAAGGGTGAACTTCCTAGTTGGTCCCATTGTCACTATTTTGAAGTTGGTTTTTTTTTTTGCTAAAAAATGCTGTTATTATTTCGAAACTTTTGTAACAGATAATTAGAAAACTAATGGGAAAAACGATTAGTTTTCTTTTACAGTAGCACAGCGTAGTAGCCTACCGTTGCCTGATAGAAAGTGAAAGAGAGGCCCAAGGCGCTGCGGTAATGGACAAGTAACCAGATCAATCATTTTGACCGTCTTGCTGGCCTGTAAGTCAACTCTGGCTACACACTGACTGATTGTCCGTGTTGTTTCTGGATTTAGAATAAGACTACCTCATCCCGTGGGTGTTGTAGAAGACGACTAAGGGAATATCAGAAAACGGGCCGCAGCGTTCACCTACGGTACAAATAAAACCTACTGTGGTCACCACTCCGCCCGCCAAGCTTGGTGACTAAGGCAAATCCACCCGAATGGCAATTGTCTTTAGGGGACTTAAATCCAGCAGTAAACGTTTGCAGACTGATGATGATACACTGATTAAACCCGAAATGCAACCAAAATTACTGGGCTCAATTTACTAGAAAGGGAACCGTCTGTCTTGGTATGGGCATGTAATGAGGAGAGATAAGAGACATGAGACCAAGACCGTGATGAAGATGAGTGTGAATGGGTGGAGAGGGTGAGGCCGCCCAAAGAAAAAAAGGATGGACTGCGTGAATGATATTATGAAAAAGGAGTGAATGGGACCATGACGGCCGATGCATGGAAGAAGAAAACATATTGCGCCGACCCCAGATAATGGGAACAGGGCAGGAAACTCAATGAACGTTTCTGAATATTCCGGAGTCGTATCCACTTACAGACTCTAAAGAAGCCTTCAAATTTCTCATGGGCCAGGAACGCGCCTGGAAATTTCTTGGGGTTGCGGTGTCTATAGGCTGAAGTGATATTCTATCATCAGATGGTTTGTTTGCCACCATTTTTTAGGGTTCCGTAGCCAAAATGGCAAAAACGGGACCCTTATAGATTCGTCATGTCTGTCTGTCCGTCCGTATGTCACAACCAGTTTATTCCGAAACTATATTATATACTGTACTGTAGCTCTACATTATTGAAATTTGGTACGTAGGTGTATTTTGTAAACCGCATTAGGATTTTAAAATAAAATCAGAAAAAAATCCAAAATTTTTGGGGTTCCCCATACATAGAACTAAAACTCAAAATTTTTTTTTTCATCAAACATAGTACGTGTGGGCCAGGGAGGGTGTCCCAAAAAAATCAAGGTTATTTTTTTTCAACGCATACCCTCTTATTTTGTTAGAATGATGTTAAAACAAATGTAAACCAAATTTGGTGTAGGTACGATCACGATAACCCGTGCCGACTTGCTTCGGAACTTGTCAATACTTGCTAACTACGACCGGCGCGCTGCAACAGTCGATGTACTTGTTATGATTTGTCTTTTCTTTACATTAAATACTTTGTTTTTGTCACTGAACTCTCAGTGATATTTTTGGGCGGAGATGTGGACAGAAAATTTAAAATCCGACCAATTGCAAGGGCAATCTATTCACTAAAAAATATCACTTCTTAGCGGGCAAGTGAAAATAACAAACAAGGATAAGGTGGCACTATTTGGTTTGCTTGTTTATCGTGATATCCTACGTGAAACCATGGCTGCAATGTGTTTTATCTGTAAAAGCACCTTATCAATCCTGATACCCTAATCAGGTAAGTGCTTTTTGAAGTCAATGAAGGCTTATGAAATAAATCGACCTAACCGTCTCAAAAGCAGTTTTGCAGAAATTAAAACATCAGCTATGGTATTAAACGATGAAATAGCTGCCTTGTCATTATTTGATGACGACGTAGACCAACAAACTAAAATAAAGATAGTTGATATTTTACAAAAGATAATCCATCTAGCCATGGTAAACGCTTAATTCCATCCAAAGAAGAAGAATGGATCATTGTATGGTAAGTTGTGTTCAATATATTATTCATTTTATATTAATTTTATTGATAGGTATAAAAACATCTACGACTTCGTGTCAGTCAAAAGCAAAGCGTTTTTCACTCGTCTCCAAATCGATGACAGTTTTTTTAATGAAGGACCGTGTTTGTGGCCAAATAACGCTTCCTCTCAAGATGCCAAAAAGAGGGTGTCAGTGCAGAGGGCAGTCAACAAGCTACAGCTGAAAGAGCGGTCAAGATGATGCAAGAGTTTCATGGGTTACCTAATAACTGTTGAAGAGGAGCAAAAACAATTTTTATTACGATGCGTTCAAGAACATAGGAAGATTTATTCAGACTGCAAAAAACAAACCTTAAAAAGAAAATTCGTAGAAATTCAACGAAGAGACACTATTCTACGGTAGAATAGTGTCTCTTTATGTATATTATTAAATATTAATACGTTTTGACTACATTATAGTTTTATTTACCTTACAAACTCGAACTTCAAGAAATCGCCCATACTAACTCAGTACATATTTTTTGGCATCAAGTCGGCACGGGTTGCCGTTATTTGATCGTTATAATATTTATAATTTATACTAATTAGGTTATTTAGAAAAAATATAGAGGGTATGCGTATTTATTTTCGCGAAAAAAAAATTTTGCCTTATGTCTTGGGACACCCTAGGTGGGGTAGGGTATCTATGGATAGGTATTTTAAAATGATGTTGAGGTTTCTAACATCATTTTTTTTCTAAACTGAATAGTTTGCGCGAGAGACTCTTCCAAAGTGGTAAAATGTGTGTCCCCCCCCCCGTAACTACCCCGTAAAAAATATATGATGTGTACTATACAAACTACTAACGAAAATTGGTTTGAATGAGATCTAGACAGTAGTTTTGTTTTTAAACGTCATAAATCAAATTAAATAATTTTTTTCATTCAATCGGTGGTACGGAACCCTACGTGCGCGAGTCCGACTCGCACTTGGCCAGTTTTTTTTCCTTCATATTCTTTAAATAAGCACGACACAGATAGGAACAGTCACACGTAAATTACCAATCCATCTAGAGGCTTGAAATCTAGTGATTTGCTTCTTGAAAATTGCACCATTTAATCCTGTCAAAGTAACATTGCAGAGAGTTATGGAAATGAAGTGATAATCTAACGATGCAAAAACTTCCGATGCCACGCCGTTACAAAAATAACTAGCAAGGGAAAGGAAGTGCACGGATTTTTGGCATTTCCGCAGTTGCACTGAATGTTCAAACGGATTTAAATTTCAGATGCGATGGAATACGCCATTGCTATTTAAATAGCCCCTGCTTAAAGCCGAATCGTATTCTGGGAGATAAGCGTACTACACTTTGTGACTTTAGTTTTAATACCTGAGGCTTAACTTTTAACCGAAAAAAAAAGAAGGTTCTCAATTCGAATATTTTTTTGTTGCAATTTTGTTACTACATAATCTATCTCCGAGAATTGTTAACCGATTTGGAAAATTCTTTTTTGTTCGAAAGGAAGTACATTCCTAGTTGGTCCCACTGTCACCATATTGAAGTTAGTTTTTTTTTTGCTAAAATGCTGTTATTACAACGTTAGGTTTTTTTATAGTAATCTATACTTATAATAAATCTGTAGAGAGGTCAATTCTGTACATGAAATATATTTACAAAATAACTATGAGGGGGTGATTGAGATCTATAATGCCAAAAATGCAATCAGTAAAATTTTTGTCTGTCTGTATGTTCGTTATAGAAACAAAAACTACTCAACGGATTTTAACGAAACTTGGTACAATTATTCTTCATACTCCTGGGCAGGTTATAGTATACTTTTTTATCACGCTACAGTCAATAGGAGCAGAGCAGTGAAGGAAAGTGTTGGAAAACGGGAGATTTTTTTATTTGTATGTTTGATCGGGCATCACGCAAAAATTACTGCATGGAATTGAATGCGGTTTTCAC
The DNA here is from genome assembly GCA_031163375.1 of Conogethes punctiferalis. Taxonomy (NCBI): domain Eukaryota; kingdom Metazoa; phylum Arthropoda; class Insecta; order Lepidoptera; family Crambidae; genus Conogethes; species Conogethes punctiferalis. The sequence goes on along the minus strand of CM062086.1, from coordinate 8,717,612 downwards.
CAGTGTATTGCTAGAGGTCCAACTTTAAGCACCATTTTATGAAAGTCCGTTATTTTTGAAACCCGATACCCACGCGTGCGACGCCGCCGGCACAGCTAATATGGCATAAAGCTCAAGTTGCTGAGACAACGACCTTCCCATTCGTCAGTCATCTGTTAGTTGCCACCGTCATGCCGGCCGTAAGATACTACTCCTTCACGCCCCGTTTAAAGGATTCCATGGTTAAACTGTTTTGTTCATACCATTTATTTATGATATGCCTATGCCTAAATAAAGAATATTAAAAAACACTCGTAAAACTCCCTATCTCATAACTAAGATCCTCCAGATTTCTCAAGTCAACTTTTGAAATACTTTAACTTACATTGAAGCAGACAACTTAAACTTTCATTAACCCTACTTAATTAGGGACTACCTACGCACGATTCAATTAAAATCTGGCTTGATCTACTGAGTGCTACATTTTATAAAGTAATAATCTATTATAATGCTCATCAAAATACAATTTATTAACATTACTTTCCAAGTCTAATATGTTGTAAGATGGTTAGCAGAGTATGTTTACGCACAATAGAAAAACGCCAGCACTTCGTGGTTTCACAAATATATTCACAGTGACAGACAGAAAAATAACAAGAGCACAACACATCAAATAGAACTGTCTAAATTTCATATATTAAAGTAGCCAGTAATAATTGCACAGCGCATGCATCCTCCAATACGCCCTCTCAATTTAAGCTGGGCTACTTCCTATACGCCCTTACTCGTGTCAAGTGCACGCATACATAACCCTCAAAAATATTAACACTCGGCACATGAAACAAACATACATTTTTGCGGCTTACTGTACATTAAAACAATACCTGAATAAAAACATGCATAACAAAAACAATTAATATTCTACCTAGGCAAATTATTCCATTACCTATCCAATATTCTAATAACAAAACATACATAAAACAAAAAACACTAAATATCTAACATCTAACTAATCCGCCCTCTTAATTGAATAATTTGACAAAGATAAATTACTCAAAAAACTTTTTAATCTCGGGCCAGGAATACATTTCGTTAAGATATCCGCTACCATTTTATCTGATGACATATACCTAACCTCTACTTTATTGTCAAGTACACACTCGCGTATAAAATGGTATTTTATGTCGATATGTTTTGTCCTATTATGCATCATTTTGTTAGCTGCAATTCTATGCGCCGACTGGTTGTCATTGAAAATGACGACTGGTTTACTCTCAACAGTTACTAAACTTTTCAGTAAACTACGTAAGTAAAGTGCCTCCTTTGAAGCCTGGCTTAACCCTACGTATTCGCTCTCTGTAGAGCTCAACGAGACGGTCGCTTGTTTCCGGCTCTCCCAGCAAACAGTGTTTTGCCCAATTTTAAAAATTAAGCCCGTGAAAGATTTCCGATCTAGCGCACCACCCCAATCTGCATCGACATAGCCGCGTAATTCTAAATCACCTGTTTTTCTAAAAGTAAGACACAAATTACTCGTACCTTTTAAATACCTTAAGACCCGTTTCGCGCACTTAAAGTGCAATTCATCATAACATGAATTAAACTGTGAAAGAACACTTACTGCGTGAGCTATATCTGGTCGCGTATTACAGGATAAATAATTTAAACACCCTATCAAACTTTGATATGGTAGGTGACACTGAGAATTAGTCGACCTCTCCAATTTCAATCCTACTTCTAATGGAGTAGTCACCGGCTTAGCATCGGTCATGTTGAATTCATTCAAACATTCCAAAATAAACTGCTCCTGATCAAGATGTATAACACCATTATCTCGTCTCAGTCTCATGCCTAAAACATGTCTAGCTGCGCCTAAATCCTTTACCTTAAACTTGTCAAGCAAACCTGATTTTAACTTTTGCTTCTCAACGTTACAATTTCCAAATATAAATAAATCGTCAACGTAAATAACTACAATTAACTTCTTATTACCTTTAAGCTGTTTTTGATACAAACACGGTTCTATTTTAGATTGTATAAAGCCTAAATTTAACATTTCACTGTCCAATTCTTTGAACCAAGCATTAGAGGCTTGTTTTAAACCATAAAGAGATCGCTGCAGTTTACATACTTTGGTTTCTTGACCTTTGGAGATCGCTCCTTTCGGTTGAAGCATGTAAATGTCCTCTTTTATTTTACCGTACAAGAACGCGGTCGTGACATCCCATTGGTCAATAAACCAATCGTATTCAGCAGCTAGTGAAAACAACAATCGTAGAGTAGAACTTCTGACTACCGGAGAGTAGGTCTCTGTATAATCTACACCACATACCTGTGTAAAACCCTTAGCTACGAGTCTGGCTTTGTATTTCGTTACCTTGCCGTCGCAATCTTTCTTTATCTTAAATACCCACTTGCATTGGATTGGCTTTTTATCAGCTGGTAGATCCACCAACGTCCATGTCTGATTCTGCTTCAACGACGCAAGCTCATCATCTATAGCTTTCTGCCATAATGCACTGTCAGGTCTCGATAATGCTTCTTCGATAGTAACAGGATCTCCGTCGAAATTGCTCTCCTTCGCACTCGTAACATTGCAACCGTACCGATCAACTTGTCTGCGTTCTCTCTGAGGATACCTCCTTTCTGGCAGGCCAGGTATTATCACTTCTTCGTCAGTGACCACCTCATCAGGTACGTGCACATTCTCAGGTACTACCGATTCAGGTATATTCTCAATACTCTCTTGTTCATCGTCACGGCACACATCATCGCGCACCTCCAATACATCAGCAATGTTCATCGTGGATACATTTGGTAAGCAGTTCTCCTCACTCTCAGACGTATTCAAGTTAATTATAACTTCCGACGACTGCTTAACGTTATCTTTTTGGAGAAAAACATTTTCTAAAAATTTAACTTCTCTGGCAGTTGTCACATCACCCGTCTTTGGATTCATGAGTCGATAACCTTTCTGGTTATCTGGATATCCGACAAAGATCATCGGTTCCGCCTTCTTATCCAATTTACGTCTCTTTTGCTTATGTATCAGTCGATAGGCCAAACAACCAAATATTCGAAGATGACTTACATCCACATCTCTTCCAGTCCAAAGCTTTTCGGGTACTGTCTCTTTCAAAGCTTTCGTGGGACTTCGGTTCTTCAAGTATACAACAGTATTGACAGCCTCCGCCCAATACTTCTTACTCAGATTCGCATCCGATAATAAAGTTCTCGCTTTCTCCATAATCGTACGATTAGCCCGTTCGGCCACCGAGTTTTGCTCCGGTGTGTATGGTACAGTAGTCTGGTGTTTTATACCAGCAGACTTCAAGAAAGCATCAAATTTTGCATTGCAGTACTCTCCACCTCCATCTGTTCGTAAAATTTTTATCGTTCTGTTTTTCTCGTTTTCAACTTCGGCCTTGTATTGACGAAATTTATCAAACGCTTGACTTTTATTTCTCAGAAAGTAAACATGGGTCTTGCGAGAGTAGTCGTCGATAAAAACTAGAACGTACCTCGAACCAGCAAATGATGTTTCTTCCATTGGACCACAAATGTCGCTATGTACAATTTCTAGAAAGTCTTTAGCTCTGGTTCCTTTGTTTTTGAAAGGACTTTTACTCATCTTTCCTTCGATGCATGAAATACATGGTTCGCTTAAGTCTGTGCATTCAAATTCCATGCCGCTCACCATACTTTTCATCATGATCATATATTTACGATTTAAATGCGATACGCGTTTATGCCAAATATTAGAACTTTTGTCATTTTCTTTTGACATTGTCAAATTGACGAAGTTATATTTCTTCTCCGACAACTCATATATGCCATCGACTTCATTACATTTTGCAATAACTCCGTTCTTATTTTGAATTATGCAACCTTTTTCGTCGAAAATAACAGTACATTTCTTTTTGGTTAAATCGCTCACCGAAATTAAATTCATGGCTAATTTGGGAACATACGAAACATTTTCTAATATTAGTTTCTCACTTTCGCTGACTTGGGGCTCAGCGTTCCCTCGCCCTATTACTGACATCTTCTCGCCATTAGCCACCGATATCTTGATGTTACCCGTTTCTGGTTTATAGGACACCAACTTATTTCTATCGTGGGTGAGATGGCTGGAGCATCCGCTGTCAAGATACCACTTATCTTTGTCTATCGCCTTCGTATTCAAGCAAACATTCGCGTTCTTCACTCGCTCCTTACACTCAGATGCCTTGTGTCCGTGTTTATGGCACTTAAAACATTTGTACACGAACTTACGATCGCCGTTTTTAGGTGCAGATCTAGGATCGTTTCTCGTTTTTCGTGTCATCATGGCTTGCTCGTAGTCAATGTTACTCTTACTTTGGCGATCTCCTTCTTGCAACAATTTCGTTTTTATTTCTTCTAACGTGATCTCTTTGCCACTGTTATCGACAGCCATTATGAGGGGGCTGTACTCAGGCGTCAATCCACCAAGCAAAATCGATATTAACCAATCTTCTGGTATTTTTGCATCAATATCATACAATTGCTGTGCAAGAAATGTCACTTTCGAAATGTAGCTCGCCATGGAATCAAAATTATTTAATTTACAATTAAATAGCTCCCGCTGTATATGGATTCGTCGTCCCCAGCCTTTGTCTTCATAGGCTTTTTGCAAATTGTACCAGGTTTCTTTGGCAGTTCCGGCATTGTACACATGCGTGAAGCAATCGGGCTCCAACAACAAACAAATTGTAGTCCTGGCCTTCCTGTCAGCTTCTGCATTCTCAATGTCCGTTGCAATCACGTTCCACCAATTCTTATTTTCTAAATAATTTCTTACTTGGAACTTCCAATTTGCATAATCAGACGATCCTCTGAGTTTTTTAATTCCACCTATGCCGTTGCTGTCGTCCGACATAATTTTCGTTAATTTGACTACTTACGATATATTTTTACCACCTTTTCTAAAAACTGGCTCTATTTACGCGGTAAAAGGGTACATAACCTGTTGTAAGATGGTTAGCAGAGTATGTTTACGCACAATAGAAAAACGCCAGCACTTCGTGGTTTCACAAATATATTCACAGTGACAGACAGAAAAATAACAAGAGCACAACACATCAAATAGAACTGTCTAAATTTCATATATTAAAGTAGCCAGTAATAATTGCACAGCGCATGCATCCTCCAATATAATAAAGCTTATTGATTACTTAAATTCACTGGTTCTTTTTAACCGACTTTTAAAAAAAGAAGGAGGTTCTCAATTCGACTGAATTTTTCTTTTGTTTGTTTGTTACCACTTAATATTGTACGGATTCTTTCTGGTAACCACGAAGTAACATGCAAAATCAAACATAGTGGAATACCCTAGTAGGGTATTACTTCCTGGTTACCAGAAAGAATCCATACAATTTAACCTATTTGAGAAATTACAACTAAAATAAGTTACAAAACGGGACGACTATAGGCCTGCATTTATCAGGAAAATACCATTTTCAAAGTGTAAAATTCATTTATGTATATTACGAGTATACCATCCTTTAAGTGGCATTAATACGGATGATGACAAGGTATGAAAATGAAGAAAATAATTAGTCCGTCTCTTAGATAATAAAAAAATATAAGACCCGTATTTTTTGTTTTGTCGAAATAACAAGAAAATACTTAGATATAGCGCATTAAAGTTACGGAGTGGGGGCTAACTACGTCACGTTAGAGTATATTTTGTACTCTAACGTGACGTCATGTGACATTTAAAATCAATGTATCTTCGTAAGTTTTTGAACAAGAGGCAAAATAAAAAATACGTATCCAATATTTTTCATTAATCTATCTGATGGACATTAAATTATTTTTTAGTCATCATCCCAATTGTAACATATTTTGTTATGAAACCAATTAGGTACATAAACGCAATATTTAATATAGCTATCAAACAAACTTCTTAAACGAGGCATACGAAATAATATGCTAGTGACGTCACTCGGACATAGCCGTTCTGTATGAAGCGTTTTTGGTCTCGTCAATTAGTGGTGATTTTGAAATTGTGATAACTCGGAGACTATTAATGTTACGGAACAAATTTTTTCACTAATGATTCTTAATGAGATAAGGTATCGATAGCAAATCAAAAAAAAATTGTGGAATAGCCCATTGTGAACCGATTAAAAAAACTCTTTTTTTGTTCGAAACGGTGTAGTTGGACCCATATTGAAGTCGATTTTTTTTAACTTACTATTGATAATACATTCTTCTACCCCATCCAAAACTAAATATAAGTACCTAGTAGTAAGGAAGGTTCCTTATCTATTCAAGCTAGTTGATAAAGAGCTTGTTCTACTTTGTACGATATTTATTCATGATTATGATAAGTATCTGCAAAGAGTCAAGAGTCTACACCGGCAAAGAAAACAAGTTTTCTATGAACTGATATTCCACAGAATCTATCTTTTCATATTATATCTCTAGGAATTAAGGTAAATGCGGTTTTGTCCTATCATCAAGATAAAGCCTTTTGATGCATTTATGAAATTTAAGATTTGACTTGCTAATTTATTAATTAACTAGCTGTGCCAGCGGCGTCGCGCGCGTGAATATCGGGTTTTAAAAATAACGGATTTCCATAAAATAATGTCTAAGTTTTAAGTAAGACCTCTAGCAATATATTGGTGGAAACCGCATTCAATTCCATGCAGTAGTTGTTGCGTGATGCGCGATCAAACAGACAGATAAAAATTTGTCCCGTTTTCCCAACACTTCCATCACTACTCTGCTCCTATTGATTGTAGCGTGATAAAAAGTGTACTATAACCTGCCCAAGTGTATAAAAAATATTCGTACCAAGTTTCGTTAAAATCCGTCGAGTAGTTTTTGTTTCTATAACGAACATAGGTACAGACAGACAGACATACAGACAAAAATTTTACTGATTGCATTTTTGGCTTCACAGGTACAGACAGACAGACATACAGACAAAAATTTTACTGATTGCATTTTTGGCTTCAGCATCGATCACTTATCATCCCCTGATAGTTAGTTAGTTTTAAAATATATTTCATGTACAGAATTTACCTTTCTACAGATTTATTATAAGTATAGAATAGATGACAAATTTATTGAATTGAACTATTTAATGTTAAATTTTATGAATTATTTTGTGTTTGCATGCTATAATAATATAGTTAAATAGGCAGGAAATAATAAAGAAAACATCATAATAAATTACTTCAAATAATCACAATTTAGCAAGTTACCGTCACAATCATTTTTTATACCAAACCTGTTTTTACTCTTCAAACTCACGCTAATAAGCGAAACATTTGTTTTTATCGTTCCCATTAGCTATCTCAAATAGCCGTGAACACTAAAAATATTCCATGACTGTGATAGTTCGCATACAAGTAATTGAATTGTACAATGTATTGTTGAATTTTGAGTGCCAGTCTATGGCAACAAAAGTTAGTTTTGCTTCACTCATCTATCAAAGTGAACACTCAATCCAAATTCCTAACAGAAATCATTGTCTGGTGACGGTTTAATTCCAAAGGCTTGACGGTAACAAAGGTTAAATTGGACGGTACTAAATGGCGAATCCTGTTGACAATAGTTGCAATTTCAAACAAGGCGTTACGTATAGATAGTGAAATGATCACGGCTTGTAACAAGTGAAGGGCCGTATTTGGATGAAATACTTCGGATAATAAATAATAGTTTTGTTAATTTATTCGAACAACAGATCACAGTACCTTGTTGCTGTAGGTACTCCGAGTGATGACGGGTAAAAAATACAAATCATCGACAATGTCTCCCCGTGGATGTCGTAGGAGTCGTATAAGGAACTTCTTGAAATTTCAGCCTTCAGCCAGATCATAACCAACTATTTAAAAATTAACCAGTAATGTACGCATCATAAAAATGACAAAAAAAAACACTTTGTTAATTATCAATGATAGCGAGCTATTTCAGATTAACATTTCATTGGGTTACATTAATTCCATTTTAGTGAGGATCCCTAATCCTTTCTAGCAATAAATATAGCCTACCTTACTTCGGGTGAAATTAGCTTTCCAATGGTGAAAGAAGTTTCGACATTTTCGGAATCGTTTTTGAGTTTATTCATTACAAACATACCAACAAAAGAAATAAAAAATTTAAAAGCCCCCAACTAAATCATTGCCTCCCAAACGGCTGAACCGATTTTGATTAAGACATACTTAATTAAAAACACAATTAAAAGACCTTACAAACTAAAAAAAATCTAAATTTAAATCACTTTATCCGATCGCGAGTTACGATACCACAGACGGACACACACAGACAGTCAATCACTATTCTAAAAATACAAAATAAATCTTTCCTCTTCATAATATTAGTGCACATTTTCTTTACATAAAGAAAATACAATTAAGGCGCACGTAACAACACATTCGTAATATTCTTTTTCTTTAAATGTCTCCTTAATACGGCCCTGCCTTTTCAAGATTAGCATCTGATTGTTAATTTGATTGATATTGAACATGCCTACCGTGTAAGTAAGCAATACTTAACTCTAACTATATGAATATAAAGTTGTAATTCCTTTTGCCATAAATTCTGTGGATATACACTAGGAACTATTTTGCATTCACAGAGAGACTAAGATCTTTTCCACTGATTAAGTTGGTCTCAAATCCCGAAAGCGGTTTACTCTAGTAATCACGACTTAAATCGGCAAAATTTCCAGGGCTTTCTAGGAAAATAATTTGGAGTAAAAACTAACACCCGTATTCACAAACAATACTTATCTATGAAAACTAACAACACTATGCGACGTAAGGCATTTACTTACTACTAGCTGTGCCAGCGGCGTCGCTCACGTGGATATCGGGTTTTAAAAATAACTTCCATAAAATGGTGCCTAAATATTAAGTTAGACCTCTAGCAATACACAGGCGAAAACTGCATTCAATTTTATGCAGTAGTTTTTGCGTGATACAGATAAAAAATTCTCCCGTTTTCCCAACATTTCCCTTCACTGCTCTGCTCTTATTGATTGTAGCGTGATTAAAGGTATACTATAATCTGCCCAGGAGTATGAAGTATAATTGTACCTTGTACCAAGTTTCGTTGAAATCTATCCAGTAGTTTTTGTTTCTATAACGAACATACAGACAGACAGACAGACAAAAATTTTACTGATTTTTGGCATCAGTATCGATCACTCATCACCCCCTGATAGTTATTTTGAAAAAATAGTCAATGTACATAATTTACCTCTCTACAGATTTATTATTTAAGTATATAGAGAAGATAGATATAGAAAAAGAAGATAGATGGCGAGCGGCACTCAAGTGTTGTCTATGAATAGGTTTTTGGGTACCTATGCATCTGCGCGTGGCATAGTAACGTTTGCGAATACGGGTGTTAATAACATTACCTACCAAGCAACACTTGTGTTTCGTAGGTGATCACATCATCAAAATACATAATTATATAGCCGTTGAACTGATAACCATTGGAGTAGGCGTGTTCTAGAGAAAATATCGCTCGACAACCGTAGTGTAGGACGCCCTTAGTTCATATGAAGTGACGATTTGCGTAGGATGGCTAGCAAGTGCTGGAATCGAAGGCCCAAGACCGATCAAAGTGGTAAACATTTAGAAAAGCCTATGTCCAGCAGTGGACTGCCATAGGCTAATGCTGATGATGAAGATTCTAAACATCAGTATTGGTGGCGAACAGTATGTTAACTAGGCATGACGTGAAGCTATAAACATTGTTAACTTTGATGTGAAAAAACAATAGTGTTAAGTAACAGTTTTGTAACAAATGTTTACAATGATTACATGGCGTAAGATTCCTTGAATTGAAAAGAACCTTTTTATATCAATTTCAATACCTATGACAATAGAAACTAAACTTTGCAATGTTCAATCACAGAATTGAACTTCCCGAGGGTATTTTATAAGCGTATCAATAAAACTAAGTTTTGAGCGTAGGTTGTTGTATGCGGAAACAGAAAATCTTTTAAATTTTTTTTGCGAACACAAAGAAGCAAAAATCTAAAGCACTGCTATATTCTAAAGTCCCAAACATTTCCTTTGTGGCGTATCACTGGAAAATAGCGGCCGTTCCAGTTTTATTGAGAAAGATCGACCGGCCAATGTGTGTATTGTCCGTTTCGTACGGTCCGAGCTTTAGGGCGTCATCACACCGGCGGTTTGCGTTTTTAAAGCGGTCATGACTCGTACGTAGGATATACGTAGCGAACAAGTGGCGGTCTTGCAACTTTTTCGCTGTAATAAATCGGCTATATGACTGTAAATTATTATATTGTCACTTTAAATTCTATTTAATGAATGAACTTCGGGGTTGACCGATTTAGGCGCGAGTGAGCGGCTGCTACTGTGGCTCGCTCTCCCTCTGCCTATGACATACCTATTGATGAGATAGATCTATTGTGCCTTACCTGCACTATGAAGGTTCTCTACCGGACGATTGATAGTACAGTTTCAGTCGTAAGATACTTTCTGGGATTTTTATGACTTTACTTTAAAAGTTCATTTATTCGACAATAAGGGACCTTTCATGTAACTGTAATTGGTACGAGTAGCTGAATAAGACTGGAATAAGCTTTTATATTATGTTATTTAAACCATGCTTGAAGTGACTTCGACCGCGTTTTGGGTTTGGTCTGTGTATAACTAGAATTATTTTACAAGCCAGCATTGAGGCCGATGGTAACTGACAAGTTATTAATTTGGTTAATTGACCGTCACCGCAGCGACTTCAGCCTTTTTTTCGCTTTCCACGAGGCGACAGGAAGTCCCTATGCAGCTAGAAAAAAAAGTGTAGTAGATTTAATGTTTAAAACCTAGTTGCACCGTGAAATCAATTTTGTTCGGCCGAGATACCGCATACAGGCGGTGGAACCAAAGCACCTCTGAGTCGTGTTCGTTGCGCGTCTGTGAGTCTTCGTTACACTACTCGTACCTCAGCGTGTTAGCTCCGCCATAAAACCGCTCGCAACCCGTTCAGTATGATAATGCCCTTACGAATTGCGCCGCTTTCTGAACAAATAAATTTAACCACTCTCCACTGTGTATACTGACTGGGCATACGGGCACTTGTTTTCGGGTTCCGTACAAAAAAATTAAAAAAGGAAACCATTATAGGATCACTCGTGCGTCCGGATGTCTGTCCAACCGTCTGTCACAGCCAATTTGGAGCAAATAAGAATTCGCAAACCAGAATTAGTAATTCTATGACCTAAAAACAGACGTAGAAAGTACAAGTGGCTAAGATGTGGAACTCTCTGCCAGAGTCTGTTTTCACCGATAGATATGATCTTCAGTTTTTGCGCGCTCAATCCGTAGCCTTTATAGTAGGTTATTATCAGAAAATTGGTGTCAAGCGCTACCCATTTACTAAGAAATTTTTTAAGTAAGAGTAATTTTCTTACTCTCTTTTAAATAATTCTTATATCAAACTCGGTTCTACAAAGAGGCATCGACTCTTAAGGCACTGCAATGCCAATTCTGTAGGTAATGGTAAAATACCAAAGACAAAGAATTTAATTTATTATTCCTTTGTGAGTGAAAACATACTCAGAATGGTGCAGGCCATTGTACAAATGTACAGCGTATACAATGTTTCTTCTTTCATCTTTTTATTTAGTGTTTACTCGAATTGTAGCAAGAAGCATGCACTTTTAATAAGCACTCAAACATCGCTTTATTCTAAATGAAAAAGTATTTAATGTAAAGCGTTTTGTGAATTTCTGAAATTGAAATTTCAATGTGAACGGTTGTAAAATAGGCTCACTAAATGGCGTCACAAATTAGTTATTCGTCTGATGACTCGCTATTATGTCGAAACTTAGCCGAGTATTATCAAAGTGAAATAAAGACCACATAGGTAGGTACATAATTCGATTGTAAGTGGACAAAGGTACCATTTTAATAAAACTATTAGTTTTATTAAAATGGTACCTTTGTCCACATTTGTCAATTATGATTTCCAACATTTTTTAATAACTAGCGACGCGCCCTCGCTGCGCTTCGGTATTATACATATAAACCTTCCTCTTGAATCACTCTATATTAAAAAAACCGCATCAAAATCGGTTGCGAAGTTTTAAAGAACTTTGAATACATAGGGACAGACACGAAAAGCGACTTTTGTTTTATACAATGTAGCGATTGGTGGCAACCGACGTTATCACATCATCATCATCAGCCTATTGCAGTCCACTGCTGGACATAGGCCTCTCCAGTTGGCCTCGCCACTTAGAGCAAACATCTGGAGGATATACCCATAATCGCCACGCTGCTGGGCAGGCGGGTTGGAGATCGCAGGGAGTAGCTTCTCGCACCGGTAACGCTGCTGCCCGTCATCGGTCTGTAGTATTTAGCAACGCCTACTATTGTGATGGTTATGTCACAGTCATCTGGTTGAACCTCCTATTCGTTTTCACAAGGATCATTTAATTTTCTTGCAATGTCGAGTGTAAATTGTCAAAGTTACAACACAACTCGTTGTTTAGAGTAGTATCGCTTTCGTGGCCAATCAATTCTCAATTCTTTAAAGGCCAATCTTAAGCAAGTTACGAGACGTCATCGGGTACAAAGCCAGTCTACACAATAAGTCGCTAGACATCCAATGCACGCTCAAAGACAATTTAATTTATTGATTCTATTAATTCACAAAATAACATCTAACATTTATACACTAAAACCTATTATATTATTATTAAGATAAAAAGAAAACAATAAAATAGATAGACAATGCTTCCTATTCAACTACCCTGCAAAGACCGATTAATACATCTTATCCGTAAAATATAAACAGCTTCCGTTCTTAGTGTAAATCTAGAAAAGATAACGCAGAAATTCCATGAATCTGAACTTTAAAAGGGAATAATCAGACAAATCGCAATGTGATTACAATTCGTCAAAGCGATTTTGCCATCGATTCTACAAAAAATGCTTCGTCAAAATGGTCTGACTTCCCTATAGCAAGACAAGACGATCCCTTCTCGGAGATTCGAATATTTTTTAAACGTATTCGGAATTTTTCACGACTTGTGAGCGTGTGATCAACGTCGTAAAACTTTATGGCCCACTTATAGTGAAAAATCGATTTAATAAAATTGAATCTCGATTTGTAGACGTATGCATATCTAGGTATTCACTGTCATCGGTAGAGTTGTGTAAATTAAGACCGTTTAATTAGACCTTTATAAGTAAAGGTAGGTCTACTCTGTGGATAGAAACTCAGTTTGGTATACCATAAACATTATAATTACCACACTTACTTTACGCTGGGCTGTAATCTATACTTATAATAAATCGTTGGTGAAACGGGAAATTTTTTATCTGTCCTATGTTTAATCGCGCGTCACGCGAAAACTACTGCATGGAATTGAATGCGGTTTTCACCAATCTAGAGGTCTAACTTAAAACTTAGGCATCATTAAATTGAAAGTCCGCTATTTTTGAAACCCGATATCCACGCGTGCGCGTCCGCTGGCACAGCTAGTCAACAATAAAAAATAACTGTTTGTTGCGAATCGAGTATTGTGTATCCTAACCGATACAAACATTTTTGAGGAGACGCGTGTTGCATGTAGTAGAATGATAGTACTCGTATGTTATTTTACATCTTTCAGCTAGTTTACATTGAGTAGCGCGTGGTAGCGCTGAGTTTATAGTGAACTAATCAGATATAATATAATATGCTTAAATCAAATCAAAACACAATTGAATACTTAATATTTCACAATCCTTATCACTTAATTAAGACCAAATGTAACACGCAGTCTGTAACAAACATTTATAATTTGAATAATGATTCAGTGTTATTGAAACATTCTTATAATGAACATTCACAGTGACAATACAATCCAAGCTATAATTAACACGTTCTTTTACAATACACGGAATTTGCGATATGTGTGCAATGTGCATTAAAATAGACAGATAATCAAATTTGCATAACACATTAATTCTGAAACAGTAAATGCCGTATCATAATGTTAACGCATGGATAGGCTCGTCTCTTTGCCAATACATTATGCATACAAAATAAAGTTTGATATGTTATATAAAGCTATTGAAATGAAAAGGTACATTTTTTGTTGAATGGTGTAATAATAGGGCATGCAGTAGGAAATGTATGTGTTACGGACTGGCCGCATAGCGGCCAACCTCTTTTCTTTTTACTTTTTACGCATATCGATGTTCGTTTGTTTAGTAAAAATTCTATGGTGTGCTTTTCCAATCTCGTGTGCGAGCGTGTGTTATTTTATTTCGTGTGTTTATTTCTTGTTATTTTTATATTATACTAGCAGTGCCCGCGACTTCGTCCGCGTGGAATAGTTATTTTGAAACTTTGATAGATAAGGAGGGATTATAAGGAGCGCGTGGCAGCTGCGTCTGAGTTCCGTCGTCGACTGCGCTGCCCGGCCGTCCCAGTGCTCTAGGCAGCTGAGGGGGGGCGGCGCGGGGCATAGCGGTCGCGGGTCGTTTCACTGCCCCCCGCGTTGACCCCCGCGCTCACCTTGCGCGCGAACATATACGTACATTTTCCATTATTTCTTCGCTTCTAATAGTTGCAGCGTGATGTTATATAGCCTAAAGCCTTCCTCGATAAATGGTCTATTCAACACAAAAAGAATTTTTCAAATTGGACCAGTAGTTCGTGAGATTAGCGCGTTCAAACAAACAAACAAACTCCTCAGCTTTATAATATTAATAATAATTAAAAAGTAAATTAAATTAATTAATAATTAATAAAGTATCTATAGATTTTATTCATTTCCTTTGAGCCTCCCGTTTTTCCTTCCTTTTCCCTTCTACCCTAAACATGTTGAGAAAAGAGGTTGGCCGCTATGCGGCCAGTCCGTAACAGTATGATCTCTGAGTTCAAGTGACGACAAATTTGGTTCAGTAGGAGTGAACGTTACCTCTGAAACAGTGATCGCAGGTTCGATCCCCGCACAGAACAAACATTTGTGTGCCTGAACTTGTATGGGTCCGGGTGTTTATAATATGTAATTAACAAAAAAATTATCTAAGTTAGTATATCAGTTGTCTAGTGTTCTTAGTAGAAGCTTCGGCTTAGTTTTGGACAAGACGGCGCTGTGTAGCCCAACGTGGTATGTTTGAGGTGTAAAAGAGAGTTTTAAGAGAGGTAGGGCATGGCGAATCTTCGCTCGAATTGAGCTGCCCGTCCGGGGAATGACCTCCATCCTATAAAATACCGCAGCCAAATGACCTCCAGGTTGTGTTTCTGCCTTTGAGTAGGATCTCCGGAGCTCGTGGGGTCGCTGCATCAGAAGCCGGGGATCAGGGTTAGGCCGGCATGGCGGTGGCAACTGAAAGATAACTGACCAGTGACTTGCCCGTTGTCACAGCGACTTGGGCTTCTCTTTCGCTTTTTATCAGGCGTAGGAAATGATTTCATGCTACTATTAAAAAAAAAGTATATTGACAGAATACAAATACACTTATGATATTATACTGATTATTATGCAAATTAGTTCGCCTGCGAAATATCACAGACTCTTTGAACAGGAAAATTCAATACCGTTTTTCGGACCGTGTGCATTCGGAAATACAAGTTCAAAATTCCGGACTTATTCTACACGGGTATCATAAATTGCGATGGGAAATACGTCACTAGTCAGATAAAGTGTTCAGGAATCATATCGTTTGAACTCCCAGGGACGGGATCCCCGCTTCCCGGGGCGTTTGAGCCACTTAGAGTAGCCGATATGGGGACGTGTCGCGAATACCGTCGTAATACCGTCACTTCTCGCACTGGGACGTTATGGCCCGATGGTGACGCGTCTTAAAAAAGAAAACGGATTTCTTTTGGAGGTTTTATTGTGACTGATCTCTTTTGGAGACTTTATTGGGTCTGTGAGCAAAGTCCAGAGCGTTGTATTCACCTATGTATAAAGTTAGCATTTGATATTTAATTGTTAATAATCATCATCATCATCAGCCTGCAATACGTCCACTGCTGTACATAGGCATGACAATTGTCATTGGATTAGAAAAACGGCCGTATTCACTATGCGACGCGCACTGTGACTTTCGGGCCTATAACTTATTCATAGACAACACTTGAGTGCCGATCGCCATAGAAAATGCCTTACTTCGCATTGTGTTGTTAGCTTTCATAGATAAGTATTGTTTGTCACCACGCTTTGGCAGACCGCAGTAGGTTTTATATGTACCCAGGTAAACGCTGCTGCCCGTTTCCTGATATTTCCTTAGTTGTCTTCTACGACACCCACTGGATGCGATGGGGTGGCCCTATTCTAAATCCGTAAGCCACACGGACTATTGAGTCAGAATCATAAAGTTTACGCGAACGATGTGGGAGTCATCAGCCAGTTTATTTGAATCTCAAATATTGATGCTTCAAAAGCCTAGATACTACAATCGCACATTCCATTCCCATACACACAGTACAAGTAATTAAGTTAATTTGCACTACATAGTGCACTATTAGCTGATTGCGCGCCCCGCCGCCGAACGCATCAAGTGTGAAAACCGACGCGGGAACTAATCAGTAAGTTAATAGATTCTGCGGTCCCACGCTTCCGCGTTATTGCCCTGACGGGATTGCGGGAGAGTCGACGGGAATTATGATCACGTAATGGCACATACCTACAGTAATTTCACGATTACTTGAGGGATAATATAATAACGGGATGGAAGGAAGCGGTCTATCAACTTTTCGCTCCAAGCCAACCTCACCTGCCCGTAGAGCATCCTTCCGAATAACAAACGAGGCGCCGGCAACCGCCTGGTGGCGGTAACCATCACAATTGAAGGCGTAGCTAAATACCACAAACCGATGACGGGCAGCAGCGTTACCGGAGAGAGAAACTACGCCCTGCGATCGCTAACCCGCCTGCCCAGCGTGGCAATTATGCGTATAGCCTCCAGATGTTTGCCCGCGAACAACTGGAGAAGCCTATGATACACTGTATCATGGAGTATGAGATGGGTCACTTGCTCGTCTGCCATCCGCATCAAAAAAAGGAAACCTCATTATGAGAAGATTTACAGAACCATTACGCTCAGTGAATCACGTATTGCAAACACTGGATCACCTTCCCGCGGTCACATATCTACCTCAACCACAAGTTAAAGGTTGCTCTCAATCATCAGCGCAGACAGTAACTTACCTCGTTAATCACGCCAGGCAGCATGAAACAACGACGATTCCCGCACAGTCATTACGTGAATCAATGTTCTCCTGAAGTTTTGGAACATTGACACCCTGTAATTGGCCCCTGTAAGGTTGGGTTCACATTAAGCTCACGGTCTTAGCGTTTTGATAACACGATTGATCGATGGAAAAATCATAATTTTTTATAAGATCTTTCAGGATGACCTCATTCCACCTAATGGTAAGCGGTAGCGAGGTCGAAAAGTTAGGTCGACAGGCATAATAGAACAAACCCGTTGCGCCTGTCGCCCTCACCCTGAAGCCCACTGAGATGCCGTTTCGACGTCGATCGATAGTTTCTTCCATCATCATCATGAGCCTACAGACGTCTACTGCTGGACATTGGTCTCCCTCGATGACAATTGTCATTTGGTTGGATTTGCCATAGTTACTTGGCAGGCGGGTTGGTGACCGCAGTAGGTTTTATTTGTACCCAGGTAAACGCTGTTGTCCTTTTCCAGATATTCTCTTAGTCTTCTTCTACGATACCTATGGGTTGAGATGGGGCAGTGCAAGCTGCCCTCTGGCAACACAGGGGGGTTTAGTGGGTATGCTCTCCCATTTCGTGAGGTGTCATCACGTCGCCCGTCCCGTTTTTTAATAAAAATATAACCAGGGGAACTCCGTTGCCAGTATGAGCTAAGAACTGAAATCTTGTATGGTCTAAATTAAAAGTTACCGGGACCAAAAAAGGATTTTTGTCAAGAAATTACTCAGTAGCCTTCGAACCCTAGGTTCTGCACCTAATTCGGACATATGTTTGTAGAACCATTTTAATCGATTCACTCTCTTAGTGAAGAAACAGAGTGAGACTACACTCAGAGGCACAATTATCCGCCCACTTATGTATTGCGTTGTAACTTTAAAATTTTATTTTAGAATTAATTATTATCTTTAGAAATATTAAAGATTACATCATTACAGATGAAAAACACTAAAATATGTTGGTGTTGTTTACATTGACGATAAAAATCATCAAGCGCTTAGTTATTATAACCAAAGGTCTGCCACAATAAAGAATCGGGCGGTTAATTGTGCCTCTGAGTGTATATTTGCATACAAACTTTTTCATTTTAATATCTCATAACTATCTGGCTAGTTCAATTTTATACTCTATTTTTTACGTTACGGTAAATAACCTTTTTCTTACCCAAATACAACAAATTACTTTAAATAAGCCAAGTGTCAAAGTTTTGTGTCATATGTGCAACTTTTGCTTACACTTTGAACAATAACTTTTGCTTGTACGTAAAATCAAATTGTGTTCTGTATAATCTTAAAAATCTTTCTAATGCTAAAAATACTTACTAAATAATGATTGGGCCCCCGTATTTTTCTAAGCAGGCGGCAGACGAGCAAATGTGATGCCTCATGAGGTTACATGGTAAGCAGTCACACGCAACTTAAATCGAGTTCTGGGGTCGCTGCCGGCCTTTTTTCCTTGTAATGTGAAATTCGATTAGGTCGGTATTACTTCATACTACATCAAGTACCTATAGCTACTACAGGTGCGAACAAAGCGTAATTGTCTCCTTCGCCACTCACCGTGACCGAATTTCCCCCTTGATGATATTACTCTTTCGCCAGTGAAATGGTGTGATAAATATAAACACCTTGCGTCACAGTTTCCAAATAAAATGGCCTCCAGAGACTCCATTAATCTCGCCCGCATCCCTGTCAATCGATCTATCACGGAAACGTCAGTCGGGAAGAGGGTTATGTGTCTGAAAGTCCTGGGGTTACTTTTATGGACCTTGCCTAAAAATATTTGAGCATTGGTCCAACTTAGTTAAGATTTTTTGGTTTTTGTGTCTCGTCACGGTCATGGAACAAGCAGTCTTCAGTACTTTCATAGTCATCACCATCATCATCAGCCTGCAAACATCCATCATCATCCTAGCCCTTTTCCCGATTGTCTCAGGGTCGGCTTCCCAAACTGCGAGATTTGTCGAGGGCTAAGCTTTTACACAGAGCGACTGCCATCAGACCTCCGCAACACTTAGGGTAAGCTAAACCCATTCCCAGTTAGGCGTCAGAGTTATCATCATCTCTGATATGACGTGACGACTGCTATCTGAGTTGGTAAAGATAGCACCCGGGACCAACAGCTTAACGTGCCTTCCGAAGCACGGAGGGAATCGGTGTCGAATTTTGGTTACCCATCATCGGATTGACAGCGCCAATGGTTGCACATCGTTGCGATCATTGTTAAGCGTATAAGACCGCGGCGCCACCGAGCTCCTCAGCCTGCAAACATCCACTGCTGCATATGTCCGCCCCAATGACAATCGTCATGTGGGGGATTTGTCTTCCTCACCATGCTTGGCAGGCGGGTTGGTGTCCGCAGTAGGTTTTATTTGTACCCAGGTTTCATGGTATAGTCATCTTCTACGTCATTCACGGGATGACATGGGGTGGTCCTATTCTACATCTGGATACCACACGGACAACTACTAAATGTCATCATCATCATCATTCTCCTGCCCTTATCCCGCTCTAAGTGGGGTCAGCACAACATGTTTTCTTCTTCCACTCTCCTCTATCAGCCGACATCTCCACTCACACCTTTGACACGCATATCATTTCTCACACAGCCCATCCATTATTTTTTCGGACCACTACTAAAATATATTTGAAGCTAATTTACGTTCTTACTGTTGACCCGTACCTATTTTTATACTGCACCAGATAAAAGAGTTCGTTATTTAAACGCCGTAAAACTGTCCGTAGCGAGGATGTAGTGATGAGTCGTCGACTTTTTACAGTTATATCTCTCAAGTTCCTGTTGACCTAGTTTAGTGGGTAAGAGTACAGTAAAATTTTGACTACTTTACAATAATGACCAGATGTTTTTAGGGTTCCGTAGCCAAAATGGCAAAAACGGGACCCTTATAGATTCGTTATGTCTGTCTGTCTGTCCGTCCGTATGTCACAGCCAGTTTATTCCGAAACTATAAGAGCTACATTAGTGAAATTTGGTACGTAGATGTATTCTGTAAACCGCATTAATATTTTAAAATAAAATCAGAAAAAAATAACTTACCAATTAACCCCCGTAACTTCTAAAATATGGGCATGATAAAACTGAAAAATATATATGATGTGTATTATGCAAACTATTAACGAAAATTGGTTTGAATGAAATCTAGAAAGTAGTTTTTTTTTTATACGTCATAAATCAAATTACCAAATTTTTGTCATTCAATCAGTGGTACGGAACCCTACGTGCGCGAGTCCGACTCGCACTTGGCCGGTTTTTTTATATTACTGCTGGTGGCAGACGAGCAAGCAGCCTTTTTGATGTGTGGGTCCCATAAATGTGAAAAAGATTTAAAAAAAAATCATGAGTGTTCCTTGGGAATGGGCAGGCCGCACCTGCAGGATGGATTCCGAAGAAGAATTCCGGTGGACCAAAATCATATCTCAGTGGCAGACGACAGATGGATATCGTCAGAAAAGCAGACCAAAAAAGATGATTTCGATAGCCACCAACGACTGCCAAAATGTGGCGAATAACCGCGAGCTGTGCCCAGCAGTGGGACGATAAAAGCTAAGTAAAAAAAAGTATTCCTTATGGGCCAATTTGCTACGTTTATACCTAG